>JANVCC010000271.1:500-70450 GCA_025345505.1 Todiramphus chloris collaris
TGCCCCTCGCCAGCAGAGAGACAGTGCCCCTCGCCAACAGACAGTGCTCCACGGCTCCTTCCAAGAGCTCAGCTGGAGCTGCGACCCGGCGCTGCTTCCTCTTGCTGCAGAGGCTCTCAGCTGTGGCCGCTCAAACTGGTCTCCTGGCGAGCTCTTTTCAAGAGCGGTTCTGGTTGCGTCATCGCGTTGTCACGGCGCTGCGCTGTGACGTCACAATGAGCTGCTCTGCTGCCGCCCACCTGCTGTCCACTGGCGCCTGGGGGTTCCCCCTGGATGCCCATTGGCATTTGGACAGGCCCGTGGGTCACCCGCTCCTGCTGACCCAGCTTGGAGAGGTCATCTCCACAGGCCCCTTCCATCCTCAACTGTTGGGTGACTCTGTGAGGCAAAGCAGGGCTCCTCGCCAGCTGGGCAGAAATAAATGCAAGGAACTGCCACACCAGAGCTGCTCGGGTTTGGTTCCGTCACCCACTTTTCTTTTAGACCTCTTGTCTGCCACGGGCAAAGGAGCCTCAGCTCAGGGAATTAGGCCGTTTTGGATTTTGGCCCATTGCTGTCAACATCTAATTCCTGTTCCCATCCTCAGAAGACAGAGGCTGAGGGAAACCCATCTCCTCCCGTTTCCTCAGGCTCCCCTTCAGGCCAGGCACCTCTCTGCTCTCTTCCCAGACTCTCCTGCCCTTGTGTCTCCTGGTGGCTCCTGCTCTCACTTCCTACAGCTTGTTGCCTGGATTTGGTGAGGCCTCCGATGGCCCGGTCCCCTGTCCCGTCCAGGTCCTGCTGCATGGCAGCCTGACCACCGAGTGTGTCAGCTGCGTGCCCCAGCCTGGGATCCGTGGTACATGGCCTGACCTCCTCAGGTCCTTGTGGTGGCTTTCAAACTGAAGAGGTCCTGCCAGAGCCGTGTTGGCTGTGCCCCAGCTTCGCTTCATTTTGTGCTAATAAAGGAGTGTGAGTGGGTACGTCAGCTCGGGGGAGTTGTGTCAGTCTTTCAAAGGGTATTTCATGGAGGAAGAGCTTTGTTGTGTGTTGAGGTCTTTGTTAAGTATTTGTTGAGGCTAAAGGTAGCACGTGCAAGACACGGTTACCTCGTTGCCTGCAGTATAAATTCCTGGTGCAAACCAATTTTTAGCACTCTCTGGGCTAGTGCAGCAGTCGCAGAACGCCCTCGACAATGGTGCCTTTTGGAATCAGGTACTGCTTTGGCACAACAGGAAGGATTTCCACACCTGCTTCCCATACTTCCTGGGAATCCTTGGTCACCTCATACCTATTCCTATAGTCAATTTCTTCAGCAGGAACACTCAAATGTTACCATCTCAGGAGTGGGAACAGCACGCTGGCCTGTTGGACTGTTTGTAGCCTGGTGATTGGTATGATACCAAAAGAGGTGAAGGGGAAAGAAAGAAAAGGGTAGAGAAGGTCTATGGGGGACCACACCGGGCAGAAAAGAGCCCTGGAGAAGTCCAGTGGCCTCTTCACCTTTTCCCCCAGGATTACAGCCATGTGAGCCCCTGCCTTGGCCCGGAGACCTGCAGTTTTGCTCCTGCTCGGGCCAGTTTTGATGGAGGATGTGCACGGTCAGCGCAGGGCAGGACGTGCCTTCCTGGTGCTTGCAGGAGGGCAGGAGCTGCAGATGTGGGATCCTTGAACAAGCTGCCACCTGTCCTACACAGCTCCAAGCCCACAATGCATCCTTTCCCTGCTGTCCTCACTGCCACATCACCCAAAGGTTCAAAAAACTTCCCCTGGTTAATTAACCCTTCGTTTTGGCAAAGGGAGCTGTGTCTACACCACTGGCCAAGCCACAGTAGATGGCAGCTGAGGGGGCTGGAGGCTAGGCTCCCGGTGTGGTGGAAGCGAGCAGCTGTCTGGAGTAAGGACCTTGTCGTTTCTCCAGCATAGGACTAGGGAGGCCTGGATGGATGAGGAAGGAGGGCTGACCCTGTGGGGTGGATCCAGACCTACAGGTAGGAAATATTGCTGTCCCTCTTCCAGTGAAAGACACTATAGGCCAGATGGAATGAAACATCCTGTCAAGGCTGTCAGCTCAGGGCCATCCACTAGACCTGTAACAGATGCTCTCTGTTAACTCCTTCCCCCGGCCCAGCAGCAGATGGGAGCTGTGTTCAGGAGCTGGATTCTGGATCGGGATCAAAGGCAGAATGGACAGAGTCGTCCTCGGGTGCTGGCCATGGAAGAAGAGAGGAAGAGAAAGCTGGACCCTGGTGACCCCTCAGCTTTATACCACCCATGCCGTCCATGGGCTGGGACCCCTCACTGGTCCCTTTGGGTCCCTGCCCTGGCCACCCCTCCCTGCAGATGCTGCCTTTTCCTTTCTGCACCCCCCCCGTGGGGCACAAGCCCCAGCAGTGGCCTCGGGCTGCACCCCCCTGGGTACTGCCTCTGCCCATGGGGGGTTCTCCCTGCTGGGAGCAGCCCCTGCCTGTGCCAACAGCTGCTGCCTGCAGCCAGGGCAGGGGGAGAAGATGAGCTGGGAACTGACAGAGCTCAACTCAACCACTTCTGTTCTCACTCACACCAGGACACAGCCACTGAGGGAAGCCAAGTTACTTTCTTCCTATTCTATTCTGTGAAGCCACCAAACCTGCCCCACAGCAATGGGGAAGAGCACAGCCTGGACATAACCTATGGCTGGACCCAGTGTCTTTTCCCCCTCCACCACCTGGTCTGCACTGCAGCAGGAGGCACCACGCAGGGTTTCTGGGCACAATGAGGGGACATGACATGGTGCAGAGGTCTTCCTGGACCTGGGTGAGAAAGGCCTGACAACAAATGGAGTAATAAAATATTTGGTTTAGTGGCATAGAACACAAAAGAGGAATATAGGTCACAAGTAAATCTTATGCCCCTTCAGATGCTGAGCACATCTCCACTGATGGGATTTGCGCAGCTTGCTGTGGGAAAATCTATCCAGGGTGCACCGGTGCTGCAGGGAAGTGGGGTGTCCTGACTCCAAGGGATGTAAGATTTACTTACTATCTATAGTCCCCTTTTTGTTCTCTTATTAAACCAGCTATTTTATGCTGACAGTTGTTTGAGCTTTCTCATGAGATTCAGGAAGAGTCCTGTGCTATCTCTTCCCCCTGCACTCATTGCAAAACATCACCCTATTTTGCAAGAGCTGACAGGAAGCCATTTCCCTGTCAAGTGACCAGAACCAAGAAAGGGAAACAAAAACCTCTGATAGCTTCTCTCCTAAGGGTCTGCAGGATCAGGTCATTACAGGTGCCCAGCCCTGGGCAGGAGACTGGGTCATTCTGGTACCAGTTCAACCACCCCAGCCCTGCGATTGTGTCTGCAGAAACCCAAGACGTGGGACAGAAGGTGGCTTGTGGCAACAAGAGCATAACAGTACCCAAAAGAAGCCATTCAGCTCCTCAATTCCTCCAGCCGAAGCCTTCCTCTGAAGCAGCCCAGCTTGAGCTGAGGACGGAGGGAGCCAAGAAGGACATGACGCTGCCCGTGACCCACGTGCTAGCATTTGGTGAGTGCCGGAGTCTGTGCGGGCTCCCTGGGGTGACCTGAGGCCAGAGACTCCACAGAAATGTTACATGGCAGTTTCTCTTGCAGGTGCTTGGGTGGTGGCACAAAGTAAAGCTACACCAGGTGAGTATCATGAGGAGGTAGACAGGGAGTTTGTACACATCCCTGGTCCTCCACCCATCTCGCAGGGCTTTTTTCCAGCCTCACAGAACAAAACTCAGCTTCGTGTGGAGATGGTGCCTGGAGCTGGCTCCAGGCTCACTGCAGGGTCACCGGGCACTGGGGGCTCCCTGTCTGTCAGTATCTCTCTTCCTGTGCAGGTGGCCCCACAATCTCCATCTTCCTGAAGCCACCTGGAGTGATCCCACCAGGAGGCTCCACCACCATCTGCTGCAGCTGCCAGTGTGACAATGGGAATTTTGTGCTGTACAAGAACGGCCACCAGATCCATACCCCGGAGCTGCGTGGCAGAAAGGCTGAGTTCTCCATCCATAATGCCACCCAAGCGGACGCAGGTCCCTACAGCTGCCATTACCTGTCTGGAGGCAAAGTGCTGGCTCGCAGTGAAACCCTGGAAGTCATAGTGCAAGGTGAGGGATGTGCTGTTACATCTTCTCATGGGGTCAGATGCACGGTCAGGCTGGGATGAACACAGCAGCTTGGCTTCCCCATCCACATGGTGGGCAGGAGTTTCCCCTCTTCCCCGGTTTAGAGAGGTGGGGACCCTTGTCACCTCTGCCTGAACCAGGTGGTGGGGTCATGGAGATCCCAGTGTCTCCTGGCACCATGTCAAAGCCCTGCACCTTCTCATGCTTTCCCCCCAGAGTTCCGTCTCCCCAGACCTGTCCTCTCGGTCCTGCCGGGGCTTGAGGTGACTGCAGGAGATAACGTGACTTTCCACTGCACCATCGCGCACTCCAGAGCTGTCTGTTTCCTGTACCTGGAGGGCCAGAGCAAGACCCTTAATGATTTCATCATCTTCCGTGTGCATAAAGGCAATGGGGGCCGCTACAGCTGCCAGTGTTTCTCCAGGAATGGTTCGTTGGAATGGTCTGCTGTCAGCAAGACCCTGGAGTTGGTGGTGAGAGGTGAGCTATCACCCCAGCCACACCCTGCTCTTCTCTTCCTCCCTGGCACATCCTGGGGGAAGTAGAAAAGATTTGGGGGAAGAAAGCAGCTATAATAGGAGTTCAAGCAGGGGATTACAGATTCTTTCAAAGTGTTTGAGCTTTGCCTTTACTCAGAGACCTTACAGGTGACCTATAGATCCCATAGACACAGAGTTGCTAGGCTACCAGTTGGAAGGCAAGGGTCAGGGAACACTTATGCCTGCATCTACCAGCCCAGGGACAGTTGCACATCTTCTCGCAGCCTAGTGGCACCATCTGGCTGGCAGTGACAGGTGAGGGCAAGGTCCATGTTCCTGTCCTCCTCCCTGTCTTTGTGCCACTGGGCAGGGCATCAGGTCAGAGACTGTGGGAGGGGGTGTCCCAGGGGCAGGGGTACGGGAGGTGGAGCTGCCAGGTGCCCTTGGGGGTCCCTTTGCTCCCGAAGAACTTCCCTTTATCCCTCTTTATCCCAAGAGCTCCCCAGCGTCCATACGTGTCTGCCCTGGGAGCCCCAGGGGTACCTTCCCCATTCCCTTGGGGCCCCTGCTGCCCCCAGGGGCCTCCTTTGGTCTGGCAGCTCCCAGGGGGCACCTCCCGGGTCCCCCAGTGACAGCCCTCCCTGTTCCCTGCAGATTACACCCAGAGCAACGTGGTGCACCTGGCCCTGGCAGCTGGGGTGCTGGTCCTGCTGGGGCTGGTGCTGGCCGAGGCCGTGCACAGCAGCTGGAGGGACCAGCACGCTCCCCGCACGCAGAGCTCCCCGTGACTGGGAACACTGGGATTCTCCTCCTCTGCCTTGCAGCAATATAAATAAACCGTGTCCCCTGCCCAGCTGCCTCCAGAAGTACCTGGGGGATGGGCAGGGATTGGGGTGGGCTCGGTGGTGACCCCGTGGCATGGGTGGCACTGTGGGTTGGGGGGTGGCCCCGGGATCGTGTCCGTGGGTCCCTGGGCAGGCGGAGGGCTGAGTGACCAGGCTCCAGCTGCACACTTCCATCGCTTACATTCGTTTATTATTTTAAAACACTGATGAAACACACCACGCCCTGACCTATATATATAAATTTACTTTTATACAGATAAAAGTTTTTATATATATATATAGGACCTTTAAACCTCTGTATACTCGGGACACAAAGTTCCAGAATAGCTTCACTGGCTACAACAGAAGAATTTTTGTTATGAAAACACAGAGGAAGTGCGAATATCAAAAAAGCGGGAGAAAAATAATAATTAAAAAAAAGATAAATTAAAAACAAGTGCAAAATGAATGAAAGTGCAAAAAAGCTTTTGTTATAATCACGCTCCTTCCATAACACACACCCCCCTTGCCCCTCCAAGGACACGTGAGTCCCAGGCCCCAGAAGGAAGGGTGGACTGGAGGGAAGGAGATGGGCCACAGCCCTCATGTCTCTCCCTCACCTCTGCATGGAGGTTGAGGAGCAAGGAACAGAGGAGCAGAAGCGGCCAAATCACATCCCTCTCACAGCTCCCTCATCTTCTCCAACGCCCCTCATTGCACTCACATCCCCAGCTTTGCCTCTGCAGGCAACAGCTGCCCTAAGCCCTCAACCCTCCTAGAAAATCTGGAGGGTTTCTTTCTTCTAAAAGTGCTTGTGACTGGACAAGGAAACCACTGGTGGACAGCAGAGGCAGGCAGGGCCGGCTTTCCCGCTGAGCTGCAGCCCAGCGGATCTCACAGAAGCTGAGACCTTGGCCTCACACTGCCACTGTGCTGCCCATTTCCCCAAGGATGGAGAAACACCTTCCTGAGAGGCTCCAACTGCTCTCGTGCACTTGGAGTCACCTGCAGACCAGCTGTCCCAGAAGACATCCCATGCCCGGGGCTGGAGCACATGGTGGGACACCTCCCATGGCTCCAGCTAAACCCTGCCAACACCAGCAGCAGGGGCAGGAATGACAGAAGGACAGGCTTGGAGGCCTCTACTGAAAAAAAACCCAAACATTTTACTTGAAAAATCCTTCATTAGCCTAGAAATTTTGCCTGCAGCCACATCTCTCAGAAAGACCCAAGAGGAATCTGTAGGCCAGACTCTGCCCCATTGTCCTCTCTGGCAGGGGACATCCCTGGAAGGAGTTTGGTCAAACAACAGGGGAAGGATGAGAAACTTTGGTGTTTCTGCCTTGATCACAGCTGCCATTGATGCTTCCTGAGGGGGGACTCTCAGTCAATGCTCTGTGGGGATGGAGGACCTGCCAAGGCCAGGGGTACAGCAAACCCTCCTCCTGGCTTCCTTGCTGGGATCAGAGACAATTTCTGCTCACAGACAACGCATTGCCTGAGACCCTGGGACCAGAGCCTGCCACCTCCACAGCCATAAGAAACCACATTAAAACAGTGACACACCAGCAGTGGGGGAAACAGTGCAATGGTACTTCCACAAACACCCACCCACACGTACACACGCAATGCTTTGGGTTTGGTCTGGTTTTAAAAGGAACAGGAAGAAGGTTAAGTTTTAACAGTAAATAGCCCTTGACTGCCTATAAACCCTGTAACTCTCACGCAAATGAATCCAGAAGCGTTGGACCCAAACGGCCGAGTCAGCCCACGAGGGCTCAAGACAGCAGGTTAAGAACCTCACATCTCACATCACCCGTCCAGTGGAGCTCGTTTTGCTGACAGCTGCTCCCTGCACAGAACTCAGACCCAGCAGAGACCTGGGGTCCACCTGGGCAGCCAGAGCCACAGCCCAGGGGCAGCACCTTGGCAGTCCTGGCTGGTTTGTGTCTGCTCTCTTAGGGGGAGGTCAAGAGAGCCCAGGTAAGGTGGGACCCCATGGTCCCAGCTTCCTGCTGGTGCCCACGACTGGCACAGTCTGGTGCATGACCTCTGCCTGTCTTGCTGGTGCCCAGGCAGAGCATGGCTTGACTGCACCTGACAGCAGAGCAAGAACTGACGGTGTTAGTTGCACCCTGTCTTGTGGGCCAACCACAGCTTGGCTCATGGCTCCTCTTCCCCTTTGGCAGAGATCTTCTGAGCCCACCATCACCTCTGCTCTCCAGGGCAGCGTTATGAGAGACAATGTTCTCCATCCTTCACCATAGTTTCAGATCTGACTTCTGGGTAGCAACTCCTCTCCCAGCACCCAGGGAAAGTGCTTAGTCCCTCTCCTAGCAGGAGGAATGACGGAGCATGAGGGAATGGAGCAGATGAGAACAGAATGCTTTCATAAGATGCTTCCTTATAAGCTCAATAATCAAGTCCTGTGCAAGGCAGACAGACATTCCATTCCAGATCACACCTGCAGAGGTCTCAGCACCATCCCCTCAGAGTCTCACAGCTGATGGTCCCAGGGCTCCTTCTCTTCTGCCCCAGCAGACACTGTCCCAGAAAGACTCCTCATCAACTGAAGAGACCAACTTCAAGACCATTTCCTGAGGATCAAGGCCAGCTGGGGGAATGACTGTGAGACCCAGGGACATGCTTGTTCCTTCCCACTCCCTCTCTTGTCACAGCTAGCCCCACTGCAGTGCTTGAAAAGATGAAAGAAAATAAAAAAGGAAGAGGGAGAACTGCCTAAACAAACCCAAGCATTGACAAAATAAATACATGGGCTAGTTGCAAGTCCTGTGTGAAGAGCAAGCAGCAGATATTTCAAAAGAGGGTCAAATGTGACCTCAAATATTCAATAACAAAGAGTTGAAATGCTACATTTCCATGGGAAGCTGAGAACAAGTGTGACAGGCTCCCAGGGCAGCACTGCTCCGAGACACATTGCTGGTGCACTTGCTAGGATCCCCTCAACCCTGTTTTTGGACAGTGGGAAAGGGGAGAAGATTGTTTTGCTACCAGTATGCCATTCTTGGGAATGGGAAAGAAGGTGGACATTGGACTTGGATCATATCACTGCAGATTCTGGAGAGTCCTTGGGCAGGTGGCCTCCCTCCAGCACTGCACTGCACACAACAGCTCCAACAGCACCCACAGTAGGCATGCACTGATGGGTGACAGACCATGGTGAGAGCAGTGTGGGTGATGCCAGGAGACACTGAGACTATCAGAAGCTGCCAGGGACTCAACCAGGACCCCCCAGGCATGTTGGCTTTCCTGGCTCTGGAGTCCTGGCCTACTCGGCCTCTCCTCTGTCACAAGGGAGAGTGTTACATGGGCATTCCCAAAGTGCCTGCACCCTTGTTGAAAAGGTGCTATGTTACTAAAAGGATGGGGGAAAAAAAAAAGTTAACTGCTCAACTTCTTGCAGCTCTGAAGGTAAGGAATCCAGGGTCAGAAAAGACCTGGGGACCTTGGGAGGGCAAAAAAGGGGGAGAAGGCAGCTTGGCAGAATCAAGTCAGCCAATCTGGGGTTGGACTAAATGATCTTCAGAGGTCCTGTCCAAGCCCTACCACTGTGAGATTCTGTAACTCAAGAACGCACTCGGAAACGAGTGGAGCTGCCTGCAGAGGAAAGGATGGTTTTTGTCCTTGGCAGCTGTCTCCGCTCCAGAAAGGTCCTCCTAGTATGGGGACCAAAGAGGGCCCAACCCTGCTTTGCAGAGGATTTTTCTAATTGCTGCAAGGGGAACAAATTAATCAAGCGCCCTTCCTCCCAGGGACGTGCTGACCAACGCAGCCTGAACCACAAGAGAAAATGGAGCTGGTCCTGCACCCACCCAGTCCTGGCTCCACGGAGCCCTGGGGTTGCTGCATTGCAGTAAAGAGGAATAAAGCACAGATGCTGGTTGTGGGCAGAGCAGCAGCCGGGACACATTGCTCCCAGGAAGGAACAAGAGGTGGCCCACTGGTTTCCAGTACAGTGAAGGGGCAAAGCAAAGTCATCATTTTGCCTTAAAAGGGAAAGTCAAAAGAATTCAGAGAAAAAGGCAAAGTAAGCAGAATCTCCTTGAGAGCATCCCTTGGAAATGATGTTAGCACTGACCCCTCCAAAGAAGCGCATTGAGGGGGGGAAAGAAATACTCTCTCAGCTGCTGAGCAAAGCCAAGAGCAGCCTTTAAATGGGTGCAAGCACTGACTGCGGGCAGTCAGTCCCTTCCTTTACCTGGGTGACTCAGAGTAGTGGTGTCAGACGCAGTCGCTACACCCTCTGCACTGCTCCCGCATCCCTCAGCGCACCCTTCCCCACCACTGCACTCACAGCAGGACACTGGGGCAGCTGGCTTGCCAAGACAGGCTAGTCCCACGTCCCCTCTCTGTCCCTGCAGCCGCCCCTGAGGCCTGGGGTCAGCCTGTACCCAGCACTGGAGGAGGAGGGCAGAGTGGAGCAGAGGGGAGAGGATGGGAGATGGACTGGTGGGAGAGCGGAGATGCGGTATCCGAAGGACATGAGCAGGACATGACAAGCTACGGTCAGTCGGGAGGATTCTCCATCCTGACCAGACAGTTTGGCAGCACCGGTGCTGAAGGAGGGTCCCAATAGGGACAAGAAAAGTCACTTTAAGGTGTCATCAGCATTCTTGAACATGAGGATGGCATTGTAGATCTTGAGTGCTGGGCCCAGCTTGACGCTCATTATCTTGACGATGTCAGCCTGTGTCAGCAAAAGGAACGCCTCGCCATCGATCATCTGGAGGGGACAGCAGGGACAAAGGCACTCAGGAAAAACCCAGGCTGAGAGGTCCTCGGGACAGCCAGCATCACACTGCAGCTGGCCCAGGCTTCTGCACCGGCACGCAAGGGCACAGGACACAGCCAGCAGGCAACCTGCCCTGGGCAAACACCTGTCCCTGCCCTGCGTCAGGTCCCAGGAGGCTGCCCACAGCTCAGCTCCGCGGGCCTGAGCACCCCTAAAGCACGGGGGCTGTTTAGGGGCCCAACAGGCTGGGCACTTGCTGCTTGCCCCGGGTGCACGTGGAAAGCAGCCCCTCCATGCAGTGCCTGCAGCTGCCAGACAGCAATGCTGGCCGAGCCGCCGTGCTGCTGAGACAATGCAAGCAGGGAAGGATGGATGGGTGAGGAGCAGGCAGCTTCCCTCAGGAGGTGATGGTGCTATTAAGGCTGCAGCACCATCCTCCTCCTGCTTCCCCATCCTCAAATCCTCAGAGGGGCCCTCCCTCAGCCATGCCAGGAGTACACAGCAGCACAGCTCCTTAGGAGTCAACGTGTCCCCTCCTGCCATGTGTCTGCAGAAGCAGACAGCTGCATGCCCAAATGCAGTGGGGGGATCACTGGCAGCTGCTGGACATGCTCGCAGCATTCAGCAGCAATCTGTTGAATGAAGACCACTGGCAGACTCCTACTTGCACTGCTGGCAAACAGCTGTCCTTGGACACATGCACTCATCTTCTCACCTCATCTTTGAAGAGCTTGGCTTGGTCCTCACAACCTGTCAGAGTCTGGACAAAGCTAAAGACCTTGGAATAAACAGAGAAAAATGTCAAGACAGAAGCAATGTGTCTGGCTGGAGACCCCCCATGAACTGACATCCTGACTTCCACAGAGGTGCTTTGCACCCTGTGAGGTAACATGTGGCTGTCAGGGCAAAGGCTGCACTTGCAGCACCCTCCCACACCTAGAGATCACCCTTGGACCACAGCACAGGTGCTGGCCTCCTTCAGCCTCCAAGTAGCAAATGCTACAGCAGCTTTATCTCCAGCACAGTGGGATGGTTCCCACTGAGGGGCAGGTGCAGAAGAGGGGCACACAGGAGAGTAATGGGGAAATCAGGCAGGGTTGGCTGCTGGGGCTGGTGCCAGTTCCAGCTACCCAGGCTTTAAGAGGGGCTACTGCAGATGCCCAAGAAAGTGAATGAGTGTGATGATGAAGAATGTGAGGTGGAGATTTCTTTTTCAGAGAAACAGGGAAGCGATTTCTTATCTGCAGAGTCCAGGGCTTAATTTTTTAACTTGGCAAGGACGAAACTCATTTCTTTGGAAAACCACAACATGCTAAATGAAGAGATGGATGGTTGACTTCCCTTGCCTGCCCTGGGCTAGTGTCCCGTTCAAGCCAAGCAACATCTGGTAGTTCTGCCTGTGCTTCCCAGAAGCTGCCATCAGGGCACATATTTGTCAGCTCTCCACACATCACTCCACAAGAATGTCCGGCAGATTCCCTTCTCACTAGCTCAGGGAAGTGTCAACTGAGCATCTCTGTGGCAGGTGCATGGACCGGGGTGCTGAACAGCCTAGCAGAGTGCTCCCAGCCATGTCAGTGCCTTAGCAGACAGCATGCGGTCTTCAAAACCATCTTACCTCATCAATGGTCCACTTGGCCACTGTTGTTGCTGTGATGCCAGCCACCCCTGGCAGGAGCTTGCAGTGCTGCTCCCAGCAGAGAGACAGGGAGCGGTCGGGGTGGGCAGACAGGGCAGACATGAAAAGCGACTGGTGCATATTGTCTGAAGAAATAGCTGGCAATAAAAATGCAAGATGTGTTACAAGGTAGAAGGACGAGAACATCCCATCATATCCTACAAGCCTTGGGGAAGGCCCCATTCAGGGGAGGGCCCAGGGCTGGCAGCAGATGGTCTCATGGGTCCAAGTATCAAGAGCTAGTGGATGTCCCTTGAATTAATAGGCTACCAGTGTATCCAGGTGTTCAGTTTGGTGGGATTCAGGATGGTGGGGGAGGGAAGAAGTTTAGAGACAAGCTTGGCTTTGCCTTGTTCTCACCACCTTCAATCATTCATTTTCCAAACTGAACTAGGTTCACACCAGAATGCCAGCCTATATTATTCCATTCCTTTCACATTTTTGACAAGCTTTTCCCTTTCTCTCTGCTCCAAGGAGTCAAGGATGGCTTCCAAGAAGAGATCCTCTGCGTTCACCCCCAGCACTGGGGTCAGTAGCAGGACAGCCCACGGTGAAAATGATACTGGCTACAACAAATGTCAATCGTCGTCTCATATCAGTCATCAGAACTAAATGCCAAGAAAACTGTTCAGAATTATTTCTGTGCTGCAGCAATAATTTGGCACTTCACAACCACACTGCTATTCTGGGGTACAGCAGCTACAGGATAAAGGCAGAACAACCCTGTCTGAAGAGGACAAAGCACCAGGGAAAAAGCATTGTTGTAGAGAAGGATCTTAATTCCCTGCCCTAAAGCACTCAAAGATTCACGGACATAAACCAGGAGACCTGATGAGGGACCTAGCAGAGCTCTGATAAGAGGCAGGGATGTTTCTTTGCAGATGGTCAACTTTGGCAATTGATCACAAGCTCCTCAGTGGCGCTGGCCCACGTGAGCTCTAACTAAGCCAAGGGAGACCTGCCTCCAACAGCCACCACCCCAGCTCCTCAAGCCTGGCCCCTGCGCTGACACCATGGCAGAGGATGGATGGCACTTACTCTGGAAGTCTTCCTGCTGGATCTTCCGGTACTTTGGAGGTCGCCCTCTAAAGAGACAGGAAGACTGATTTCCAACTGGGTTGGGACTGGCCCGAGGGCCCTTGTCCACACCGCACAAAGCAATGCCTTGGCAGTGGGAGCAAGGATTACCTCTTGGACCCTGACCCAAAGGGTTGACAGCTAAAAGCACAAAACATGGGAAGAAAAACCAGAGAGGTGCCCCAGAGAGCTGGAAGGACAAACGCCCGCTGCCAGCAGCCGTGCTCCCCCGCGGTCAAGGAGCCTCTCCAGCTTGGCGGCACGGGGGCCCTGCGCTGCTGCACGGGGCTCATCGGGCTTGCCCCTACCTCCCGTGGTGCCGAGATTTCTTTCGCTGGGGGAAGCCAATCAGATTCCTCTTGCGAGTGGAGGCCTCAGTGTCAGACAAGTCTGCCTTGAGCCTGCCCTGGTTCTTCTCTGCCAGCGGGCACCCTGAGAGGCAGTAATGGGCTGTGAATCTCCCAGTCACGTGTCCTGACCCATCACAACCTGGTGTGGGGCACTTCCTAGAGAACAGAGGGGAGAAAAGCCTTAGACCCAGCTCAGAGCAGGAGGGAGGGAGGAGGAAGGGGCAGCAGGGCTATCCCTCCACCTCCAAGCATGGGAAGCCGTAGCCCTGGCCATGGAAAGCAGAGCAAAGATGTACAGAACGGATTCCTGAGGCAAGGGCACTGGGTGCACGGGCAGGGCACAGCCAGTCCCTCCCTCCAGATACAAACACCCGTCCCACCTTCACCACTGCTGTCACAGTGACCCTGTGCAAGTCACCACAGTGCTGATCAAGCAGGTCATTGATGGTCACAGAGTCTCCATCTTCCCTTCCTTGCTCCCACAGGCATCCAAGACTACCCTCAGAGTGAGGAGGAAGCAAATGTCATGAGTGTGACCAGCAGAGAAACCCCTGGGAGCCAGAGCTGCCTTCCCCATCCTCATGGATGTTGCACCATACACACTCCTCCTGATGCCAGCCTGCCATGCTGGAGTCAGCACTACACTGTGCCTGGTTTTCCCTGGAAAAGGTCACATCAGTGACTGACTGATCTGGGGGAGATGCACTGTTCCTTCTCAGGACTTCCCAGCTCACAAAAAACAACACAATGAAAGGCATCCATGAGGTGCAGGAGGAACATCGTCCTTGAAGCTGCTATCAGTGAACAGCATCTTAGATGCACTGTCTCCTACGTAGTCCATGTGTCCCCACAGGCAGATGGTCACACAGGGCACACCCGGGGGCTCTGGGTGCTGCAGGGCAGGCGCAGAGCAGGAGCTCACAGAAGTTACACTGGCCATGGGCTCTGGGCTGCCTCGGGGCCCGGCCTGGGGAGAGCCCCTAAGCAGAGCAGAGCCAGGAGTGGGGTGGGTGCAGGGAAGGACTGATTGCTGGTGAGGGTGGCAGGAGGGCAAGAGCAGAGGAAGGACTAGCACAGGCTGGCAGGGAAGCTGTGCCATGCTGGGGAGCTCACCTGTGGTGAAAGCTGTACTTAGAGTTCTTGGTGTGAGGGATGTTCTTGCAGCCCAGGGTTGGGCAGCCCCCCTGGGCAGAGGAGGCTGGTTCCTTTGGCCCTAGACCAGGAGGAGAAAAAGGAGAGACTGTGACAGCTTCAGCCCCAGGCAAAGCCAGGGCTCTGGGCTCCCTGCCTGTGCCACACAGGGAGGACTTTTCCAACAGACAACTCACGGAAAAGCCCTTCTTCCCTGCCCATGCTTGGCCAGCATCTGCCCTCCCATTTCTGTGCGTGGGCAAGTGGTGGTGACCACGGGGATGTGGCACGTTTGGTCTCTGGCATGAGGGACTGACCCGGGCACAGGACTTACTGAGGGGTGGCTGCAGTGGGTGTCCAGTTTTTGAGCACCAGCCTATGGGGTGGATGTCCGGATGATCTGCATCAATCCAGAAATCATAGACGTGGCTCCAGCCATCAAAATGGATCTGGGGAGACAAGTAGAGAGGGCACCCTTCAAACCTCAGGGCACCTCCCTGAGAAGCACCTCCACACAGTGTGCTTCTGCAGACCTCTGCACGCTTGGTCACTGCGACTGGCAGTTGAGTTGGGAAGGGCAGGATCAAGTCAGTGCCTGGACACAGGCTCCTCACTCAAAGTCCAGCACCCACCTTTATCCTGTGATCTTCCACATCCTCCACACTGGCCACTCGGATGAAGGAAGGAGTCCTCCTGTCCACTGCCTCCAGCTTCATGTTGACCAGGAAGCTGTGGGGTGGGCGCTGGGGCCAGGAAGAACCCAGGTCAGCAGGGAGCAGGGCCATGCTTTGGGCTCCTGCACCCTTTGACAGTTTTCCCAGCAATGTGTGCTCCTCCAGCCCAGCTCCCAGCCCTGGCCTGTCTAAATAAGAGACATCCCAGCTTGCAGTGGCAACAGTAGAGAGTGGGGACAGGCGTCCTGGATCTGAGCTGTGTTTTAACAAAACAGAAGAGCTGTGCCCAAGGGAAGGTCTTCAAGAGACCTTTTGGGGATTTATATTTCAGTCACACTTGGCTGGACACAGCTGCTGTTACTGCAGTTGGAGACAGCTATCAAGGAAGCCTAAACTATTTCTTATCACCTGGCTCCTGTCTAGCCAAGAGGATGGTCATACTTCCCATTTTTCCCAGTTTTGAACTATTTGCCCAGGATAGCACTCACTTCTAAACATTGAGTGTACAGCCAAACCTCAGGCCTCTGGCCGGAGTGTACCGAGCACCACTTTCATAAAAGCAAAGACCCGCCCAGGCCCAGTGCAGCAGATGATGTAGCACTCACCACTTTGAAGGCCCAAGCTGGAACAGCAGATGCTCCAGTTTCCTTTAAGTACTTTTCCCATGTGAAGTTGTCAGGGTCAGGATAATCTGGAAGGGGGAAGATGCAGAAGGTGAGACATGCCTGCAGCAAGATGGCAGGTACCCCAGAATGTCCTACTGCCTTGAAGGACCAACCAAGTCTGAGCCTGGCAAATGGGAACCTGAGAGACCTCAAGAAGGGAGATTTTTTTCTCATAGACCATGAAATCCAGGGTACAAGGAAGTAGAAACATCTAGTCCTGCATAGATAATTTGTGCTCCACTTGTCTCCACTCAGCCCAACACAACCACCATGCTGAGCACGTGTACAGGAGCCTCAGCAGGAACATGCCACCTCCCTGGCTGTGGCCTTGCTGATGGAGACTGCCTGGGCCTGCAGACAAGCAAAGGCCATGGGGTTTGCATCCCCGCACTCCCCATGCCACCCTGGGAAGCCTGTCCCCAAGGGGATGTGCCAGTGAAGGCTGCGCTCCTTGGCTGACTCACCTTGAGGTGGTGTGAGGGGTTTGCCATGCTCCTGACACCATCCAACTGGGTGGATGTATGGACTGCTGGGGTCACACCTAGAAAACACACCCAAGCTTACACAGGGCTGAGATACCCAGCTCATCATTGCCAGACAGCACAGGCTGTGGGGGCCCAGGGCAGCCCTCTTGGTGGCACCTCCCAGGCCCACACCACTAGCAAAAGCCCCTGCAGAAGCCAAAGTCTTCTACGGCACCCTTGTCCATGAGTGACCCAGGGAACCACGGGCCCTGGCACGGCAAGCGCTAGACCAAGGGCACTCCAGCTCAGAGGGGCAGGACACAAACAAGCCCCAGGTCCAGACCCTGATGCAGAGCTGCCTAGGGAAGAGCAGCATTTTGTGGTGAGCAAGCAACCACACCTTTCGGATCTGAGATCAGCGAGACCTGAGCAGTCAGGGGCACTCATGTCCTGGTCACAGCTCCCAGTAGGTCACAGTACATTCATCTGCCTTGGGATAGAACAGGTAGCTTCCCAGCACCATCAAGTGAGGAGCAACCATAAGGTGACCCACAGCTCCTTGGGGCAAGAAGTAAGGAAGGTCAGAGGTCTCCAGCCACAAAGGAAACAGAGTTGCTCTCAGGACCCTGACTGTGCTAACTGGCCATTTTAATCGGCCTCAACCAGCCTTAACTAGGACAGCTCCCCACCCTGGCCACTATCCCCTGGCTACAGATGTAGGAGCAACTTTTAAGATCATGTCTTCAGTCTCTGCATTGCAGATGGCCTCATGTCCTAGATGGGTTTCAGGGCAAGGCCACAGCATGTGATCACACCTGTCTTTGCCCCACATTAACTACAGGGCCAGAGCAATGTCCTGGGAGATGGCTTGTCCCCCAGCACAGGCAGGTGACCCTCTGAATCACCAGATCACTAGAGGCTCATCTGCAGTAGCGTGCTGGGATTGTCCCACATTTTCCTGAAGCAGTGGCAGGGTGTCTTCCCAACAGTGGCACCCCGTGCGCTTCTGTGCACTTACCAGTAGTCATAAGTATCATCCCAGTTGTCAAAGTGCACCAAAAAGCGATTGTCCACCACATCAGTCACTGTGGCAACACAGATCAGGGAAGGGTTCATGCGGTCCACAGCTTCAAGCTTCATGCCCACCTCGAAGCCCGAGGAAGCCTCGTGCTGGGTGGGGAGAGAGGCAGGTTTCTTTTAGAGCCATGGTCCTAGCTCCTTCCTCACCACTTCCCTTTCCTGCTGCAAGGAGGCACCTGTCCAAACCCTCCCCGCTTTCTCAGATTAAAAATCTGTGCAAAACACTGCGTCACATGTTCTTAGTGGGGTTGTTGCAGCAATCAACAGGAGGCTTTAGACACAATAAATAACTTGGAGAGGCTCATTTATCAGTAGGTTGAGTTTCCTCTGCAGCGGACAAAGAAACCATCAGCATTTTGCACTCCACTGTATTCCCACTTTCCTTACCCAGGCTGCCATATGAAAAAGGCAGAGACAGTAACAATAAAAACAGATTTAACTGTTCATGAGACTGATCTGGACAAAGCAGGGAATCAAGACCAAGACCAATCTTGGACACACCAAACCAGGGTCCAGGCTACAGATGCTCAGCAGCAAAGCATGCCACATGACATTAAACAATGGCAGCAGTACACTCTCCTGGCCCTCTATGCTGCGGGCTTGAGAAGCGTGGGGTGGACAGAGGAAAGCCCGCACTGGTGGAGACATTCTGCTCAGCTGGAGGGGAAGAAGTCACACCTGGCAGGAAGGAGAAGCTGCTACTCACAGTGTTTCGGACCACAAAGAGGTGCTTAGGAGCTGCCTGAGCCTTTGTTATCTTCAGGTAGTTTGTCCAGCTGAATTCTTCTTCCTTATAACCTACAACCCCTCAGGAAGATAAACGAGAGCAGCGAGTTCACAGAAAGAAGCCAGGAGGTTGTGAGGCCAAGCCTGGCCATCCCCAACCAGCTCTCCGGGGCCCCATGGAGCCACCCTGTCCCCATCTCCAGCTCTAATTTGGGGGCCCACTACTTGTAACCCTCCTTCAACAGGACCCAGCAACTGAGACTTGCTAACTCCTTACCTTTTGGGGGCTGGAGTTTGTGCCCAGTCTCCTCAAACCAGCCAGCAGGGTGGATGTCGGGGGAGTCAGCATTCAGCCAGAAATCATGGCACTCAGAATAGCCATCAAAGTGGAGGCGCATCCGGTAACCACACACCTAACAGCAGGGAGGGCAGGAAAAGAAAAGGACCATGGAAAACTCCTGCTGCCCCTGGCTGACAATCGTATGGACCTTCCCTCCCACACACAATCTCAGCATATCACTTAGGGAAGCCAAGAGTCAATTAGGCCAGTGTCCAAACGGAGAGGCACATACCAGTCCCAAAAGGTGTCCAGCACAGAATAAGGTAAGTGCAAGGTGACCACAAGCCAGCTCTAAGTAGGGTAGTTCAGGCTGGTGTGTGAGATAGATGCCATGCTAGAGCACCTTGCTGAATCCAGCAAGTGCAAGGATTCTCTTTTCTGCACCTGGGGGAGATGCTGGCATGGGGATTTTGGGTAAATGATACACTGCTTTGGTGAAACCTGTCCAGCAGTCATGGCTGAATGGCTAATCTCCCCAGCTGCCTGGGGAGCACTGCAAGGCAAGGCTGGTTCAGCTGCCACACGGCCGAGTGGAAAGCCTCCATGGACACAAGGAAGAGCAATGGGATGTATCCAACCCTCCATCTCAAGGGCTCAGACCTGTCTGCAGAGTCACTCCCCTCCTATGTCAGGATTCTAGAGAGACCAGCTAGGCTGGGGCATGCCCACTGCTCCCCAGCACTGTCTCCTGCACCTACAAGCTGGAGAGAAACTCCCTGTTTGCTTGCCCGAGGTGCTGGAGCCAGCTCATCTCATGCAGTGACAGGCAGGTGAGGGCCCAAAGCCCATCTCCTCCAGGGGCCAGCCAGCAGCACCTCCCCTTCCACAGAGCCTCCTGCTGCACTGGTGCAGGGAACAAGAACCAGAGGCACCTTACCTCAGCCACTGTCAGGATAAAGTACATGGATGGGTGCTGCGGATCGATCCCCTCCAGCTTCATTCCCACTTTAAAGCCATTCTTGTGCTGGGAAGCTACTTGGTACTGGAAACAAAAATTAAACGACAATGTAAAATATGACACAGGTAGTTGGGTCTAGAACTATCCCAAGGAGCAACCATCAGGCAATGGGAGCTGCTGGGACTAGGAGGCTGTGGGCTACAGATTATGTTGTCACCCAAAGTTTCATTCTTTTCCCATAGAAAAACACACTCTTCCACCTCCTTGTGGGTTTGCACCTCTTGCTGCTGGCAGGGCAGGGTGTCCCTGGGCTAACAGCTACGGCCCAGGAGAGTGGGGCACAGGCCTGTCTCCTCTTGCACCCTGGCAATCGGGCTCCTGGGAGCAGGGGTGCAGCAGGCTCCTGGGAGCAGGGTTGCAGCAGGCTCCTGGGAGCAGGTGGCCTCAGGAGAGCCCACACCTCACCTTGAGGCAGGGCTGGAAAGGCTCCACCACCCTGCCAGAACCACAGGGGTGTCCTAGGCAAATGTGGGGTGCTTGGGATGGGGCACAGCATCCTGCTGGGGAGTGGGACTCAGGGTGAATCAAAACTGGAAGCTGACTGGTCACCTCCAGGTGAAGACAGGAGCTTGCTTACTGCTCAGAGTCCCACAAAATAGGGAAGGAAGCCAGGAAGAAAGGAGAAGGAGGAGGGGTGGGAAAAAAAAGGGAAAGAAAAGAGAAGATGAAAGAGGGAAAAAGACAGGAAAATCCCAACTCACATCCTGGAAGAGATCTAAAGGGGCAGCGACAGCTTTCTGCTCCTCCAAGTAGGACGCCCAAGACCAGCCTTCTTTCTTCTCCTCACTGGCACCTGAGCGCAGCACAAACGCACACACAAGAGGCGCTGCTGAGGGTGGGACCCAGCCTGGGACCCTGCCTGCCTCGGGGCAGCGCGGAGGGCAGGGGAGAGGGGCCCGCTGCGGCCGCATCCCGCTCACGCACGGTCCTGCATCCATGCAGAGCTCAGCACCATCCTACCACAGCCCCTTCTACAGCAAACCTGGCCGGCTGTCTGAGGAGGGGCAGAGCCAAAAGGTCTCTTCTCACACAGGTCCCCACGACCCATATGTCCTCTGTTGCTGTACAATGCTCTAGTAAGGCACCATGGAGCCTGAGGGAACGGTCATCCTGTGCAAAGCATCAGGACACCTCTGCAATCAGTCCTCTTCCAGCCAGAACATCCAAAATGGCCACAGAACTGAGGTATTTGGGACAGCCAGCAGGACCAGCCAGAGGTCTGGGAATCACTTCCAGCTACAAGAGGATCTGGGACTCATTCCCAGACAGCTGAACCAGCAGTGGGGTCACCTCCCAGCGCCGCTCCAGAGGCACCAGCTCTGCTATCCTCTGCTCTGAGACAACCACCTGACCAACCAAGGGTGGGCCCTTGGCACACCAGGGCCACCTTAATGCCCTAGAGATGCATTTAGCCTTGCGATATTCAAGAAAAGAAGACAACATTGTCTCTTCATAGGCAGGGAGGTGATCCTTCATGACTTTGACCCCTTTGGCAAGGTCACAAAGGCCTTGCCCAAGGCACACAACCCAAGTCTCTTGCTCTCCATCCATTTTCTCTCCCTGCTTTGTAGCACCTGAAGGAACTCCAGGAGAGCTGTGCCTATTCCAGCACAGGTCATCCATGGCAGACAGCCTTGGGTAGGGCAAGCAAGAAACAGGAAATCAGACCAACTCCTTCCTCCCCATTTAGGGGAAGGAGAGATGGAGAAATTAGGAACTTGCAAAAGAAAATTTAATCTGAGCTTCAGTGAGCAAGGCTACTAACCTAAATGTTTTGCTAATACTTAAGAGTGAAAAATACCTTTATTATTCTTTTGTATATAGAAAAAAGTGGCAGACGTGTCTGGGGAATCCCTAAATATAAGCTCTGTTGTTCTGGAGAAAGACAAGTACACCTGAAGACAGAGCATACAGTCTCTGCTGCACTGAAGCATCCAGGTGTGGATTTTGTTTGCTGATGTATTTCTAAAATAAGATAAAACAAAATGCTGAAATAATGAGGCTCATCACTGCTTACTTGCATGCAGCAGGGAAGGTTACAGGCTCTGGGCTCAGATGGTAGAGAAAAGGACCTGGCAAGTGAGTAGGAGATCCCTTTGTAATAGTTGTTAACTCAGTGTAACATCAGGGGTTAACGATGTCTGGCCCCTGCTACTGTCCCTACATTTGGCTATGGAGAGCAGTATGAAGCTGGAACAATTTCAACTTCAAATTACTTTGAGTATGACCTTTCATTATTCAAAAAGATTTCCCTTTATTTTCAGTATTTTCCCAAGTTTTCCTTCCCCCTCACCCCCAACACACTGCAGGGAAAAAATCACAACAAACACTGCATCCCTCAGCTTGTCTGCTTTCCCTCTGTGTCAACAGCTCTGCATCTGAGATCTCCTCCGATATGGTCCAGGAACAGACCCCCACAAGATGAAACAACCCCAAATCACCCAGCTTCAGCGGCACCAGACCTACAGGAGCAGCCCCCAAACTTGTAAGCTCCTGATCACATGAGGGAAGTTCACTGTAAGACCATCCAAAGCTGGGGGCAAAGCCAGACATGGCACAGGGTCGTGTTACTGCTCAGGACGGTGCCTCTCGGAGCAAACAAGGTATCCAAGAGCAAGTAATAAATTCAGCTCCCAAGGTGAGGGACCAGAAAGCACTGTACAGTACGGCCCAATGCCTGAAGAAGACACAGCCATATCTGTAAGGGTGCACTCTTCCCACGGAGAGAAAGAGAGGAAAGGAGAGAAATGGAAAGAGACAGAGAGAGCAGGATCAAGCAAGCAGAGGGGCTTACAAGCCTTCAGGAATATGTACCAGTGCGTTGCACTGGGTGTTTCACTCTGCTGGAGCACCCAAATGCTGTCCCAGCCCTGCAGTACCACAGTGGGACCCCACAGCTGTGGTGGAAGCGCTCACCCCACTGCCCACTCAGCCCTCCATACCGTGCTGGCTCCTGTGCCACGCATCAGTCTCCCGATTGCTGGCTGCAGAGTCTCCTGCAGAGTTTTTCCTCTCTTCTGGCTTTTCCTCCTAGACATGAGAGCAGACAAACCAGAAATCCATCACATTGGAGGTCTGTACAGATGTTTAGGCTGTACTCTCACACTGGTGCCAAGGGTCATACTGCACCTTTGCAATGGCCTTGATTTGACTGACGCTTGGCCCAGAAATGTGCAACCAAGATGATCTGACCACAGGAGCCCGAGGGGGATTTTGGTGCTGAGTGGTTTAATCACACCTGGAGCAGACCTGCTACAGCCAGGGCCAGCAGAGCTTTCTTGCCTTGTCAAAGTCACTCTCCCTTCCCCAGGACACACATCACATAGATAGATGCTCTCTTACTTCAGCACTTTGGTGGCCCAGACTCAAGAGAGCAATTGAGAGTGCTCAATACCTACAGCCCAGTCAGGATGTGTCCAGCACTGGCCAATCCAAGGTGCTTGGCATGCCAAACAGCCAGTCAAGTATCTAGAAGCCCTGATGCTTCACACGCTCAAGTCTTTTTGGCATTAACAGTCAACAGGTTACCCCTTTGCTGAGAACTGCGCATGCAGGGGTGGCCCATGGCCTGCCCTTGAACTGCCACGTGCGCACACGTGCCCTCCCTGCACTCTTCCTACCATTTGCTCAGATTCATATTCTTCCTCTGAAGGGCTCTGGTAGTCCTTCCTCTTTCGTTTCTTCACTGGCTTGAGGATTTCAGTGGCATTGTTGCTGCTGGCAGAGTTTTCCACAATGACAGACCTGCAGGGAGGAAGGAAAAGCAAAACCACTGTGGCACAGTATGGGGCAAGGGCTGGGGTGGCAGCTGCTGGAGAATCAGTCACTCCATTTCTTACTCACACATGTTCCCTTCCTTCCTGATTAATGTATGTGTTCCTCTTAGCACACAAGTTGGCAAGAGGTTAGAACCAGGGTACAGACCAGAATCACCCTCACATGCTTGGGTGTCAGAAACCTAAACCCAGGAATCAAAAGGATCAAAGTGATCTAGTTTCACAGCAGGGCTCAAAGTTGCATCAGAGTCATACAGCAATGCTGGAAAAGGAGTCCCAGGAGTCACACATTAGTGAGCACTGAGGCTGGAAATGCCCTTATGACCCATGCCTCCCACTGCTGCTCAGCCTGGAAGCACTCCCTGCAGCAACCTCCTGCTGCAGTGCTGCTCCACCAGATATGTGTTTTAGGCCACAAACTGGGCAGGAGAAAATCTTGCTCCTGTGCTTCCTGCTGTGCCCTGGGACAAGTCTTCATCCCCAGGGCACTCTACCTCCAGGAAAGAGGGAAACAAGTGGGATCCCCAGAACCTGCCAGAGACAGATGCTCTCGCATCCCTTGCTGGAGCACGTAGACCATGGGAAGGAGGGCAGACAGATGGGTGGATATGGCTCTGCATGGAGCAGACTCCCCTTCCTTTACCTTTCTTTGAACTGCTGGTGACAGTGCTCACTGCAGAAGCCCCTGCCTTCCCGGGCTATGTCCGACACATGTCTCCGGCCACAGGTATCACAGTGGCACATGCTTTCTGCTGTTGTCAGCTTGGTCTGCTCCGGCACATCTGAGTCAAAGAGAAGAGGAGCACTGGGGCACAAGGCACAGCAAAGGAAGCACAGGAAGCAGGAGACATTTGCCTCACTCAGGGCCTAAACCAGACAATGCCCACTGGATGATGGTACCCACCCCAGAAGTGCCACCATGGTGCCCTTACCCTGAGCCACAGTAGGATTGTCCCTGCTGGTGGGTGCCACCTCTGAGTCCCCATCTTTCTCTGTGTGACCCTCCTTTATAGCTTCCACTGGAGGCATCTTATCAGCACTCACCACCTTCAGCGTGCCATACTCATTTATTCGAAACTATGTCATTGAACCAAAAAACAAGGAAAAATAGTTAACAAGGAGGACAGAAATGTAACTTGATAGCTAGTGGGTGCACGTGAGCTCTGAGAATGAGACACGGCTTGGTCACTAGTGCATCTAACGAGAGGATGGCTCTTCTGACAATAGTAGCCAGCAGAGCAGCAAAGCCACCTGTTCTGCTGCCCCTCTCCACAGCCCATGGAGACTGGCAGGGCAAGCACACTGCCCACACCCCGGTGAGACCAGCCCAGCCGCAGCACGAGGGGCAGGGTGATGGCTGCAGGATGTGGGGCCCTGAGGCTGAGTAGCAGCTGTGAAATTGGTGCTTTTTGCACAAGCTATTTCTTGTGCTGAGGGATACACCTAAAGGCACCTGCTGCCCGACGAGTGCAAGGCCTCTATCTCCAGGGTGAGTGCAGGAGTTTGGGGAGAGCCAATTCCACAGCACAGCTTGGAAAGAAAAAATGCCCTGCACAGCACATAGCATCCCTCTGCCTCCCTGTGCAGGGCGGACCTGCTGCAGCCCTCCAGGCACCACATGTATGCTCTCTGCTAAGCTCACAAGATGGGAGGGGCACAGGGATGGGGCACAAGAAGAGCCTCACAGAGCCAGAACAGCCGAGGGATCCTCCAGCTGGGGTGCGGGTATTGCCAGGGGCCACGTCACATCCTGGTGGTCCCTGCCTGGCACAGGCTGGGGAACTGCCACTGAAAAGGGCAAGCAGCTGTGGGGAGTGGCATGGAGGGCAAACACAGTGGCCCAGGGCTACACTTACCCGCAGGTTACTCCCAGGCAAAGTAGCCACCCCATCTTTCCACTCCAGCACACGGACTGTGCTGCAGGTCTGCACCCCGCTGATCTGGGGAATGACAGTAGCTGTGATAGGCTCAATCCCTGTTCCCCTCTCTGGCCTCTCAGCCCCTGCGCTTCTCTGTGGTTCCCGCGGGAATCGCTGAATTTCTAACGTGCTCGTGGGAAGGTTGATGGTAGTGGCATTTGCTTGAGAAGGGAAGAAAGGAAACAAACAACCAGAGGCATACACAGAACACTTAACTGATGCAAACAAGACTTGAAGGCAGCACAAAATGACAGAGGACACAGTTTTCCAGACAAGGACTTAGTGTTGTGGGCTAAAGCACCCACAAGCAGGTAGCACAACCCAACAAGATGTGCAGCCAGCAATGGTTTGTGCTGGGGGGTGGCACCAACACTATCCACATTCAAGGGTTCCTACTGCAGCCTAACCTCAGACTGTTCCCATCACCAGGATGCTCTGCCCCGTGTGTGCTGGTGAGCTCTTGGACTGCATCATCCAGTTTAGTTTGATGTCACAGGAACACACTGTGCAGCCCAGGGCCTCTCTATAATAAGAACCAAGGCACTGGGAGCAGGAAAATTTGGGAGACTTAGTCTCACTTAAACTCAGTGAGACTGATCTCACCTAGAACACATTCATGCTTTGCTTGCACACCTCTTGAAAGACACTGGTCAGCTGGGATGAAAATTGTTGTCCCACTTGTCAAGAAGGGCAAGGACGACCCTGGTAATTACAGGCCTGTCTCACTTCAGTGCCCAGTGAAATTATAGGGATAGGTCTTCTGGGAGTGAATGAAAAACACTTGAGAGACAATGCAGCCATTGGTCAGAGCCAACACAGGTTCACAAGGGGAAGGTCCTGCTTAACTAGCTTAATTTCCTTTTATGACAATGTCACCTACCTAGTTGACCAAGGGAAGCCAGAAGATTTTAGATTTCAGCAAAGCTTTTGATACTGTCTCTCAAAGTATCCTGCTGGACAAAATGTACAACACATAGCCTGACAAGTCCATAGTACAATGGGTGAGCAACCGGCTGATGAAGCTCAAAGAGCTGCAGCAAAATGGGTTAGATCCAGCTGGAGACCAGTCACCAGTGGAGTTCCCCAGGGCTCAGTTTTAGGGCCAGTGCATCATGTCTTTATAAATGACCTAGAGGCAGGAGTCAAATGTACATTAAGGCAGTGTGCCGAGGATACTGAGCTAGGAGCTGTGGACTCCCTCAAGGGTAGAGAAGCCTTACAGAGAGATCTGAATAGTCTAGAGAGCTGGGCAGTCACCAAGCATATGACATTAAACAAAAGCAAGTTCTGGATGCTGCACCCGGGACAAGGTGGTTCTGGTTATACATACAAACTGGGAGATGAGAGGCTGGAGAGCAGCCCCCACAGTAAGAGATCTGGGGGGTTGGGTTGATGGTGAGTTCAATAGGAGTCAACACTGTGCCCTGGCAGCCAAGTGGGCCAACCGTGTCCTGGGGTGCATCAAGAAGAGTCGGTTGAGGGGGTGACAGTCCCACTCTCTACTCCACTGGTGCAGCTCCACCTCGAGCACTGTGCACGGTTTGGGGCACCTCAATCCACAAAGGACATCAAACTATGAGAGTGTGTCCAGAGAAGGGTGACCAAGATGGTGAAAGGTCTTGAGGGCAAGACTTAGGAGGGTTGGCTGAGGTCACTGCCTTGTGCAGACTGCAGCAGGGCTGTGCTCAAGAGAGATGCTCTGGGACACATCAGGCCAGGACTCATCCCCACACATTCTGCTGTTCACATGACAGCAGCATCTACAGGTGGTTGTGCCTGCCCCTCCTGTCCTCACCCACGGCCACGGCCCATGCTCATCTGACCCAAAAGCCTGAGAGAGACCTTACAAAGCAGGAAGCAACGGGAGTAAGGTTGAAGTACAAACTGGCTTCTGTAGCTTTCATTCCTCCTGGGCAGGTCACTGCAGCTCTGTGCCTCAGCTGCCCTCTGCAGGGGGCTTCTGTATGCACAGGTACAGAGGTCACACCTAAATTATGGCAAACGGTGGATTACAGTTTCAGCTCACAGAGCAACAATTCCTAATTGTCATCAAGTGGACCCAGATGAGACAAGTGGAAAGGCTCTTCCAAAACTTTTTGTGATTCAATGATAATGTGGCAATCCAGGAGCCCACAATCCCTGCAGAGCAGGCACCCAGCACACAGTGCTGCACTGGCACAGGGCCACAGAACTTTGGTTTAAAACTCAAGAGGTTTTATCATCCAGGTGATGTGGGATAGTCACAGAGAACCTCTGAGATGGCAACAGCAGCACAGCTTAGCTTCCCAAGGTTTGGGAGAAGCACAGATATACAAGAAACGTAAGGTATCAATACCAGGGGAGAAGGCTGAGAAGGTTCCAGTTAGAGAGGACAGTTCTGCATACCTGGTATGATGAAGGCAGCTGTTGGCATGTGGGTGCTCTGCACAGTGCTCTCGGTGGTGACCACGTGGACGCTGACCTCCCCAGTGGCATTCCCCTTCGTGCTTCTCACAACCTCCATCTCTGCTCTGCTGTCCATCACTTTGCCAACACACAGAGCGAGACACTGGAAGAAAGCAATAAAGAAACTGAGCTGGGTAAAAGTACAAATGTGACAGAGGAAAGAGTAAGAGACTGTGGAGGATGGTCTCTCCCTTTCCACCATGTCCCAGCAGAAACCCCTGTAGGACATATTAAAGGCCCACTGAGCCCAACTGAAAACAGCAGGAAGGTCACAGCTCGTACCAGTCTGACATAGTTGCAAGATCTCAGCTCAAAGCCTGCAAACGATGAGGTTTTTTTCTTACCTGGAACCACCATAAGATGGTACGAGCACAGCAGGTCCACCACAGACTATGGCAGTTCCTGGCTCCCACTGGGGCCTACACCACTCTAACACAGACTGTGACTGAGGGTTGGCAAATCCTACCCTGGAGAAGACAGAGGTCCCCGAAGTTCCCCTTCCAGTTCTGCTGTTGGGCAGTCACCCTTGGTCTTCTAACCGTCTGTAAGAGAATTTCACAAGTGACAGAGTTAACCAGGGTTTGGGGAAGAACATGAAGTCCACTGCATGCAGCTGAGCATCTCACAGGACCAATGCTGTTCAACATGTTTAGCCATGAATTTCAAGGAGTAGACAAGGTGTCAGGGCCCTGAGGGCACTACTGGGCCTTACTGGCCATGACTAGCCTCCCCTGGAACCCCCAGCCATGGGCTCGGAGGCTCCATGTCAGCCCACTCTCAGCCTGTCTATGCAGTGCTGCAGCAGCACTGGTCTCCAGCTGCTG
This sequence comes from Todiramphus chloris collaris, assembly GCA_025345505.1. Taxonomy (NCBI): domain Eukaryota; kingdom Metazoa; phylum Chordata; class Aves; order Coraciiformes; family Alcedinidae; genus Todiramphus; species Todiramphus chloris. The sequence goes on from JANVCC010000271.1 coordinate 28,779, forward strand.
ACTGGTAGCAGTGGGACCTGGCCTGCCAGCCGGCATCCCGGCTTGATCTCAGACATTGCCTGGTGAGCCAAGCTTCTAGCTGGACCTTGCCATGGTGGTCCTGCCAGCTGCCTCCCTCGGTTCCCTGTCCCCAGGACAGCAGCTGGCCGCTGCTGTGCCCCAGCAGGCAGGCTGGTGCCTACACCAGGATGTCCCCAGGCCAGGGCCCAGCTGTAAGCTGGGAGGAAGAACAGCATCACCCCACAGTGCCCAGGTCAGGGAGGGCTCTCCTGCCCTAGTGAAAACCCAATGGACACGCAGAGCAGAAACCCAGCAGTGTCACCAGGTGCACTCAGGGAAGGCAGATCTCTCCGTGCCTACCGAAAGTGATGCTCCGAGTGTCCCAGAGTCTGTCAGAGTCTGAGGACACTGGGCTGGGGAAGGATTTTAGACCTGCCCTGTATCCCATGCCCTCTTCAAAGCAGTTGATGCTGTAATGAAGGCAGGGCTGCTATGGGGCTAAGCAGGGGACCATGCTCGTGTTTTGGTTGTCTTTGATGCAACCTGAATTTGAAAGAGAAGACAGCCATGTGGAAAACAGGATGATCATTTCAGTGAAGCATGGTTAGAGAAGAATGTTGCTACAAAAGGCAAAGGATGGAATTTTAAAACCTGAGATGCTAAGATAAAGGTGTTACCACCAGAGGGTAAAGAGTGGGATAGTGTGCTCACATTACGGCAAGATCTACTTCTTCCTGTCTCTTACAGCGCTGTCTGATTTGTGATCAGAAATACCTCGTGTTCAGCTGACAGATGGTATGGACCTTCAAGGACCTGCAGGTGCAATGTCAGGATGTTATGTGTCAGAAGAACTGAAGGAACTGAGTAACTCAGTTGGACACTGGACTCCTAAGGGAAAGCCAAAATTAATTTGGCAGCCAACCTGTCTTGGTGCTTCCTAGTACCTACTAGGAACCTTTCTCCTTTCTTAGGCACTTAAAAGTAATATTTATCACTTGGGTCAAATGTTTCAAGGACAACTCCTTGTTTTTTGTGAGTTTTTTGGCTTTTTAAATTTAATTTAAATAGCACTCGGGAATGGAACTGCCTAGAAAGGAAGAGAAATAACTATATCCAGCTCAAACTCATCTCTGTACAGCCATCTATGATATGAACACAACAGCAAATAATTGCACAGGAAATAAGCAGCAGTAATTATCACATCTCAAATACTCTCCAGATCCATGTGGGGCTGCCTGTCGATGCTGTGGACACCAGAGCTCAGGGTGAACAATCCAGATTACAGGGGACAGCTGTAGGCATGACATGACACCCAGGTGCATAGCTCCATCCCCAACCCGGAGGAGTGAGAATCAGGACTGAGACATTGTTTGCAGCTCAGTTTTCACAACTCTGACAGAAAAACACCTGGAAGCCCAACGTGCTATGAAATAGGTCAGGGGCAGCACTTGAGGAAAAGGGGAGAAAGGAACAAGCATCTCTGTAGTGGAGCACAACCTCATCTATGGTCTGCCCCAGCAGGAAAAAGGCACTGGCACACATTCCTTTGGACAGCCCTGCGCCCTGAGAGCAGACCTGTGACAGATGTCAGGGAGAGGATGCCAGCAGCTGAGACAGGTCTGGTTTCTTCAGCGCATGGAGTCGGAACCTGGCAAGTACCACCCCAGAGATCACTTTGAGGAGTCTCCTGCAAGCCCTACTATGACCTGTTAAGGATTGCAGGATAATTCAGGCTGGAAGGAATCTCAGGAGATCTCTTGTCCAATCTCCTGTTCACAGCAGGGTCAACTATGGGATCAAACCACATTGCTCAGGGCTTTGTCCAGTCTGGTCTTGAAAACCTCCCAGGATGAAAACCATACTTCCTGCAAATTAGCACAACAATTAGCAAAACAAGCTAACATGTTCCCTTTCTGGTGACTGTTCTAGATGATGAACAAAAGGCTTACTTTACTTATTTTCTAATTTTTTAATTTAGTTGGGATCTCCAGTCTTGGCTTACAAGTGCTCCAGTGATGCTGGATAGAACTGCCCACCCCAACAGGACCAGACAGGACCAATACTTAGCAGCTTTCAGAAATCCCACCATCCAGATTTTAAAACAGCAAGCAATTGTAGAGGTGAAAGCTTTCTTGGACTTATCAGTGAGGTCCCAAGTTCTCCATTTTTCCTAGTATTGAATGTAACCCCATCTGTCTTACAGAGGTCATAGGTCAGCCCCACTCCCCAGCAAGCCTGTCATTCAAGTCTTCTCTTTAGGCCCACAAGGACCTAAAACCATACACACCCACTCCTCTCTTCTGCCAAGAAACTCAGGTTCCCACTCTGGAAAAGCAAGAAAGGAGAAAAGCTACCCTAGGAAGCCCTGGCCACACACACATGCTGACCTGTGGTCCCTCCAGAGATCACCACATGCTGACTGGAAGGAGGAAGTTTTCAAGACAATTTTCATCCAGCTCTCTTGGCCTGCTTTGCTCCAATATAAAGTAGTTCTTGCGATCCCGTTCATCATGTGCGAGTAGGTACGTGCATACGGCCATCTGTCTGCAGCCAGAACCCACCAGCCTTTTTCAACCAGATGTTGGCAGCAAGATGTGTCTCTAACAGTGGCCATAGAGGAGAGCGAGAAAAGCAGCTCCCAGTACAGAGACACTGGACAGCCCCACCAGCACTCTACAAGCAGTCTGGTCAAAGTATCAGTGACTTTTCATCACAAAACTGACTTTAATTTGTGGCTTCTTGAATTTTTAAATATTCCTGAAATCTGCACTGGTATATGCTGGGAACACCCAGCTGGAAAGTTAAAGCTTGACAGAAAAGGAACTGGGGGACACCAGGCTGCCCATGAGCCAGCAAAGGGAGTCCTGGGCTGCACTGGGAGTGTCCCAGCAGGTGGAGGGGAGTGATCCTTCCCCGCTGCTCAGCACCGTGGTGTGAGGCCACCTCTGGAGTGCTGGGTCCAGCGCTGGGATCTCCAGTACAAGAGAGACAGGGACATACTGGAGAGAGTCCAGCAAAGGGCCATGAAGATGGTGAAGGGACAGGAGCAGCTCTGCTGTGAGCAGAGGCTGAGGGGGCTGGGACTGTTCAGCCCGGAGCGAGCAGGCTCAGGGGGTCTCACCAGTGTGTGTAAATCCCTGCAGGGAGGCTGCGGGGAGGATGGAGCCAGGCTCTTCTCAGTGGTGCCCAGGGGACAGGACCAGAGGCCGTGGGCACAACCTGGCACACAGGAGGGTCCCTCTGAACATCAGGAAACACTTTTCCACTGTCAAGGTGACCAAGCACTGGCCCAGGTTGTCCAGGGAGGTGGTGGAGTCTCCATCTGTGGAGATTCTCAAAAGCTGCCGGGATGCAGTCCTGGGCAGCTGGCTCTGGGTGGCCCTGATGAAGCAGGGTCTTTGACAGGATGACCTCTGGAGGTGCCTTCCCAACGTCAATCATCCTGTCATTCTGTGACTACTTTTTCAGGAATTTTTTTCATCCATAACGGAGGACTTCCACAGTCCTTGACAACAGCTGAGGTATGGATGATTAATTCCCTCTGGGGGCAAAACTGAACCTTTAAGAAAAAGCACTAGCTGGGACCATGATAAAACTCCAAGTGGTGCACCAGAGCACTGCAGAGACATGGTGGGCTGGGAGCTGCTCCCTTGAATCTTTGTTTTCTGGCATTGCCCAGGGCAGATGTTTCAGAGACTAATGGCACTGCAGAAAGGATTTGCTCCACAGACACTCCGAAGCACGCTCAGTAGCACCCTTTGCACAAGCAGGTGGAGCAGCAGGGAAGGCAAACACGCAGGCCTCTTCCCTTCCAAATCTGACTGGTGCATTAAACCAAGGAGGCAATGCCTCCTCTGGGATAAACCAGGGGCCACAAAGTCCTCCTAGGTTCTGCTGCAGCAACGGGTGAGGTTTGGAATGATATTTATCAACACCTTGAAACAGGATGAAATGTCCTTCCAAGCAGTAAGAGGCTGTTTGTGTTGCACATTTCAAAACAGCAAATACATTGTGTGAAGATAGAGATTGGAGGGCGAAGAGCAAGAAAACAGAAGTGGCCTCCAGCGTTAAGGTCAGGCACAGCTAACAGAGCAGAGATGCTTGGGCAGGGTGTCACCGCCAGCGGGACTAGCTCTTGGGCCTGTGGACCTGCTCCGACCCAAAGGTGGGGAGAACGAGCAGTTACCAGTGATCTCATGTGCCCCCCCAAAGGGCTCAAGGTGACACCATCCAAGCTCAGTGCTGAAGCCAGAAGGCAGCCTGGGCAGCTTCAGCTGGGCACAGACCCCCAGCCAGCGCCAAAAGAGGCACAAAGGGGACACCCACATCCCACCTTCCACTCTGCCGCCGTAAGCCAGTGCCTGACAGTGCCAGCCCTGCTGCAGCATCCAGCCCCACAAGAGAACTGGGGCATAACACAGGCTATTTGTACACAAGTATACTTATAAGCAGGTGGAACGATCCAAAGAGGATTGATACACCATCCTGAAATATTTCAAAATGTCTACTCTTATCTTCTTTAATAACCAGCACAGAATTAATCCTGAAACTGTCTTAGACTATGTGGAGCATCCTCTCCGTAGCTTGGACTGTTTGCTCTGCGTCCTGCTAGGCTGGACCAATGCCCTCTGCGATGCAGGACCCTTTCAAGGACTGCAGTGGTGTCATCTTCAGGCTCCAGGACAGGGTGTGTTCATGCAGTGTTGGAGAAACACCAAAAGGAACACAGATAAGCATCGAGCCTGGAAGGAGCTTCCAACTTCTGTGTGTACTAAGAGGTTCCCTTAGGAAAGCCAGGGAAAAACAGGACATGGACATGGCTGGGTCACACCTGGGCAGCTCCTCACACCACATGCACCCAGCTCGGACCAGTCAGCCCAGTAGGACGTGCACCAGCACAGAACTTCTCCAAGGGAGACAGTTCCGCACGTCCTTTTAATATTTTTTTTTTTTTTTTTTTCGGTAAGAGCCCTCAGTGCTGGGTGTACTGGGCTGTCCTGAGAAAACAAACCACTTTGCTGCACATAAACGTTAGTCCTCAAACGACGCACGGCGGGACGCCCGGGCAGGGCAGGGCAGGGCAGGGCAGGACAGCCCCCGACCCGGCCACCCTCGCCGCCAGCCCGAGCCCTCATGCCCCGCCATGGCCCAGCCGGCGCCGTCTCCCCGCCGCCCCCCTAAGGCCAGGACGCGGCACCGCCGGCCCCGCACCGCCCGGGGGAGCCTCGGGTAATCAGGCGGCGGTGGCGGAGCGAGAGTCCCTCCCCCGCCGGGCCCGGGGCAGCCCCGGGTGCAGGGGACGGCGCGGCGCGGAGCGGGTCCGGCCCCGCCATCCAGGCCCCGGCCCGGCTCGCCCGGCCAGAGCCCCGCCCGTGGGGAAAACGAAGGGCGGGGAGGCGGTCCCCGGGCTGGGCAGGGCCCGGCCGCGTTCCTTACCTCCACGGCGGGGCCCGGCGGCCGGGGCCCGGCCAGGGCGCTCTCTCCGAGCCGCAGCGGGGCTGCCCGGCCCGGTGTGCGCTGCGCTGGAGCTGGGGCTGGGCCGCCGCCGCGGCGCCCGCACGGCCCGGCCCGGGGCTGTCGGAGCTGCGAGCGGGGGCCGCACCGGGCGGGGGTCTCGGCGGCGGAGCCCGCGGCGGGAGGGGCGCTGGGCCGGGTGTGAACGCGCGTGAGTGCGAGTGAGTGCGCGTGAGTGTGTGCGCGCGGGAGGGGCGGCAAGCGGGCAGGGTGGCGATGGATGCACTTAATGAGCGCCGTCGCCATGGCAACCCGCGCGTGCCGCCGCGCGTGCCGCCCCGCCCGCCGCAGCGCCCATGCCGGATCCCGCCGCAGGGTTTTAGGGAGATGCCGGGGGGGGGGTGGTGAGGACGGTCGCCATGGCAACGGCCAGGCCGAGGAGCCCCCCAGCCCGGGCCGGGCGCACCCCGGGCCGCCGCTCTCTCGCTTCTCCGCGGCAGAGGCGGGCCGTGCCGGGCCGTGCCGGGCCGGCCGTGCACACGGCGCTGAGGAGAGCGGGGCAAGGCGACGGGTGAGCCCCGGGGTCCCGTAGCACGGGGGCTGCGAGGGGGTGGAAACGCGATTTCCCGCTGGTTTTCTCCTTCTTGGGTTCGGATGGCACGGCGGGGCTCGGAAGGCAGAAACGGCTTTTTCTCCTAAGTCACTAAACGCCCTCAGAATGCAGCGGAGTGTGTCTGATGGAGCCCTCCGTCTCGGACACCACACGAGTCCGCCAGGCCCTGTCGGATGCAGACGGTGTCACTGCCCCAGCCCTCGGCACTGGTACCGCAGGCTCAAGGAACAGCCACCGCGCGTTGACACTACATCCTCGAGATCACTGGGAAGCGAGAGGATCCCTTGAACTCTGGAGGAAATACAGGGCTTGTACAGCGCTGAGTAGGGCTCCTCAAGTGCTCCGGTCAAACACGGGGACAGCCGACCTGACGACCCTTCAGTATTTTACAGCCGCTCAAGAAGTGTGCCCTTTAGACGCTCGCACGATCCTACCCGCAGAACGTGGAAGACTGGAAAGACAAGGACCAAAAATGCACAAAAAAGCTGCAGAGAAGGGCACTCGATGTGTGTTGGACTGGCCAGAAGAGGTGGCTGCCTGCTCACCCTGCGCACCCAGACATACTGTACCCAACCAGGGGCAAAGAGTGTCCTTGCTTACTTTGGAGAGGGCAGGAACAAGCTCAGTTTCTAGCACGAGTAGCTGCCATTTTTTTTTATCACCTTGCATTTTGTACTCCAAAAATTTTAATACAGTAATAAAAATGAAGTCAAAGGCTGATGAAATGGTTAGATCCTGAAAACTGGGAATGAACATCTCCTTTTCTACTGCTTTCTTCCACCTTTTCACAGAAACATTCAGTGGCACAGTATAGAAGGTGATCTTCCCATATGAATCCTTTTATGCTGCAGTAGGACTTTACATACATTTGACTCGGGAGCAGAGTGAAACTCAAGTCACTTGAAAAGCAACCCAGCATTCCCATTCTCCCATCCCTTCCCTGTTCCTGGCCATGTCTGCCATAAAAAAATCATGCATTCAGAAATATTAATTCCTAGGAAACAGCTACTTTAGGCAAGAAAAGAGGAGGCTTCCCTGGCATCCCAGCAAGCCTTCTGGCTGATGTAATACCAGACCAGTCCTCCATCCTGTGCTTCAACTTCCATTCCCACAACCTCTGTTGTGAAGGATCTTATCTCATACATACAAACTGGGAGATGAGAGGCTGGAGAGCAGCCCCCACGGTAAGAGGTCTGGGGGGTTGGGTTGATGGCGAGTTCAATAGGAGTCAACACTGTGCCCTGGCAGCCAAGTGGGCCAACCATGTCCTGGGGTGCATCAAGAAGAGTCGGTTGAGGGGGTGACAGTCCCACTCTCTACTCCACTGGTGCAGCTCCACCTCGAGCACTGTGCACAGTTTGGGGCACCTCAATCCACAAAGGACATCAAACTATGAGAGTGTGTCCAGAGAAGGGTGACCAAGATGGTGAAAGGTCTTGAGGGCAAGACTTAGGAGGGTTGGCTGAGGTCACTTGGCTGGTTCAGCTTGGAGAAGGCTGAGGGGAGACCTCACTGCAGGCTACAGCTTCCTCATGGGGGGCAGCAGAGGGGGAGGTGCTGATCTCTCTCTGGTGACCAGTGACAGGACACAAGGAAACGGGATGAAGCTGTGTCAGGGGAAGTTCAGATGGGACATGAGGAAAAGGCTCTTCACTGCGGGGGTTGTTGGTCCCTGGAACAGGCTCCCTGGGGAAGGGGTCACGGCACCAATGCTGTCAGAGTTCAAGGTGTGTCTGGGCAACACTCTTAGTCCAGTGGCCTAGTTTTAGGGAGTGCTGCGAGGAGCAGGGAGTTGGACTTGATGATCCCTACGGGTGCCTCCCAACTCAAGATAGTCCGTGATTCTATGAACTTTCCTTTGCTTAAACTTAGCTCTTAGAAATGCTTGTCTTATTTAATTCATTCTGATGTAGCTTCTCAGACTCCACTACGCCATTCATAGCACTAGCTCTGCCTCGTGCAGACTGCAGCAGGGCTGTGCTCAAGAGAGATGCTCTGGGACACATCAGGCCAGGACTGATCCCCACACATTCTGCTGTTCACATGACAGCAGCATCTACAGGTGGTTGTGCCTGCCCCTCCTGTCCTCACCCACGGCCACGGCCCATGCTCATCTGACCCAAAAGCCTGAGAGAGACCTTACAAAGCAGGAAGCAACGGGAGTAAGGTTGAAGTACAAACTGGCTTCTGTAGCTTTCATTCCTCCTGGGCAGGTCACTGCAGCTCTGTGCCTCAGCTGCCCTCTGCAGGGGGCTTCTGTATGCACATGTACAGAGGTCACACCTAAATTATGGCAAACGGTGGATCACAGTTTCAGCTCACAGAATATAATTGTCATCAAGTGGACCCAGATGAGGCAAGTGGAAAGGCTCTTCCAAAACGTTTTCTCCCATCTCCCCATGACTGTCAGCTCTTACTCCATATGCCCCTACCAGAGTTAAGAAGATGCCACCGCAAGGCAGCTCTTGCACCCCACTGCTGCCCCCCAGATTAGCTGTGCAGCATCAGTCATGCCACTGTGATCATGAGAGATTTTTTGCTGTATTATTTTCCTCTCGTGTTGGTGCCGAGCAAGGGGATGCTGACACTGAGCAGAACAAGGAACACAAACGCCACATAGCAGAATAATTTTGCACTTTATGCATTTCTATGAGAAACATTGTTCTTTGCCAAGCAGATTGACAGGGTGCAACTGCAGTTTGTGACTGCACCAACCAGTTGAGATGTGATCTGCTTAACACCTGCTGACTTAAAGGCACTAACTTTTCTTATTCATGTTTACAGGGTAATCTTCTTGCAGGAGCTGCACACACCAGTAAAAAGTTACCTAAGCAATTCCCTCCCCAGCTCCATCCATAGGATAGCACAGCCTGTGCCTTCCAGTCACCACCAACCCCGGCACCACCTGCAGAGCTTTCCCTCCCCAATTTGCAGTATTTTGGGCTGAAATAACTGTACTTTGTTTTTGCTCAAAAGCAAAACATTGGAAGCAAGTTTTTGCTTTTAAAATGAGCAAACTTTAAAATGAGTACTTGAGATATTCTAAATTAGAGCACCCTGAGGAAGTCACTTTCTGTGAACAAAAAGAGGATGTAGTTCTTGAGTCAGAATCACCGAGAAACTGAACTGTTGTGAAGCATGCAGTAGCTGGAGACATCTTCCTGCTTTTTCAGTGGCATGGCTCCTGTCAGCTGCTGTGATCCCTTCCTGCTTACATGGGAGTGCACCTATGTTTATCCAACTTAGACATGTTATTGACAGCTGTAGCTGAAAGGGTAGAAGTTTATGAGCCACTATAGAGTTTGTTCATTTCAGTTTATTGGATTATGAAAGCAGTGAAACTTCCCCTCCAACATCTACATACATGTTTAGCAAAAATAATAATGTGTGAAGAAGCTTTGAGAGTTGAGCCCACATTTCATTTGATTCTTTCCACCTCACGGCAATAGAAAACATGGGGGAAAGGACTGATCACAGTGTTAACAGACACCATTAGGATCCCAAGAACATAGTTAAAATTCTTGAATTGTTAATAGCTGCCACTACACAAAGTAGTATTTGTAGTACTTTTTGCTTCTCACCTTCCCAAGTGATGTGTTCCTACTCACATTTAATAGGCGTTACAAAGCACACAAGAAACACGGCAAAGACCTGCTAATTTTTTGTCAGGAACTTTACCTTCTGATCAACAATGTTTGAACTATGCATCTTTCAAATGATCACAGCATTTTGCATCTCTCAATTTTCAGGATTTCCAGGCTCCTGAGCCCACTTCCTGCTTTCACAGTTTTTACTCCTTGACTTACATAACTGGTCTGTGGATGTTTAAGTGCCACGCTGAAGTACTAAGCAGGAATTGGAAACAGTTCAAGTTATTCTGTGTGTGACTAATAAACCCAACAATCACGTTTTAAACACCCTTCCCCGCTGCTCATGCAAAGAAGGTTACAATCTTGTTTGGGACAGAGTCATCTCTCAATTGTAAATGGATTCTAAAACCATAAAAATCTAGAGGTAGAAGTGTTACAGTAGGAAAAAGGAGTGCCACCTATTCTAGCCACTCACAGTTTCACTTTAAGTACAGTAATATGAGTAGGTATTTATTTTGGTGTTCATTAAACACAAAAGTTGTGCTCTTCCCTTACAGCAAGCTGACATCTTGTACCTGTTTTCTCTTAGCAACATAAATGGCCTTTTCAAAGGGTACATTTTCTGACAACACATTTCAAATCCTTTTTCTTAGTCCACCTCCTGTTCTTCTTTAAGCAATGATTTCTGAACACTTGTCATGAAACAGGCCTGTATGCCTGCCCCTTGAAGCATTCTGCATTCCCTTTCGTGATGGCACAGGGACTGGCTGAAGCAGGGTCACTTGCACGGACTCAAATAGCAGCTGTTAGCAGCTTGTGAAAATCTTGTGTGGTGGAGGTCAAGGCTACTGTGAGCCCTTCTGGGCCTTGGCATTGCAGAGGAAGAAAGCATCTCTACTCATGTGCCTCCTTCACTGGCTTTGGGGACAATGAATTTACTTTCCTGGCCAGCAACGTGCTCACTGTACTCCCCAAAGCCTAATGTACTACCTCAGTTCATGCTTCAGGACTGGAGCCAGTCACCTACCTAGATCAGGAATAATTACAGTTTTTGCAATTTGCTTCTTAACCAGACCAGGTGCATTAGGGGTTCGTTCTCTTCTCCATCAAAGCACTGAGCTCTGAGTTGAAGGAGGAAAGAAAACACCTTTGTGAGCTGAGAAAAAGAATTGTCTTTTATGACTCTCCTGACCCAGGCCATCAAGGAGATTAACTTCCAAGTTAACGATGGATCACACACGAACTCCAAGGAAGATTTCCCCATTTGTGCCCGATAGCCAGTGCTGTCCAAGGAAAGGGTGCAAGGAAGCTCGTAATTCACTTCATGGAGTGCACTCTGACTCACTGCCTGCACGAAGTAGAAACACTTTTCTGCTACCTAACAGGGTTTAAATGACACACTAAAGAGAGTTTTTACCATGTGACCAAAGCATGTACTCACATCACATGAATCACTGATTTAAGGATGGAACTTGCACGTATGTTGAACACCAAAATACATGGGGGGGAAACTTATTTAAATACAGGGACAAGCTCCAACTACAGTCCCTTACAACTTTTAAGTTTCACTTCAACAGTAGTGTTGATTTCTCATTCACAATGTGCTATAGGAAATAACTTTAAGCCAATTCTGCACCCCACATTTGATAAATACGCCTTCTCAGCTTTTGTCTTTTTAAGAAGAAATTTATATTGGTCATACCAAATGTAGAGAAAAAAAATAGGCCAGGTGCCCAATACTAAAACACATCTCAGAAAAGATGGCTCCACAGCAAGGTTAAAAATCACGAGGAGCAACAGCAGATGGTTTCTCATTGCCTACTGCTGCTGCCACAGGGCAAGGCAGACCACAGGCCACACGTGCACATCACACCAAGCCTGCAAGTTTTCTGTAGTTTTTTACTTTCATGAAGTTTAAGACATTTCATGCTTTTGTAACACCTTCAAGGGATCTCAAAAATAATCACACCTGTGATTGTAGACACAGCAGACGGTCTTCCACTCCTACAAAAACTGCTGCTGACAGAGCTAGAGGGATTTCAGTGTTTGGATTTTGCTGGTGGCTTGCACTGAGCTGCCCTGGCTCAGTATCTGTCTCTGGTGAAATCCTACTCGCTTCCCAGAAGAAACAAATCCAGAAGGATGCATGACATGCCAAGGAATTCCTGCTTCATTTGCACAGTAAGGGGCTGGTTTATCTTTTGCATAGCAGCCAAGGGAGATACCACTTGTGGCTCCAGTAACAGAAAAAGAAATCTTTGATATTTAAAGGACTTGCAGGCAAGTTGGTTAAGTCCAATCTAGGCCCTCTCTGTAAGCAATCCATGAATAAAGATGACTTCAAACATAACCATTGTCATAACAACCTCATTTCAGAAAGCTAAGAATATAGTTGGCAAAAGCCATTGTTATGCATCATTAACTGGGGTGCTAACAGCCTCTGTAAGGCCAAGATGTTCTCATGCTGGCACTGGGAATCAGTGTTTGAAACAAGCTGTTACTAATAGCTACAAGTATGTGCAAGAGTAATTGTTAACATCTTATTACAGCAAAGACACACAAAGATACTGAAAATACACAGCATACCTTTTAATCTACTGAGCTCCAAGCTCAATTCTTGTTTTGAGCAGCACATGTATTTTACTGTAGACCCCTGGAGGATAATCAAAGAGGAGCGGTTCTCCATGGACTCTGACCTACTGCATGATCAGCACAAGTAACATCAAGGGGGCATAATGCTTTTGTGTTAGCAAGTTTAAGGGAGGTAAGCATTTCCCCAAGTACAGCTTAGGGCTGTAAACCTGTATTTAACTATTCTTGCACAGTCTGACTTTTTTTTTTTAAATCCACTGCAGGGAAGGTATTGCCTGCAGTGATCAGAACCACAGTGTGTCATTTTTCTAGTCATTATGTTACAAAACACCTTAAGGAGCTTCAATTCTTTCTGAAAAAGATTACTTATCACCAATTAACTAATTACAGGTGCAGAGAACAAAACCTGAATCCACTCACTCTGCGTAAGTAGCTGTAAGACTCCATAAGACTCTGTGGCTATACAAAAACTCACGGGAAGTCCACAGAGCTGCTTTTCCACGCTTGGGACAGAACCAGCATGAAGCATCCGACAGAAAAGCAACAGCAACACCATCCGATGGCAACACAGGCAGTGTCCTTACTTCCATCCAGGTTCCACTAGGAATGCTGAGTTTAGGCAAACTAATTTTACTCACCCTGGGCTCCCTTCCCGTACCAGCACAGCTACTGGTATGCAACGGGCAAAAGCTCAGGCTTCCTAGATAGGAGTAGGAAATGGCAAGAAACTTGACTATTAATTTTTAGAGAACTATTCACATCATAAAGCAACTGCAGGAAAAAAAAGATGGCATCAAGTGGCATTTGAACATGCACTTGATGTGCTCCTTGTACCTGATCTGATGCGTCTGAACAGATGTGTAAAATTCTTACCAGAGGTGCTGCTTTTACGTCCAGTCCCATCTGGAGAACGGGCAGTGTACTGGGACAAGGAGTGCTTGGCTGGCTAGCTGGGCTAGCTGAAAACCAAGCCCATTTCACATCTCACTAAACCAGAGAAGTTACTCCAGCAAAAGAGGTATGCAGGATAAATTGCCATTTCCCCAGCATAAGAAGCAGAAAAAGAATCCCATTACACTGCAATAAACACAACAGTTTGAGTCACTGATTTAATTTTATACAAGTCAAACTACACGTTGTATAAAGAGTACAAGGCAGTTCTAATGTTTGCTATTGCATGTTACAAAAATCAATTTAGCTATAAAGGGGAATTTTTGGGACGAGTCCTATTCCACAATTTAAAGTGAATTGGCAACTGTGGTTTAGCAAAGCCTTTGTTAAGACTAGAACTCTAGCTCAAAGAGATTACATTTCCAATAAAGTTCAGACTTGCACAACATTATAGCTCTCCTAGTCTGAAGCAAAAAGTTAACAGAAATGAGTCAAAAAGGAGGGAAGACAGTTTTATTTACCTAGTTTTCATGTCCAATAGGTATTTAGAGGCTGACAAACCATACAACATACTAGTGACTCAGACCACATCCAAGAGACACGTTAAAGTGTCTGACAGAGTGACACTTGATATTCAAGGAAAAAAAAAAAGTCAGAAATCTTTCATTCTTTCAAGTGTGAAACATAGGATACTTTAGCAATACTGTACGATACAGGTTCCAGAGTACCTTTATTACCTTTAATACAGTCACAGTATGGGGGGTAATGTTCTTTTGGCAAGTTCAGATACAACACATGCTCCAACTTGAGTTTATTGCTGGTCTAAAATCTTCCTAGTATTGTTACTGATTTATATAGTTTGCAGCCTGCTCCCACAAATTAAGATAAACCAAAGAATGATCTGACCTGCCCGGCAAGGCAATCCTGCCTTTGGTAGCAAGCTGTAACCTATTAATCTAATGATACCCATAGTTCTAAAACCATGAAAAAAATAGGAAAAATTATACTTTCAAAAAAAGCCCAGATTTAAGCCTGTTTATATTCAGTTCATTTTTAATATAAAAACCACTTTGCACTTAAAGAGTAGTTAAGTTACTCCTGCAGAAATGCTATAAAATCAAACTTCTGGCTGAATTTCTACAAAAGGGGGACTCCTCCTGCTTTGTACCACCATCCGAGCTCATACTGTCAAATTTGGGATACAAATTAAACCTTTATGCCTCATTACTTAGTTCTTAGGCCATTCACTCCTGCAAGAGAAAAAAACCAACTTCTGAAGTACTAACATAACACTAATGGCCTGACAAGTAGGAAAATGTTCCATAATAGTGTGCAATATAAGAGGAGAGTTCTAGTCTTAATCTCTTGAACTAGATCTTGATCGTGAGCGAGATTTTGAACGAGATCTGGAGCGGGACCTCGATGCAGCTCTTTTGGGTGGTGACTCTGAACGAGCCTTGGCAGATGGCTGCTGCTGTGGAGAATTGGAACGAGACCTACTCCTCGACCTGGACTTAGACTTAGCATCTCCTTTACCGTTTTCTTTGGGAGATCGAGACCTGGACCTGGATCTGGAACGAGACTTCTCAGACTTCTCCTTGGATCTGCTGTGAGAGCGTGAACCCCTGTCAGACTTGGGTTTCGATTTGCTCTTTGATCTAGACTTCCTGCTTTTAGATCTGGAACGTGAGCGGTCTTTGCTTCGTGACCTAGATTTAGATCTTTCAAAAACAGACAGATTTTATTCTGCATGAACTCGAGTATACTTGCAGCAGTTGTAAGGCTGTATCAATCGGTAAGCAGCAATTCTGTACTAACAGAAAGTGAAGTATCACTTACCGCGAACGGCTTTTGGAGACACTACGGGACCGGCTGCGGCTGCTCCTACTTCTGCGACTTCTGCTCCTAGACCGCCTTCTAGATCGCGACCTAGAAACATTTAACATGTAGTACATCCCTTACTCTGTCTGCTGTGCCCTGCTGTGCTGTCTAACAGAGAAAACCTGCTGAAGAACTTCTCAAGAACAAGTATAGCCACATCAAGGCATGCTATTAATGCACCTAGATTCGCTGTACTGTCAATGAATCACGTATGATGCTTCACGTGGGAAATGCTCTCAAACCTTACTTTGCCATATTAGCTAAAATAATTCCTTCTACATTCTCAGGCATCACTCTATTCCTAAAATATCAGCTAGAGGCAACTACTGCAGGTAGGGCTACCCGCACCCGTTCTTAGTGTAAGTGATCTTGATGCAGAGACACGTCCCAGAAGTTACCTTGACCTGCTGCCAGAGTAAGATCGCCTATGGCTTGACCGTGGCTTGTCTTCAACCAGCCTGATCTTCCTCCCGTTTATCTCTGTGCCATCCAGTTTGTCCAGGGCACGCTTCATGTCTGAGTACGATCGGAACTCAATCACTCCTTCATTTGTACGTTCTTTGTGAGCATCTGCATAGGTTACCTCCCCAGCTTGCCTCATGAAATCCTTTAGGGAGTACACGGAGAATTACATCACCATTTCGCACGCTTACGGTCCGCAAGTACAGGAGCTTCAGACAAGTTCGAGCAAACGCAAGAAGCATTAATTGCATGTAAACATTCACGCACAAATAGCTCTCAATCACTTCTACCTAAATCAGAATGAACATTGGTATTAAAGGAAGTTATCGGTGCCTGCTAGTCACAACAGGCTCCACAATGGAACATTAATACATACTTTTAAATCCTGCCAACTACAGCGACTGGAAAGGTTTTCAACAATCAGTCTGTACTCTGTACGAACAGGCGGTCCGTATTTATCTCTTCCAGATTGTCTCCGACTGCTATATCCGCCACCACCCCCACCTTTATTGTACAAAGAAATAAAGTTAGATCGACTCCTAGCATGGAGAAAACTAAACGTTCTGAAAAAGTTAGTTAAACAGTTATATTTACTGGAGTAGGACTTTATTTCTCTAAGCCTCCAATAAACTTTGCAATTTTGCCATAGTCTATATTAATGGCAAATCAAACAGACTAAAATCCTACAAGTCTGTGCTCCTAAGATCTGTTAGAGAGTGACTGCTCCTTATTAGATTCACCTTGCTAAGTTTTATTTTACAGAACATTGTAAAATATAAAACTTAACTGATTACATGCATTTCTACATTTTACAAAAACGTTTACTAGTTACACTAAGTACTTACATCACAGTATGAGGTTTTTGGTGGTGGTTTGGCCACAAAACACGCAAGGTAACAGTCACCTAGTTCAGTTTAACCAGTTTTGTCTAACCCTTGGAATCCTCACCATCACCCTGCGTCTAATGGCAAAAGGCTGCTGTCGTCATGGCTTCCGGTAAGGTCAGCCAAAGGGTCATAGGGCAAGGGTCACACAATGTATGGAAAAGCCATGGCCAATCAGGAAAGGCAGTCATCTTAGCCTCAGTGGACACAGCCTCAGCCCCACTGGTCACTTTTAAATTGAAACATCAAGGACTTGTTAAAAAGTTTGAATTGAACATGCAACAATTTTAAACAACATACATTTGATTCTTTTTAAAAAGACAGAAACCCACCCCCCCAAACACCAAGCTTCTAGAGACTACCGAAAGATGAACCATAGTACTTTTAATTACAGTACTAGGCCAGATCTATATAGCTCAGCTCAAGAATCAAAGCAAGCGAGCTGAACACAGAAATAGTTACAGCATCTCCCACTTAGCAGAACAGATTACTGATTGAAAGCCTCCCCCCACCCCTCCCTTATATTCAACTGAAACATTCACATGAAAGTTCACAGCTGAGTGCTTCTACCCCCATTACACAACAGTATTTATTCATTAACATTAGTGATGCAACATCACCGTTTCATCTAAACGCTCCCAAGAACACTGGAGCCCTTAAATTAGCGGAGCGTATCTTTTCTAATTAACTAGAACCCCCTTTTTAGAAGGCCACAGCTTTGCAGCCAGAACCGCTTTCACGCATTCTCCCTCCTAATTTTCTTACGAGATATCTGAGTGCAACGTTGGTGCCAGAAAAACATCTGCAGCACCAAGTCCACAGATAGCCTGCTCCCAGCGATGCACCAGGTATCTGTCCCCTCCTACCACGCTCGCAGAGATAGCGACACTCCACCCCCTCAGCCCCACGGGACTCGGCCCCATCCGCAACATCACCCCCGGCTCTGCCCTGCCAACAGCCGAGCCTCCCCTCGCCTCCTGCCCCTCGCCCCGAAGCAGCCTTATAAGCACGCAGGAAGACGGGCCCGTACTCACTGCGGCTGCTGTAGCTGTACCCGTCCCTGTCGCGGCGGGGGCCGCGGGCGTGCTCCACGATCACGCGCTCCCCGCACAGATCCTTGCCGTTCAGCTCGTAAACGGCATCGTCGGCGTCTCGGGAGTCCTCGAACTCCACGAAGCCGTAACTGGCGGCGGGAGAAGAAAGGCCCCGTCACCCGCCAGCCCGGCCCCGCCCGCGGCTCCCGGGACGGGGGCGCCGCGCGAGCCGGGCCAGGACAATGGGCGCCGGCCCCGCCGCAGCGCCCCCGCTCCCCCCGCGCCGCCGCCATCTTGAGCCAGGAGCCACGCGGCAGCGCGGGCGGGAGCGGCCGACAACATGGGGGAGGGGGAAGGGGAAGGGGGGGGCGGCGGGCGAGGCCCGCCCGGCCCCGGGGACACCGCGGGGGAAATGGGGGGGGAGGGGGTGAGGGGAAAGAGCGGGGCGAGGGTCGCTCGCCGTGCGGTGCCGGCCCTCGGGCCGCGCGCCAGCGCTCACCCGTTTTTGAGATCGACCTCGAGCAGGCGGCCATAGCCGCTGAAGAAGCGCTGGATGTCCTTCTCCCGGACGTGGTAGCTCAGGCGGCCGATATAGACGCGCGGCATGTCCGCGGCGGGAGGAGAGGAAGAGGAAGAGAAAAAGGGGAAGGAAGAGAGAGGGGGGGAGAAAGAGAGAGAAAAGGGCGGCGAGAGGGGCGCGGCGCTGCAGGCCCGCACGCTGCAACGGCCGCGGCCCGCTCCGCAGCACAATGGCGCCCGCCGCCCGCCGTCGCTTTTATCGCGAGGGGCGGGGCCCGCGGCCGCCGTTGCGGCGCAGGCCGGGAGGGGAGGAGGGGGCGCGGCGCTAACGTCATCACGTTCCCGCGCGCGGGCGGTGGCGGGGTAGGCGGGCGGGGCGGCTCCGCGCGTGCCCTGGAGAGGCCGCCGCCGGCGCTGCGCACGCGCCGGGGTCTGGCGGGCTCCCGCGAGCCGCGCCGTTCCGCGCGTGCGCAGCGCCGCCGCTTAACGGCGGCCCCGGGCCGAGCGAGGCAATGGAGCCCGCCCCGTTCCGGCGGCGGCTGCGGTGCCCCCTTCGCCGCCCCCTTCGCCGCCCCCTTCGCCGCCCCCAGCCCCACCTCACTGTCCGCGGCCGGGCGCCCCTCACTCGAGCCTCCGTGCCGGCCGGGGGCGATCAGGCAGCCGCAGCGCGTCTGAAGCCCCCGCGCCGTACCCCGGGTGCCGTCGGGTCAAAGCCCCGGGAGCGGGAGCTACAAACCGCTGTGTTCCGGTTTCCCCTTAATGCGTGATCTGAATTAGAAAAGTCACAATATACGAATAAACCCCCCGTTTGTTGGGCTTTGCACTGCGACGCTGCTTCCTTGTACGAGGATTTGTACACCTGGTACAAACTGTGTCTTACAGTGCACACAGCGTTTTTACATTGCATACTATGGCATTTAAATTTAATGCAGAAAGGCCACGTTCACGCCCACTCCTGGATTTTTCCTGTCTGCCCGAAAAGCAGCTCGTGGTCACCTAATGCTTCAGTGCTGCGACAGCCGACGTGGGCAGCGCAGCCCACCAGGTACCACCGCTGCCTTTGGCTACCGGGACGGTGCCCTGAGTTAATCTGTAACAAAGCAAAGGATGAGTTTGGGAAGGAGGAGAAATCTCTCGACTCTCTCTTTCCCCCCACCACGTAATAAAAGCTTGGTGATCTCCTGTTACAGTGGAGAGTGGTTGGAAGATTTCACAGGTTCTGTGGGTGTTTTCTATCTGCTTTAGAACAAGTTATGCAGATAAGTCATGAATTTAATAAACTACTCTATTTTTTCATACAATATAACCAGGAGATACTTTGACCTGTAGGTAAATGTAGCCTTTAGCCAGGCT
Source organism: Todiramphus chloris collaris (assembly GCA_025345505.1). Classification (NCBI taxonomy): domain Eukaryota; kingdom Metazoa; phylum Chordata; class Aves; order Coraciiformes; family Alcedinidae; genus Todiramphus; species Todiramphus chloris. The sequence continues at coordinate 48,052 of JANVCC010000271.1, forward strand.
GTAGAACCTCTCTAGTGTTCCTCAGCCCTGTGTAGGGAATTCAAAAGGCAGCACAAGAGCTGCTGTACCTTGCCCTGAGCCTGCTGAAATAAAAGCTCTCCTGGGATATATTGGGACGTGTCTCACACTCGTGGTCTTCAACTTTCAGCTGTTCTGTTTGGAGGACAAGCTCTGAAGCACTGGTGCTTTCTCAGAAACAGGTAAGTGAGAAAAGCATTACAGCTATTTGTTGCTAAAATGTAATAATGTCTCTGAGTCTCCCCTGTGGACATCAGTACCATTGCACCAAGTGCTGTGTACACAGAACTAAATGATGTTTTTTCTTACAAAAAACTTGTAGTATAAAAAACCACATTTGTCTAAGTTGTTTGTGCCTTCTCTGAGATAACTGCATGTTATAACGTTGGATCATAAAGGTCCTCTCCCCCCTACTGCTATATTCTGTCATTCTCCACTCTTGTTCTCACAGCAGGATAATGATTCACTGGCGTAAATTTTAAAAACTTTGGGTATGAGAATTCATCTAAAATTGCTGACACAAGAAATTCTCTGAGGAGGAGAGCTGCATGCTAAGGCTCACTGGAAATAACCCAACTAGATAGTTCTTGTTAAAACGTCCCGTGCTCAGGTGAAGATAGTGTGCAAGCCTGTACTGGACTTCAAAGATAAGAAGGAAAGTTAAGCCCGTTCTGCAGGGCTTCCCTGCAAGTGGATGCTCTTCAGGATCAGAGCCTTAAATAATTGCCTTTCCTGAAAGATCTGCACTTCTGGGCTTTCCTCACAGCCCGTAAAAGCTGCTTTCTCACAGGCAAAGACACTCATTTCAACATTTCTGCCTCTTAGTATAAGGAATTTCTTTCCCCCTTCCTACAGGGAAAAATAAATCCTTAATGGCTAAGGAACTGTCTGTGCATCTTCTGAGCTCCAAGACCTCAGCTGGTGTTTATATCACTGCCTTTTATTGGGAGAACAGCTCTGCACAATGCCCTAGAAATGGATGAAAACCAGTTTGTTCAGCTAAGGGCCCGATGGAGCAAAAATGAGCCCAAAACACCAAGGACCTCCCCAGTTCTGGACCAGTAAAGCACACGTGTAGGACAGCATTCCATCCTACGTGTACTGAGCATGTCCAATGACAGCTGAGGTCACATGGAAAGTGAGGGAGGATTCACAGTAGGATTTTGCAGCCGTGCTTTGTTTTTTTCTGTTCCTGTATTTGAGGAAGGGTAAAGGGTCTTCAAGGTGCCTCCTCTCACTGGGTGCCACACTCCATGTCCCCTTCCAGTGCCCTCTCAAAACATTTTCAAATCCTTGATTCTCACACCCTTGCCCTTTTCTCACTGTTCGTCCCCCATAATCAGTTATCTGTTTTTCACATTGTTTCTTCTCCCTCGAGTCTTTCCCCCCCTTGGGAGGCTTGATGGCTGGATTAGGACCAGCCTGGTGTCTAGAAGGACAATGACTAAAACTCCCCCTATTTCAAGGCCATTTAGGGACCTCTCTGCCCAGCCTTGGCTGTAATTAGAACAGCCTTAGCTCTGTGCTGTCTTACACCTTCTCTGGTCTGGTGGCAGCCCCAGAAGGCAGGAAGTGTCTGCAATACAGTGACATAGTGACCAGAGATGAACCTCTCCTCTTACGCAGTCCAGGCAGGCTGGTGGATGTTGCTCAAAGGAGATGCAGATAAGATCCAATTATCTTCCTCATCCTTCTGGATCAGTGATCCTGAGACCAGTTCCCTGACCTCTCTCTGTTGTGTCCTATTATTTTTATGCTCTTTACTTAATAGTCTCATTCCTGCCATAGGTGAGCACACACAGCAGCAGGTTCAGCCTCTGAATCAACAGTGTTTCTCATGCACAGAGGAATGTGTATTCCTGAGTGCTGGGAACTCAGGATAAACATCTTAAATGCATTAGTTTTCTGGCCTGATCTGCCAAATCAACTGGTGCTGCAGAACTGGAAATTGTACCTCTTGAAGTATCAAAACGTTGCTGCTTCTTCCTGGACACTTAAGACACAGAGAGAAATGGAGAAAGATAAGTATTACAGTCTTAACACAGCACTTCCACAGTGGAAGGGGAGAGGAGCTTCTCATAAGACGAAATTGGAATTCATCTATTTTCCTCCTATGGGTAAAAGGCTCTGATCTCTCAGTACAAAGGTTCGAAGTCTGTAATTAATCATAATATATGAGATGCGAAGCAGAGCTCTGGTAGCCTTTTATGGGCCTTTTATTGTTAGTCCAATAAAAATGTATCACATGTAATTTGCCTGTCTTGTTGAGGACCAATATTTGGCTAGTGATTATTTCTTATAATCTGTTGTCAGAGGAGCCCTTGGTGTGAAATTCACGTTCTTTCTCAGTCCTACAGCAGAGGGTATGGCCACATGCGAGTGTATCATGAGAACAGCACAATAAACGTGTATCATTAATATGATATACATACTTCATTAAAATATTTTGTATCGGCATGCCCTGGGTGACCCTGCTCTGGCAGGGGGGTTGGACTCGATGATCTCCAGAGGTCCCTTCCAACCCCTGCCATTCTGTGATTCTAGGATATCATATTTGCTGCAAGACTGCTGTCTCAGGGTGCTACTGTCAAGTGTCTGTTCCTGTTACACTTTCCCATCCCCTCACCCTCATCTCATCTCTCTGACAGAGAACCCAGTTCTGAACCTGGGTGCTGCTCAAGAGGCAAAATACTGTCAGGCTGGTTGATTTTCTCATATTTTTTCCATAGCTCCTTTGTCTGAACCCCATAGGCACTGACACTGGAGGGCAAGTCTGGATTCACATGCAAAATGTGGGCCAATTCAGTCCAGGTCTGTGGCAGGAGTGTCTGGGTGTTGTGATCGTAGGTATTTCGCTGCTGTGATCACACCCCTCATCACTGGGTGTTCTGCTGTGGACATTCCTGCTTCTTCAGCTTGTTTGTGGAGAATGGGGGCTTAGGCAGACCAGAAGGTGTGAAGACCTCCCATGGCTGTCTGGCAGGCCCTGCCCACAAAGGCCTTTTTTTCTTGCCCATGACTCCTCCTTCCCAAAATTCATAGAATCATAGAATGTCTGGGGCTGGAAGGGACCTCCGAAGGTCATCTAGTCCAGCCCCCCCACAGTGAGCAGGGATACAAGTCAAGGAGCGTTGCAGGGGATAAAGTTCTCTTCCATAGGACGGGGGGAAGAAAGAAAACTGCCCAAGTGCTGTCTCAGAGACAGGTCACTGCAAATCAGCAGGCTTTAAATGATTTCCTGAGGGTTTTTAGTCCTCCAGCTGCAACAACCGGTCAAAACAGCACAGCTCCAAAAGCAATCGTCATCCAGCCATGGCACAAACTAGACAAAGCCTCTAAGTGAGCTGAGGCACAGGAGATGTTAACAACTCCCAGGAGCTGCTGTTCAAGCAGCTGATTCATCCTCTGTGCCTTAGCAGCTCCTCTGGGGCCACCACTCTGTATCTGCCTAGCTGCTGACTCATGAGAAGCAGTCTGGGCTTTGGACCAAAATGGGATGTCCTGACACATACGTAGAGGACTGCTGAACTGACCGTGGCTGTTTCTGTGCACCAGTGGCTAGGATGTGACCTTCTCCTATGGCTTTTTTTTGTAATTTGTGAGTGAATGCCTTGTGGGTCCCCTCTGGGCATAGGATTGAAGTGCCCAGTTCAGGACAGCAGCTAAGCACAGGTGCCTGGGGGCTTTAGTGGCTTTTGGTCTCCTGCTGTCTCTTCTGCAAATGGATTTCATTCCTCCATGGACCCTCCATCTGAGCAGGGGCGTCCAGCATGGGTCTGAATGGGTGTTCATACAGCTCAGACTTACACGTACAGGGAGAAATGGATATCCTTGAGCTGTGAAACTGTTTGTTCTCACCAGTAGCACCAGCTACTGCATCTCCTGCATGGTCAGAGTGGAGCCTTCACTCCAGGTGGAGGTCTTGCCTGCCACTGAGGAAGGTCACAGGAGGACTGCCATCCATTCTGTGCCCAGACAAAGCACTAATTACATTCTGAACCCAAATTTCTTGTATTATTCTGTTGGGGGACTGTATATAAAGGCCTGTCATTTCAGCTCAGCCTAGCTATATTTATATAAAATCACTTGATCTACCTATCTGAAGTGCCTAAATATAGCTGGCACACTGCTGGGTGAATACCATGCTGTGCTGGTTTGGGTTGGGGTGGAGTTCAAGTTCTTCACAGTACCCAGTACAGGGCCAGGCTTTGGCTTTGTGCTGGAAACAGTGCTGACAGCACAGGGGTGTTTTCATTGTCCCTGAGCAGTGCTTACACTGAGCCAAGGACTTTTCTGCTCCACACCCCACCCCACCAGCCAGCAGGCTGGGGGCGCACAGGCTGGGAAGGGGGCACAGCCAGGCCAGCTGACCTCAGCTGAACAACGGGGTATTCCAGACCATGTGATGTCATGCTCAGCATCTAAAGCTGAGGGAAGGGAGGACAAGGAAGGGGGGATGCTCAGAGAGACACACTGTTATGTGTGATGGAGCCCGGCTGTGATGGGAAGTGGTGAGTTTGACCTCAATAATGTTTATAAATACATAAAAGGTGAGTGTCAGGAGGATGGAGCCAGGCTCTGCTCAGTGACATCCAATGATAGGACATGAGGCTGTAACAAAGGAGGGTCCATGCAAACATAAGGAGAAACTTTTTCACTGTGAGAGTGCTAGAGCCTGGCCCAGGCTGCCCAGAGAGGCTGTGGAGTCTCCTTCTCTGGAGACTTTCCAGCCCCCCCTGGATCTGTTCCTGTGTGGGCTGCCCTGGGTGACCCTGCTCTGGCAGGGGGTTGGACTGGATGATCTTTTGAGGTCCCTTCCAGCCCCTGCCATTCTGTGATTCTGTGAATGAATTTCTTGTTTTGCTTTGCTTGTATGTGTGGCTTTTGCTTTGCCTCTTCAACAGTCTTTACCTCAACCCACGAGATTTCTTAGTTTTACACTTCCGATTCTCTGCCCCACCGCAGTGATGCAGGGCAGCGAGCGAGGCAGGGCAGCGAGAGAGGCAGCGGCTCTGCGGGGCTGAGCTGCTCTCTGGGCTTAAACCAGGGCACTCCTGTCACGGGATGCACTCGTGTCACGGGATGCACTCGTGTCACGGGATTCACTCGTGTCACGGGATGCACTCGTGTCATGGGATGCACCTGAAAGCTTCGGCCGAGCCATCCGGGGTGTCTCCAGACTGAACCCCCAACCTCTGCTGCCTTACGAGATGGAGTGATTTTGAAATCTGTTTATTTATTTATTTAATTATTTAATATGCCTTATCTCCAGGTCTTCTAGATACCCAGATATCTAGAAAAGCAGGGCAAGGATTTCGTGCGTAATTTTCTTTCAGTGATTCTCCTAATGGGAGTCTCCTGTTTGATCCTGCCCCCAGCAGGCAGGGATGGGGCTGGGGGCTGTCAGGCCGGACCCCAGCCTGGCTGTCCCTAGGGCTGGTGGAGAGTTTCCACACTGGGAAATTTTGAAGTTATTTTTCTTTCACTGGTATTTTAATTTTAAAAACACGTTGGGTTTTTTCCTTCCCTGCCAGCCCTGGTCCCGGCCCCACTGCCATTCTCTGCCGCGGTACTTGGCGATGGCACCGACTGCCCAGCAGAGGGGTGTAGAAACCAATACACCGGCAGCCAACTGGCTCCCAGTTCGCCCATTTTCCCACCCTGCTCTCTGGTAGGCAGCTCCTGCCCTTATTTCAGCGTCAGGACTGAGGACCGCGGAGCCACAGAGGTGATGAAGGGAGTGGAGCATCTCCCTGCCGAGGAAGGCTGAGCGAGCTGGGGCTCCTTCGCTTGCAGAAGAGGAGACCGAGGGGTGACCTCGTTAAATATGTAAAGGGCGAGTGGCAGGAGACCGGAGCCAGGCTCTGCTCTGTGACATCCAGTGACAGGACACGGGGCAATGGGTGTGATTTGGAAAAGAGGAGGGTCCATGGAAACATAAGGAGAAACTTTTTCCCTGTGAGAGTGACAGAGCCTGGAACATGCTGCCCAGAGTCTCCTTCTCTGGAGGCTTTCCAAACCCCCCTGGATCTGTTCCTGTGTGGGCTGCCCTGGGTGACCCTGCTCTGGCAGGGGGGTTGGACTCAGTGATCTCCAGAGGTCCCTTCCAACCCCCACCATTCCGTGATTCTGTGGGTCTGTGTGACCATGGAGTTGCAGGGTCCCGGGGGACCCCTCTGCTGAGCCCCCGTGCTGGAGCCAGCCCTGCTGCCCCTGGCAGCACTGAGGGTGGCAGGGAAAGAGAGAAGGCAGGGAAGGGAGGGTGATGGAGGAGATGGGAAGAAACCTTCCAAGCCACACTGGAGCTTGTGGAGCTGTGGCCCAGTAGCACAGACCTGCTGTGGGCACAGTGCTGGGGATGTGCCTTGCCCATCACTCCCGTGCTGCAGGGAGTTCATGGGCAAGAACCAGCCCAGCATCTGCCGGCATGAGGGTTTCTGTCTGAGAGTGTGAGGTGAAGGAAACCCCCGGGCATGGTCTGCTGCTCTGTGAGGTCAAGGCAAGCTGCTTCAGGGGCTGGCAGAGGTCCCAGCCTTTCCTGACTTCGTTTGCTTGGAGTGGTGTGGGCTGGCTGCCTTCAAGAGCCGAGAAAAGCTGCCATCTCTGTTCACAGGCCAGCAACCTTGAGGCAAGGTGCATGGTATCTCTCCAGAGCTCTGGCTGTCCTTCAGCCTCACTGTTGACTGGAGCAGGACATGGCTTGTTCATGAGTGGTAGCCGTGCTTTGCATCCTCTTGCATCCTCCGCTTTCCACCTTTGCATTTACGGCTGGCCGCAGGCTGCTCTGCCGCTCAGGCAGCTGCCCGTGATGCGTGTTTTCCTATCGAGACCCTTCAGGGCCCTCAAATTATGTCCAAACTTCCTTCTCTCCGTCTGCTTTCCAGCTTTTGTCCCTCTGCTCTCAGTTTGTGTCAGGCCTGGCTGAAATTTGGCCCCGCGGGCTGGCTCTGCAGAGGCCCAGTGCAAGGAGCCCACGCGACGCCCGGATCAGCGCTCCCTGCCCATCTGCTGCCCCTGCCTGGCCACCCCTGTGCAGGCAGCGTCTGCCCACACCCGATCCTGCCCACCCCTGCAGGCAGTCCCCGTGGCAGGGCTCATGCCCGGCTCTGCCAGCTCTCCTCCAACGTGGCAGAGATAAGGATGCTGGCTGCTGGTGCGGAGGGGTCTCAGGGTAAGGGGTAGGAAGAGCCTGGTGTAGGCATTGCTTTGTGGTTGGGTGGGGTTGGGGCTCCAAAATCTCAAGGCTAGTGTGAGGATGGGGATTTGCTGAGTCCCTTTGCCTGCCATCCCAGGGGGTTTTATCCCCCTCTCCAGCTATTCATCTTCCTCCTGGCATTCGGCACTTTTTCTTTTGAATAAAAAGCAGAGATTCTCTGTACTCTAGGAGCTTGAATGAGTGGAGGGAATTTGCAGCATTTGTGGCAGAAGCGTTGACTCATTAAGCTGACGTCACAGAAAATGCTCTTTGCATTTAGGAGATTAATCACAGCTTAAAAAAAAAACCCAACAAACCAAAAAAATCCAAACAAACCACAAACCCAACTCTGTGAATCCTTCCTGTGAATCCTTTTCTATGCTGCCCATGCTACTTGGCCTCCTTGGCTCAGGCTGAAAATTATTTAGACTTAAAAATCCCACTCCCAGGAGTATTAATAAAATCTAAACCCCTATGGGCTAAAGATTAAAAAATATTATCCCCCTAAGAGAAGCAACGTGTCAGAGTTCCTTCCAAACCCCAGGGAAGGAGCTGGGTTTGCAGCAGGGGAATCATGAATGAAAACGTTTCTGGAAGTAAGTGGAGGGTTAAGGCTTGACAGCAAAATGCCTGGTCTGGTCGGGCAGCTGTGATGGAACTGGTGGCATGTGCTGGTCCTGCACATGCGCTTTGGTCTGCCCAGTTGTGCTGGCCTGATGTGTGGGAGGCTCTGCTGGGGATACTGGCAGGGACTTCAGCTGGAGCACCAAGATAAAGCCAAGAAGGAGAGTGGGACCCTGCTGTCGGAGGCTCTGGTGAAGTATGCAGGAGCCCCAGCTCCAGGAAATCTGGTAAACAGAGCAGAGGTGTTGGGGAAGAGCAGGCAGGAGATGCGAGGGTGTTGGATGAGGTGATGCCACCCACTGGGACAGGGATGGTGGGCAAACAGAGGCATCCTGGCACATGGGAGTGGGGCTGGGCTTGGCAATGGCTTTTAGAAAATGCCCCTTTACTGTACAGGGAGGGGAAAAGTAATTCAATTGCTCTGGTAGGACCTCAGAGGATTCCTACTGAGTCAGGAGACCATCAGCCAGTGCTCATCTGCTTATTCTGAAAGCCAAACATCTAATGAATAAAACTTTCACACATGTTGCAAGGATAAACTTTATCTAACTGCAGACTGCTTTCTATGAAGGTTATATCTTTGGGCTTTGAATTAAGACGTCTTTTTTTTCTCTGTCGTATGTTTATGTGATCAGACTTAAGAACGAACCCAGTAAATCCAGCAAAACATCTCTGGGCTATGCCATGGGTGTGAGAGATATCTAATGCAGGTTCTGGTGCGGGTGACTGCTTGCACAATTGGGCAGGCTTTTGTGTTGTGCTCACAGAGCCTGGCTTGGAAGGTGCTCCTGAAATGAGAACGTGTTTGTACCTTTTAAATGCCGCAGAGCGGGAGACCAGCGTGTTTGTGGATTTTTCAAGCAAGAGTAACCTCTGTAAGAACAGCTCATTAAGTTGCCTCTCCCCACATTGTACTGAGTTGATATTTTTTTGTTTCCTTCCATTTTGAAGGCACTACAGATATTCATATATATATAAAAAACCAAAAATTCATGGCTTAATTTTACCTTTTTCCCGTGACTTGCTGCCTTGCTGCCAAGCCTGTTTATAAGAATGGTTAGTTTTCACTGAGTACGAGCCCAGGTATAATATTAGAAGTATTTTAATAAGGTAACTACTTAGCTATTATTTTAATTTTTTCTTTTATTTCAATAAAATCTAAAATACATCCATTGTTCCAGTCAAATAAAAACTGGGTTATCAACCACATCTGTAGAATTTGCCATGGGCTATGCAGACACTGGGGGTGTCTGTGCTCCTGGGACCTTGGTGATGCCTGCCTACAGACCTTGAAGACCTTGAACAGCTCTTGCTATCACTACAGGGGCCTCACCACGTGTTACATCCCTGGTGATGTGAGTGAAGTGCAGGGTTTTTCCTGCTGCCTCCATCATCCTATCCTGCTCCAGTGGGGAGCTGTCACCAACTGGGCTGAGTCTTGCAGCAAGATAACCCCCAGGCCTCTCAACTGGGGCATTGCATTGGTGATCAACATGAGAGCCCCAGGAAAGGCCTGATTGCCAGGGACAGAGACACGACTGTTTGAAGAAGGTTGATATCTTTAGCAGGGAACTGCCCACCAACCACTTCTGAAAGCTTCTTAAATGGCTTGTTTTCAACCACTGTGTAGTAGTCCCTAGGAACGAAACCTTGAGCAGCTAATAAGAGCTTTGGGTGTAACTTGGCCAGCTGAATCTGAGCCTTCAGGTCCTTATAGCAAGTCTGACCTCCCAAGATGCACTTAAAGCTGTCTTACTTCAGCCCTGGCTTATAGTCCCTGTATGAGACCCTCTGCACAGGTGGGTACAGCCAGGCAGGTACAGGGATGTTAGAGGAAAAGGAGCGTGTACAGGGTGCGACGTGACAGCATTAGAGCTGAGGAGTTGTTGGGGATGGTGGGACAGAAAAGCTGAGTTCCCTTAGGCATTACAGGAACTGGAGTGAAGTAGCTTCATTTCAGCCCTACACTCCCATGCCTGGGCAGGGAGAGCTGTGGGAAGGGAGGTCAGAAACTGGCCTGGACCCCGTACATCATGTGCCCCCTCTGGGATAAGATATCCCTGAGGTGTGCCTAAGGATAAAGTTCAGCACAGAGGGTGACACTGCACAAGCAAAATGCCTCCGTCGGCAATATGAAAAAGCAATCAGCCTGTCTCGCCTGTGATCACCAGTGACCTTCCCTTGCAGGTCCTCTGCTCTTGTTTATCAATCTGGAGATATCAGCACCTTCTAATAATGCTGGAGTTGCTGGAAGGGGGTGGAATATAGATTGTTTGACCTGACACTGCCCCATTTGCAAGCATTGAGCCTCTTCTTCTGAGTATTCTGGCAGGCACAGGGGAACTGTGATGGAACAGCAGTGTGGAATAGCAGTGATGGAAATCTGTGCTGCTCCTGGCGTGCTGGGCTTCCCCTGTCAGCAGCCCACGTTGCAGGGCTGGACCACTTTGAGATAGGCACTAGTGCAACAGAATTCACACTTGCAGATCTTGTCTGCGCTCCCTCCAGCTTCCCTGGATTCCAGCAGCATGCTGGAAGACCAGGCATGGGCTGCGACTTTGTAGTCCGTGGTGTTTTACAACCATGGAACAAAACCACATTTGCTGTGCAGGCTAAGTAGGCAAAACCTGACAGTCAGCTGGCAAACGTGAGCTTTCTCCTCTTGGGGATAATAGAAAGGCTTTCTTCAAATCCCTTTGCCAGCAAAAGGTTTTCTCTGTCTGGGACTGTGCCCTAACCCTTGTGTTAGAGTGTTTTGGCTCTTCCCATACTCTCTTTGGAGATCTCTTTGGAGTCCTTCAGTCCAACTAATTGTCGGCTGCTGAATTGGCCTCTGATTTAACCATCTGAGATGGATTTTTCTCTTTCTGTCCCCACTGCTCACTCACGCAATGGGCTTGGAGCAGCAGCCACAGTGTTCTCTCTGAAGCAATTTGCATCTCTTAGATTCTCCAAAAGCAACTCCCCAGGGACACAGCTTGCTGACAGTGAACAGCATTGATTTTCCTGGGTGACCAAAAAAAGCGGTGAGACCAGAGTAGCTCCAGCACTCATGTTCTTGGTACCATGCAGACAGGACCTGTTAGAGGAGACTGTGGTCCCTCCAGTCACCAGCCAGCTCATGCTGACCCCAGAACATCTCAAAGTCTTTGAAAACGTAGCAGCACATGTTAGAAAAACATATTCCTCACAAGTATAAAGAAAGCAAGACAGGGTAACAGGCAGAAGAGGTGATGGTCTGGGACTTGTTCAGGATTCATGGATTGCCAGGCTTGTGACCTCCTGAGCATGTTTCCTACATGTTTACCTCCTGAGGTCTGTGCTGAGGAGAGGTGGAGATGCTGGAGAGTCCACTGAGGAGCATGATTGACACAGAAGGCCATGCACATGGAGAGCTTCCCATGGGACTGGGGGGGCTATAGCATCCTAAAACCCCACTAGGCTGGAGATCTGTCAAGGAGCAGGGCTGAGCACCAGACAAAAATAAAAAGGCCACAAAGGAGGGATTTGCCTTTTGCACAAATCAAGCAGGAAAATGGGAATGAAGGAACTACATACTTACCTCTCATACAGGAAAAGATGTAAGATGTGATGCGTTTCTGCCTGCCATGTGCTTTAGGAGCCTTTGAGGGTATATCCCCATGAGCGGGGTTTGCTCTTGCTCTGGAGGCCTGCAAGTTAAAAAGAGCATCCTGGCTTGCTGGGAGTAGGGCAAAGCCAATAGGTCTCACTAATAAAACAAGGATGATGGGAGGAGAGTGAGCTGTACGTGGTGGGAGAGAGGATGGGTGGCACATGAGTGCTGAGTGGCATTTGGTGGGATGGAATCAGCCAAGCACACACACTCCTGATCTCATCCCAGACACTCACTGCTGACTCCACCCCAGGTGATGCAGAAGGTCCTGTTAGGTCTGTGCTGGGGACACTGATGTGGTGCCAGAGGGAAAGACAAGTCCAGACATCCCAGCAAGACCCCAGGTTCTCATCTGGATGTCAACAAAGTCTGGTGCTAGTGATGCCTTTGCCTTCCTGCAGCAGAGGTGGACACAGCCCACTTGGTGCCAGCAGTGGGTGGTGGAACACGCCCCAGAGAGCTCCTAGCACAGTGCCCTGGCTCTTGGGCCTCCATGCAACTCTGTGTGAATGCTCTACCTGCTGCAGAGAGCAGGTCTAGGAACCCTCTGTGGGCATCCTCAGGATGAGGTTTAAAGGTTGGCCAGACAGCAGGTGTGGGGTGTGCTGAGCAGGGTAGGGATCTGATACCCTGCCCTAAACTGCTGGTCAGCCACTGCTGGGGACTGCAGTCACCATTCTTCTCCTTTGCGTTACCCAAAACATCTGTGCTGTTCCCAGCAGGGCTCAGGGACTGGGTAAGGAGCAGTTTCCCTGCAGTGGAAAAGGAGTTATCCTCCTCTCCCAAGTGGCTCCATCCCCAGCAGGTGGAATGAAGCCTATGGTGTGCTCCAGACACACTTACCCACACTGGATATCTGCACATGCAGCAGAAGCAAGCAGGCTCCTAGGCCATCCAGGGAGTGAGGTAAGCCCAGTACACCACATATGCTCTTAAGGGCTGCAGCATTTCCCATTCACCCAGGAGGCTGCACCCCAGTCCTGCCTGAGCTGTCACTTGCCTTTGGTCCCTGGACCAGTCACAATCCCGAGTGCTCACTGCTGAATGCAGCCCCTCTCTGATTGCAGTGGCTCAGTAAAACTCTTTGCTCAGGGATGAACACCCATGTCAGCTGTGGGACCTGGAGGTGCCCGAGTGCAGAGCTGGGGAGCAGGTAGATCCCCACCATCCCGCAGGCACTGCACAGGGTGGGAGTCTCCAGGGAAGGAAAATCCCCATGGTGGTAGCCTAAGGTCCCAAGGTTCTGGAAGCAGTGGTCTGCCTTTGTGGGTGAGCAAACGGGCCAAGGAGAGAGGGGTGCTGGGGCAGGAGGTGCTCCCAGGGAAGGCAAAGGGGAGTGTAGTACTGCTCCTAACCTTCAGAAGTGTTGGTATCAATTCCCTGCTGCTGTAACTGCCAAATAGAGAAAGCAGGAAGAATTAATTGCTGCATTGCTATTTGAGCTGCAGGAAACTTTCCCTGTGTAGAGGCAAAGAAGAGAAATTAAGCAACAGCTCAGTCTGTCCCATCCCTTTGAAATGTTCAGTCCTCACTGTTGTAGCCTCTTTCTTAAAGGCTGATCATAGTCTGGGCTTTATTCCTGTGGATGGATCACCGAAGACATTTATTTATTCCTGTGGATGGATCACAAAGACATCAACTTCTTTGGGAGCAATTTGGGATCAGGTCAGTTTTTCCCGTCTGTTTTTGCCTGTCCTTTTCCACACAAAGAGCTTGCTCAGTTGCTAGTATCAGCCTGGCTCCATATAATCAGCTCTTACCCAGAGGTGCTCCTCTGACATCTCCCACTGGGCAGCACTGGGGAAGGCTGTCACCTGGGAACACTCTTGCATGAGCCACTTCTCATCGGGCAGAGGTGCGAGGACATCCCAGATTCCCCTTTGCCTCAGATTCCCCTTTGCCTCTCACCCCTGGCTCCCTCTAAACCTGCTTCCACAAATCTGGCTAGGACTTGATTCAAAGTGCTGTCTCCTCCAAGGTTGGTGCAGCCAGGGGCCTGCAGCCCCGTGTGAGGTGGGGTGAAGCCAGGGGCAGCCGGGTGGCACTTGGTGTGTGTTGGGGCTCAGCCCAGCGCTGCGGGGCCAGCTGCACGCCTCCCATCAGACATCCTCGGAGAGCCTGATTTGAAAGTTTAATCAGCTCATTAATGTAAAGCCTCGGATAAACGTTGCTATATTGCAAGGAATCATTATTTTCTTGAAGTCCAACTGCCCAGGAGTTGCTGAGGCATAGGACACGTCTGTCATGGGATACAGCAGAGTCTGGCCTGGCAGAGCCAGAGCTGTCATCGCTGCAGACAGTAACTGGAGGTGTGATGTCCAGCAGAGCCATGCTTCTGGGGGCCCTGCTGCACACTTTCTCTCATCACACGAGGACCCATCATTTTGGCACATAGCAAGAATCAACATTTTCCCTTCCTGCCTGGCACAGGAGAGGATGGTTGCTGGTCTTGCTAAGCGAGGGTTGCTCAGGCTGGAGTGCACTACCTCTGGTAGGTGCCCAGGCAAGGTGACCCCATGGAATCCCTGTATCACTGCACTGGGATGCTGCACCCTTCCAGCTTTGTCAGCTCCATCATGCTGGGACTCTGATGGGCCTTTCTGCTTTGCTCAGTGGTTCAGGCAGTGATGCTGCAAGTTGCTGGGTGCTTCCTACATTCAGCTGATGTCTTCTGGTCTTCCTACACCGAGGGACTGGATGGCAGGCAGTGCTCCAGCATCTACCTGTTGGGTTTCTCTCATTCATGCCAAGTTAGCACCAAATATCAAAGCAGCCAGTCAAAACTCTTTATTTTTCCCTATGGATTATTGGTGGCAGAGATTTTGATCACTTCCAAGGGAAGAGCTAATTAGCAACTAACTGCATTAAGTAGAAGGTGCGGCATATAAACTGACTTTTTGCTGCGTTTGTGGCTGTCATGAGGATTACTCATACCAGTGAAATAATTGTTTCCATAGCAACTAATGTACTTAGTAGGGGAAGAATTGGAGACGCAAATAACAAAGACAAAGGCCAAATCTATAATCTAAGAGGCGTCAGCAAGCAGAGTAAACTCCAGCACAGCGCATTGTGATGGCTTCAGCGGGTGCTGCCTCTGACGCCACGGGGGATGCACGAGGGGAATTCCGGGAGCAGAGGAGGATGAGGAGGAGATTGGGCAGGGTGAGGGGCTGCGTGGCTTGGTGCAAGGGTGATGATCTATTCCAGTGAGTTCAGGTGGTGGTTACTGCAGGGTTTCTTACTCAGCAACTGCCACGGCACCCCTTAAAAGCACAGTGATTTTAAAGCCAGCCCAGTATGTGCAGAAACAGCAGAGCATTTGGAAGATAAGCAGGAATTAAATCTTCCCTTTACCTCTGCTGTAGGATCATATCCAGGTGCTTCCATATCCAGGATCATATACAGCTTTATCCAGGTGAGTGATCCACCAGTCTTCTGCATTGTCCTAGCTCTGAGTCCTGTTTTTATAGCCCTGAAATTCAGTAATCCCACATGCAAGAGCAAACTGCCTCCACCTGCTGGCACCACCCTCCCTGTTGTTTACTGGATTATAGGGACTGCAGAGGAATGTGCCCATGAGCAGCCTGGCCCCAGCCTCCAGTGCCCAGCTCATCACCCCTGGGCATTAATACAGGTTCAAAATATCTTTTGTATCTCAGCCTGCCAAAGGGTCTCGTGGAGTCCCTTAACTTCAAGGGTCTGGAGAACAGGTTGAATGAGCAGCCACAAAGGCTGACCTAGATATATTTATCCTTTGTTAACGCAGAGCTGGGAATGCTCTGACCTCTAAGGTGTCCACACTCCTGTAACAACCTGTTATGTTCACCCTGCTCAAGAAGTCCTTGTTTTCTGCACTACATTTCTCTCTTTATCTTTGAACCAAGAGCAGATGAAAATCTGACCAGGGAAGAAGATTTACCTGTGCAGCAGTCCAGCACAAGGTCTTATTCAGTTGTCAGCTTTAGCTTGAGAGGCACTAGCACAACATCTCAGCTCAGCAGAAGCCCAGTTTGCTGTTGTGACGTGGTCCTGGCACCAGAGTGTCACCACAGAAGGGGACAAAGCAAATAAACACCAGGCACGTGTGTTTGGAAACCCTTGGTACAAATGCAGAACCAGGCACAGGAAGATTGCACATCCAGTTTACACAGCTCCCAGTATCACTTAGCATCCCCGTGGTGAGAATCCTGGGCCAGCCTGATGCCAGAGTGTCTGGGATTCCTGGTGGTTTGTCTAGAATAAGATCCAACAAGAGGCCTACACACATGAAGCTGAGACTGATCCCAGATGACCTAAGTGCTGGAACCTATAAACATTCTATAATCAATATAACCAGTCCTATAACCATGAAATACTTCTGCTCCACCACGCCCAGATCTGAAGCCCTAGGATGTACCCAGGGCTTCTTTCAGGCTTCCAGTGCCAGCGCTAACAGAAACATGGCGAAGCTTTGCCACCAGCAGTTTAATAAACCAGACAGGTCAGACAGTTGTTTTCCTGAAGCCCCACAGCCATAGCTGCAGGTGTGTTCATGGATAACAAGATACAGTCATCAAAGAATGTCCCTTTGTCATAAAACCCAAACCCTCACAACAGCACCAGCCACGTAGCCAGAAGCTGATAGTCATTGTTCAACTATTTCTGGCTGCCCCCTTCTTCTAACAGATAAAATGGAGAAGACAACTTGGGCATCGATGTTTTTCACTTGCACCTCCAGGGCTTTATAGTCATTCTTGATCCTGCCCAGGCTCTGGCTCACAGTGTCATTAATGGCCACATGAAGAGGAACAGTGGATAGTAGTGCTCTTGACAAGTTGCGGCAGCCTCTTGGCAATGTCTCAGATCTTAGCTCCAGGGAGGCAGCAAACCCCTTGTGACTCCCTGTCAGGTTGGCAGGTGGACACCTCAGAGCCCTTTAACAGAGAGTCACCCACTACAAGCACACATTGGTTCTTTTTACAGCATCCACTGTGTGTTGTTGATGAAGTTTCTCCATGTAGAGCTTTCTCCTGAGTGTCTATAGGTGTTAAAGCTTTGTATCTCTTTCTGGTAGTGTTGTTAGAGGATGACGGATGAGATCATTACTGCCAAGAAAAGCATTACCCTGGAGCAAAGCCCACTTTGGCAGCACTGTAGCCACACGTCTGTGCTCTCTGGGGTCCTTTACTGCTGGAGCTATGGAATGGCTATGGTATGGCACAGTATAGTATGGTATGGCATGTGTATGGTTATGCTATGTGCTGTCCTGCACTAGGACACGTCTCTACCAGGCACTGAGAAGAACACCATGGTCCCAAGATGTCAGTATCTGGGTGGTTTTGTGCCCAGCCCTGTACCATGTTGTTGCCTGAGTTTGGCCCTCCCAGTGCAGCCAGCTTGGCAGGGCCCTGCTGGATTTGACTTGAAGCAGGATCTGGTACTCCATAACCACTGGCCATGCCCAAGAGCGATGTGTGTGGTGCTGGGCACAAGCTCCAGACATTTCTCCCACAGCCAAGGCTGTGCCTTGGCTCCTGGTCAGAGTCTGCCTCTGATGGATTGGCAGCCTCAAGTTGCATCTTCAATGTGGGGCCAAACCAGAGCTCCCACCCCCTTTGTCCACTGGAACACAAAGCTGTGCTTACAAAACCTGGTGACAAAAGGCTAGTGGCTTTTGCTTCTTCCATCACCTCTGAATTTGAGAGTGATGTGACAGTCCCTTGGCACTCCTCATGAAGAATGAAGAGTGAATGACCTCCAGCTGGTATCTCAGGGCTCACTCAGACATCAGCTTGTTGCCATGTCATTTCCATTTTCTTTGATTTCCTCATGTTGATGGTCTCTCCCTTCCCAATCCCCTCTGATAAGAGAAAGAAATGAACTATTGATTCAGCTGCAGCCGTTGGGATTGCAGAGAACTCGTGCTCTCCTGTCCTTCACTGCAAGTGGGAATAATCAGGCTTAAATGTGGGGTGATTCTGCGGCTGGTTTGGACGTGAGCAGGGGATTTAGCTCAAAGGGCAGGTTCCCAGAAGCACAGCTCATGGTTACATAGCACTGTGAGCCTTTCCTGCAACCAGCTTCTTGAGTGGGCTCTGCCTGCCCTTCCAGGGTTGTGAGAGCTGCATCCATGGGTGCAGTGGAAGAGGTGACTGAACCAGAGTGGCTTGTGCAGAGGCTCCTGCCTTCCTGTGCCATGGGCTGAGGATCCTGTGCTGATGATCCTGTGCTTTGACTGCCGTGAAACACTACCCCTCGCCCAAGTGTCTCCTCTGTGTCACTGCTCTCCTGGTACCCAGCTGTCTGAGTAGCATCCAGGGCCTTGGGGTGACAGGGAGTCTTCTCTTCAGTAGGGCTGGGTCAGGTCTTGGACCACGCTTCAGTGAGGAGGCACCCTTTAGTGTCGTGTGCCATGCCCCTCTCCTGTGGTCTGACACCTTGTACTTGATGCAAGGAGCTTCTGGCAGAGGGAGCATTGCAGGGCAATTATCCCCTGTGAAAGAAAATGTTAATTCGACTGTTTCCATCTCCCCTGACCATCATCTCCACGCAGTCCAGGCCCTGAGATTTGCAGTGTAACTAACCTACTTTCCTCCTCCCGTTTCCCCACCTTCTTTCTCCTCCACTGATTATTCTAGGAACAAGAGTATTTTTTCCTTTTCTGCCTACATCAGAGTCAGGCCACCCAGCTCGCTTTGTGTGGGCCACCGTGTAGCCCTGTGCTTGGGGCAAGATGAGCTGCAGGGCTCAGCTTCTCATCCAGGTTCTCCACTCCTGGGGGCCCTTTGCCAAGACCAGAACTTGATCTTTGCCCACCACACAGCCATCCTGTATCTTCCATGGGGAAGCTCTGTTCTCAGGAGACCTTGCATGGTCTCTTGCTTTCAGAGCATGCCAGCTGTGGTTCAGACTGACAGAGGAGATGGGAGAAGTGCTCTTTGCCCTAAGTGGGGACTGTTGCTGGCTTTGGTGGGCGAGTGACTCAATCTGCTGTTCAGCAATGCCTTTCTCCCACCTGCCAGAGACAGCCCATGATCCGTAGGACTTCTCTGGAGTATTGTGGAGCTTTAGTTCCCCGGGATGCACAAGGCACTTGGAGTGCCTTCAGGAGGAAGGTACTTGAGGAGCTGCTGATTAGCTCAATATAATGAGTCTTAAACACTTTCCCTGTCATTCCCCTCTTATAGCTGTTGCCTGCATCTGTGCGCTCAGGCGGCATTCAGGTTTCTATAGGCATTCACCCCCATTTCTTTGCTTGTGTGATTACTTATAATTCCTGTTTAAATTCTTCTCATTTTCACAGTGTAATTAGGCAGAGGAGCGGCTTTTGTTCTGCAGTCAAAAAGCAATTAGCTGTGCTTTTTGCTCCATGGTTGTTTTTTAATTAGGACTTTGTTGATGGTTTTTGTCCTCGGCAAAAAATAAGGGCTGAGGTGTTTAGGGGAGGCAGCTGCTGCCCAGGGTGAGAGGGGCTGCCCTGCCCTCCTGCCAAGGTGGCAGGACCTGTGGAGGTGGCAGGACCTGTGGAGGTGGCAGGACCAGTGGAGGTGGCCCAGAGCTGCTCCCTTTGCTCCCCGCTGCATTCCCAGCCTCTTCCCACTGTAACCAGGGCCCTTTCACCTGCCCTGGGGTTGAGGTAACTTGCCTAAGTTTTCCACAAGTTGGGGTTTCCCACTTTTCCTTCTTTAGGCTGCCAGTATTTGACTGTAATTATTCCCTGGTACTTTCCTGTTGGGCAGAGGCAACGCAGCCTCCGCAGCAAGCCCTGTCCCTTACTCCCAGCTGTTGTAGCCATGTGCCAGCTATGAGCTCCTGTCCCAGTGTGTTTAAGGCATCTCCCTGGGACTGAGAAGATATGCTGACATTTTTTTTTTCTTCCAATTACTTCCAAAGCCACTTGTTTTTCTGTAAGCAACAGCAACATCTACATGGGGCTGTGAGGGAATTGTGTACAGACCCAGCTCTTAAATCCCTCAGACCAAGGCATAGGCAGCTGCTCTGCCCTTTGCAGCCCAGGGAAAGACAGGTCCCCTGCATCCTGTAAAGACACAGCTCGAAGTGAACGATTCATTTTGAATGAGAAGCAGCAAAAAGGTCCCCACTTGGGCCTTGGATAATGCAGCCAGGTTGATCCACTGGCCATGGCAGCACCAACTCCATGCAATGGGCTCAGGCAGCAAAGCACCACAGCAGAGCTGTGCTGAGCATCAGCCAGCTTCTTCTCTGTTGAGTTTCCAGGAAGGGAAGGATGCAAAGAGGAGGAGATGTCTCTGGCTGGCTGCTCGGATGTGGATGCTGAAAAGCTGCTAGCCTCGGAGAAGCGCCTCTCTGGAAGGCACAGCCTGGTTTTCTGTAAGTCCTTGATTTCACTTGAATGAACCTTTTTACTGAGCACACCAGGACAAGGGACAAATCTGGAGCAGAGAGGCTGAAGTGTTGAGCAAGTGTCAGAGCAGGGACTGGTGGGGCAGAGCTGTGATGAGTGCGCTGGGCATGGTGTGTGCCTGCAGCTCACAGGCTCAGGTCATTCCTGCACACACTGCTGATGGCAGTTTGCACAATGCTTACGTGTGAGGACAGTGGTGTTCCACATCTGCTGCTCCACTGCACCTCCTCTCCTCACCTGCCTAGGGCCTCCTGGAAATTTCTCACTTGAAGTCTATTGAGCAGGAACCTTCCCCAGGAGAGGAACTTTTTCCAAACTTAAAGCTTCTGTGTACTGCCAGCATGTTAACTTACATTTCTCTGCTGCTGAGCAGCTCCTGGAGCTGGCCTTGGCTGGCCTGGGGGCTGGACTCTTCTCCCTGCCAGTAAAAATCACAGGTTTTTGCGTGCAAGTTCAGGACATTCTTGATCTATGCAGAGGAGGTCAATATCTGCCTCCCTCTCCCTGCAGCCCTCATTTCTACCCTGTGACCTGCATCTCCTGCCCATAGCTTCCATCCTTTATCCTCTGCAATCAATTCAATTCCAGCTTTTCTAGGCCTTCATCCTGGAGGCAGGATGTTTGCTCTGTGTTTGAGTGAGCCCGTCCAACTGATTGAGGTTTAAGTAGCCCAGCAGCTTTCCATAGCCTGGAGGTTGCTTCAAAAAAGAAAACTGGAGCACTCCCCAGTCCTGCCTCTGCTTCTACTGAATGGACAGCCCCTTCTCCTAGCAGCACTCAGAAGGCTGCTGGATGAGCATGAGACAAAGACACAGCATCTCCTCTCACCATGTCTTTTGGGATTGCATGTAAATCACAGCAAATATTCTGAGGGACAGATGCCTCTTCAGCCATCAGATGTATTTTTAATACATGATGCCAACCAGTTAACGAGGTTAACTCCTCTGCATTAGGCCTTTTCTTTATTGCACCGTTCACCTTGCCTTAAACTCTGCCCTCCTGATAGCGCTCAGCAATGGCCCCGTGCCCTTGGGCCCCATCCATCCCTGCGTGGTGGCCCAGCAGCCCTGAGCTGCCAGTGTTCAGACAGAGCAGAGGTGGCCATTACGACAGCTTGGTGGATGCTGTGGATCCATGCAGCCCCTGGCACTGCCACAGCATCCCTTCCCCGGCCCTTCAGAGCCTTCCTGCCAGCTCTTTGGGGTTTTGTTCTGGTGCACAGCATGTGCCAGAGAGGAACTCTGGCCCCTGCCTACAGCTCCCTGCAGAGAGCCGAGGAGAGCTGATGGTGAGGGCAGTGCTGCGTGGGTGGGTTGGCATCAGGCACGGGGGCTCGCACAGCAGGACACTGGGGACAGTGTCTTGCAGATACTGGCAGCCCTGGGCAGTGCCAGAGGAAGCAGCAGCCCCACAGATGGCTGCAGCAAGGGGGATGCTGTGGTGGGGAGCAAGGAGCTCAGCTGACTCCTCATCCCAGAGCGGGGTCCTGGGCTGCTCCCA
Source organism: Todiramphus chloris collaris (assembly GCA_025345505.1). Lineage (NCBI taxonomy): Eukaryota > Metazoa > Chordata > Aves > Coraciiformes > Alcedinidae > Todiramphus > Todiramphus chloris. The sequence goes on from JANVCC010000271.1 coordinate 69,388, forward strand.
GCACTTGGGAACTGCTTTGTGGAGAGACAACCCATCTCCTCCCTTGGAGGGCTGCAGTCTGCCCTGCAGCTGGGCTGCTCGCGCCTGGAGACTGGAGGGAGTGGGTTGTATGCTGGAGGAGGGTGGCAGCAGTCTGCCCTGCCTGGTGGTTGGTCCCCAGGGCACCAGTGCCAGGTCTGCCACTGCACCCGGGCAAAGTGGAGGCTGCCTCAGGGTGCACAGCAGCAGCAGGGAGTACTTGCAGCATAGGTGTGTGCACCTATCTAGTGTTTTGCAGCTGTATCACAAAGGGTTTGGGCAGAAAAAATAGAGGGTGCCCAGCACACCTGCATGGGTGCCAGTGGCGTGTCCCAGCTCTGCAGGAGGCTGCCCAGTGTGGAACACTGGAACACTCCTCAGGCAGCCCTGGCACACGTGCCCAGCTCTGCCCAGCGCCTCTCTCACTGCATCACCAGCAGAGCCAACGCTGAGGGCCAGTTTTGGCTTTTCACAGAGCGACTGGACGATGGGAGCTGCTTCCCCTGTCAACATCAGCACGGCCCTCCTGCTAAACCTGCCCTCCCTGGGAGGCTGCTGGGATGAACCGAGCATTTCCCCCGAAGGAGCAGTGTCAGTGCTGCCAGGCAGGACAGGAAGCACAAAATGTCATGCCTACATTGATTTGTTTACCGCACGCTGGATGCTAAGGCAGGCACTTTTGGGGCTGATGCTGTTGGAAGACGCAAGATAATTACATGTTTAAAATCCTTTCAGGGGAGCTTGGCATGAGGCAGCTGTCACGGCAGGCAGGGGAGACAGTCAGAGCGAGCCCGGCTTCCCCGGCTGCCTCCTGAGAGGCGCAGACAGGCGCTGGTACAGCGTGGGGACAAGGTGCTGACAGCGCTCCTGGGACTGGGCTCGGGGGTCTCAGCGCCGCTCACGCAGCACATCACACCATCCCCACGGTGCTGCCCGCAGGGGCAGGGAGGGTGGCAGCCCAGGATGCTGCTGTGGCAAACAATCCACCTGCCCTCTGGCTTCTCCTTTCCTTTCCTTTCCTTTCCTTTCCTTTCCTTTCCTTTCC
>JANVCC010000271.1:70460-108606 GCA_025345505.1 Todiramphus chloris collaris
TTCCCTTCCCTTCCCTTCCCTTCCCTTCCCTTCCCTTCCCTTCTCCAACATTACGAGTGGCAGGTACCTTCCCTGAAGATTATTTGCATCTATTAACGCAGAGATTCGTCTGTAGCCTGGCTCTCCTGGAGAATAATGACACCTTTTGCTGTGGGGGAGCCAGGACAAAGCTCACTCGCTGTTTGTAATCCCCTGGAAGCCACTAAAGAGCACTTGAGCGGGGTGCAAGCGGGGCAGCGCTGGGCTCCAGCCCCCTCCCTGCAGCAGAGCACATTATCCCAGGGGCATTATTCGACAAAAGGTGTCGGTCCAGCTTTTTGCACAAGCTGAAAGCAAAATCACAGCCATTTGAAGCAGGCTCTTTGGAAACTCAAATTGTCTTCACATCCCATTTCTTCTCCAGTAATGCCAGCATTAAATTTTCTCAAATTCTGAGTCAGGCGTCAGGAAAAAGAGTAAAAATGTAATTGGCTCTCAACTGGCAGAAAATTTAGAAAAGGATCACAGTGTCACGCTGGTTTCTGCTTTCTGCTGCCGCTAAGCCTTTAAGACACTCGGGTGCTGTGGATTTGTGTGCGGGTTCAGAAGGAGCTATAGAAATTTCCTGTTCCTTTATCTCTTAAAAGGCCAGTTCTTCCCAGCTTTGGCACCTGCCTGCACCACCCAACCTCAGCGCACTCCCTGACCCTGCCACGGGCAGGCCAGGGCTGTGCGAGTGACCCCCTTTGCCCCCCATTTCTTCCTGTATTGTCCCCAGTGACGTTCCAGAGCCGCAGGCTGGCAGAGCCGGTGTCGGCTGGGGAGAAACACACTGCCTGGTCCCTGGCGCTGCCCGGTCCCCGGCACTGCCCGGAGGAGCACCGGTGGGAGTTTCCCTCCCTGAGGCTTTTTCCACGTTGGAAAAGAGCGTGTTGTCCTCCCGCTCCTCTGGGTGCTGGAGCAGCAGGTGCCCTTGGTGCTGGCTATGGTGGGGATGTGGTGGAGAGGTGCTCCCTTCCCCAGTGCTGCCTCCCCCCTGCCCACCACCAGGAGCACTTCACCCACCCTGCCCACATTCAGCACCTTCTCATGGAGACATCTGACCATCTTCCTGCTCCTCTTCGCTGTCCCCACCTCACCTGGGAGCTCCCCAACCCTCTGCCCTCACTGGCACAGCAAACCAGCCCTGATGGACAGGGCAGCACCCAGCCAGCGCCAGAGGCTGAAGCTCACAAATGATCAAACCTGCTTATTTGTGTGAAGACATGGCAGAAATTACGATGTCGCTGTCTTTTCCAGAGCTGGTTCACTGAGCTTTGGAAGCTCGCACAGGGCGCTCTCTCAACCCAGCTATGCTACGAGAGCCATGAAAGCATGGTATTTATAAGACATGATACCATTTGATCAGCTCCAGTCGGTGTGGATGAAACTCCATCTGGTTCAACTTTGAAATAAGAAGTCATGTTGAAGTGTTTTATTGGGATTGTTTGGGGTTGGTTTGTTTGTTTGCTTGTTTTGGGGTTTTTTTCCTGTTAAAAACGAAAAGGAAGATGATGTGACTGGAAACGTCAGGCTTTGTGTGGCGTGGGTGGGATGCCTGTAATTTCTCAGCCAGAGTAAACCTGGGTTATTGAGATGATTTCTAAAAGCAGACAAGCTGAAAATACTTTTTTTTTTTTTAAACAACACATGAGAGGTTTACAATCTGTCACATGCATCTGACATTTATTCTACGTGCATGCCAATATGCTCCAAATCTGTGCCCGGCCGCTCGTCCCCTGCTGCTGTGCCTGGGGCATCACCTCCCTGCTGCTGCTGCTGCTGCTGGCCCGGAGCAACGCTGCACCTCTCCCCCGAGCTGCCTCCCCACCTCTTCTCATCACTCCTTGGAACTGGAGATGCTTTTAGTGGTGTCTGTCATGCTGCAATTAGACTGAAAGGCCTCTCGTGTGCTGTGCAGGGAGAGAAATGGTTGTTTCTGGAAGATCATGGATATAAGGGAAAGCTAGTGACCAGTCGGAGAAGTGACGTGAAGCCATCAGCTGCTGATTCTGGACAAGCCGCTGCAGCGAGGGAAGGATCACCCGGCAGGTGCCAGAGAGCACCTCTGAGCCTGCGGCACCCAGTGCAACCTCCTCCTTGTCTGCACCCAGGCTGGCACATCACGGCTGCAAAAAACCCCTCCCACCCCTAGCCTCTGACTCAGTGGCCAGGAGAGACCCCCCGATGGTCTGAGGTGACAGTGGTCTCACACAGGAGCTGGGTGAATATTTTCCTCCATAACATTGCTCTGGAAGCTGTTTCACCGAAATCGGACTTTTTGTACAAACTGTCAATGTCAGTGACACTTACGGTTTAGAAAAAGGTTCTGAAAAAATCCTTCCCTTAAAGTGCCTTTTTATTCCAAGAGCATATTTCATAAAGTGGATTATAATGCAACACTTTAAAGGATCAGAAGGAGATTCACCGACTTTGTTGAAACACAACACTTCCAAAATTATTTCTGGCATGAAAATATGAAGGTGACTTCTTTTCTTTTACCTGCCTTAGGAGGAATTTTAAAATGTCAGAATTTCCTGAAAAGTGACGATTCTCCTCCTTCTCTCTTCTGCTGTCAAGTGGGTAACCTCCAGACCTCTCCTGGTGTGGGGTCTCCAGGAGTTGAAAGCAGCTGCTGTGCTCCAGAGGCCAATTCCAGGCTCGGCGTGCGCAGGTTGCATGTGGCTGTGGTTACCCTTTGGGGACGGCACCAGAGCAGTACCACAGGTGACAATCCACCTCCTCGGGGTGTTTCAAGAAGCCCCTTGGCAGGTGCTCTCTGCAGCTCCTGGTCCCCATGGGCAGATGTACGCCTCGTGTCCTTTCTGATTCACTGCCAGAGGTGTCAGGCGTGGGGACAGCGGCGGTGAGGGCTGGAGGAACCAGGACAGGTCCTTGCCTCTCAAGAAAGACATCCAAGCACCCCACGGCTCTGCCCATTAGTCACTGCTGCCTCCCTTATGCTGAAGAAGAAACCAGGAGGTACGGTACTGGTTTTCAGTCCCTTCCTGTGCCTGTCTGGTTTTCCTCAGCCCCTTTGAGTCTGTGTTTGCATCTCTCATGAGTGGTGAGATTACCATATCAAAGGGAGCTCAAGCTCCCTCCACACTCCTGGTGCTGCCTGGGGACTTGTATGAGAGAGAGGCAGTAACAACTGCTCTCCCTCCCTCGCTAGGCATGGCAATTAAATCTTTCATTAGCTGCTTTCCATCCTCCAGGACAAAGAGTGTTTCTCCTTTGATATGAGACATATGAACTTGGACATGAAGAACTGCGTTGCGGTGTCACAGTCCCTGCTCACCGTGGCAAGAGCCCAGGACAGAGGAGGAAAGGGAAGGGGATCTGTGCTGCCCCTTCGAGAGAGGTCACCATCCACCTACCAACCTGGAGAGGCATTTGAAACTCTGGGAGCATCACACCTATCGCCCCAAGGCCTGAGTAAAGGTCCCTCTGCCAAGCAGATGTCACAGGTTCACTGGGCACGCTGCTTTGTGCCATCCCTTCCTGCGGCATAAACCGTGGGTGAGGTTTCTAACTCAGTTATTCACCCTGTTTCGCAGGTGAGATCCAGGGAGGGAAAGCCTCTACCCTACAGGGCAGTGCTGCTGGGGGCATTCAGCCCACATTCCGCTGCGGATACCCATGCCATTCCGTATAACCTTTCAGCATGCATGAGGAGCTGACATGCTGTCTTGGTTGCAGACAAGGTGATCAGAAGTGGAGCAAGCGTGCCCAGCCAGCTGCAATGCCACGCGGGCTGGCACTGCCAGGGGGGTCGCTGCCACAGCGGGACCAAGCTCCGCTGCGAACGAGGCTGCACTCGCCTTGCCGGGCGGCTGCTCCCACTAAGACTTGCTTTTAAAATTACCCTCTGTTGATTTCTTTCCTGCCTGAACTTTCTCCTCAGCCCTCAGCAGTTAGTGTGGCCCTTTGACAGCCCGGTCCCCGCTGGGCATGGGCTCGGATTTGCGTGGCCATGGGCAGGCACATTTTTCAGGTTGCTCAAAGCCCCATCCAGCCTGACCTTGAACACTTCCAGGCATGGGGCATCCGAAACGTCTCTGGGGAACCCGTTCCTGTGCCTCATCACCCTCACTGTCAAACATGGCTTCTTTTACAAGGGAGGACATGGCATAAGAAAAAGCAGAAGCAGAAAGGAGTTACCCCAGCTCCTTGGGGAAGCAGGGAGCAATGTTCCCATTCTCTCAGTGGGGAAACTGAGGCACAGAACATGAAGGAAAACAAGGTAGGGCCTTGCAGAAAGGAGGCTGAAGCAGAGCTGGTTGAAGAGCAGAGAAGCACAACCTGTGGATTTTCCCCCTTTCTCCTGGTTTTAGCCGTGCTGTGAGAGCTCCTCGCAGGGACTCAGCGCACAGCTCCCAGCCTTTGGCGTACCCTGCGCAGGCCATGGCTGGACGTGCCTCTCTTTTCCTCCCAGCACCCCTTCCCACGCCGCTGCTCTCTGGGTTTCTGGTGGCTGCTGCAGAAACGGGACGTGATGGGGGCTGCCAGGCTGAAATTAAAGGAGAGGAAGAGAAAAATAGTATTTGAGGCTTGTAGTTAATGGAGCAGCAGAAGCCCAGCGCTGTCACCTAAAGGCACCTCTGAACATCCTAAAAGCACCTTTCTTCTGCAGCCAAGGCTCTCCAAACCTTCATTGATCTGTCTCTGCAGAGAGGGCTTGGACTCTTTATTCCTTCAAAGTATTCCTTAACAAAGGATTTCTTGGCTTTTTGATAAAAAGTAAAATCTTCATGGTTTAATTTTCTCTGTTTTGGACTGGGAGACAGAAGTGTTTCTCCTTCTGCAGGAGAAGCAAATGAAAGCCAGCTCATCCTCAGAGCCAGCCTTTCCCATGACCCACAGCCATGGGCAGTGCTGAAGTGCAGCAGGTCCTGGGGTGGAGCATGAAGAGTTCATGCAGCCGTTGAAGAGGCAGAAGAGTCCCCATTTGTGTCAAGCAGCTCCTCACTAGCAAGCATCTCCAGGCTGGGAGTTTTAAGACAGAGAGTCAGGCTAGCCTCTCACAGAGGTGAAACAGATGTGGAAAGTATCTTTGGGCTTCCCCTAAGACACAGGGGTTCATGTCAGAGGTGTTCCAGAATAAAATAAAAACCTCATGTGACCTGCTTGTGGGGTGCAGTGTAACCAGGGTCGTGCAGTGGAGCCCATCAGCCCTCAGCCAGTAGCTCACCCCTGTGGTGCAGGGACTCCAGACAGCCACTGTCTCTGGGCTTCTGGGCATGGAGGTCTGATCCTGCCCAGAGCAGGCCACCAGAACTTGTAGTCATATGTCTCAGAGCAGAACAAAGGCAGCTATGCTGGAATTCACCATGCAGTTGATGTGGCAGCACCTGGCAGCCCAGAGGTTGATGCTGAATGCAGGGGACCATGTTTGCAAAGGCATGGCAGAGGAGCTGCTTGGGCCCTGAGGGGGCTGAAGCCTTCCTAAGCATCTGCCCCCATGCCAGCCAGTGGTCCAGGCACCTCTTGGGCACCTCACTGCATCCACAAACAGCTCAACAAAAGTGGGAGTTTCTCGTCAGGTACCCAGCTCTAGTGGCATCCACAGTCTCAGCCCTTACTTAAAACATAGGCCTGTGGTTTCTTCCCTGTAAAATGAATCTTGCCTTCATTTGCAGCCATGATGCAGGTCAGTGAGAGCGGGGAAATCCCTGGAAGCCTCTGGTGAAGCTTCAAGAGAAGCCTCTGGAAAAGCAGATGTAGATGCAGGAAGGACTTGCCCCAGGTGCGGTGCTGTGCTGAGGCTGTTCCAAGGGAAGCATCTGTGATTTATATTAATATTGTCTTCCCTGGAAATATTACACAGCCTCGTAGGGCTGCAGGATGCTAGGAAGGATGGGTACTGTTATGACCACCAAGGAAAAGAAAGCCTGAACCTGTGTGCACAGCAGTGTGCTGGAGGCTGACACTGCTTCTGGCAGCCTCTAGCTCCAAGGGTGGTCAGAGACAGTTCAAAAGAGGCTCAGAGGCTCTGAACACAAGGACTAGCACTTAATTTCCCAGGAAGGTGTTTGGTTGGCTCTGAATCTGAGAGCAAGCATTGTTGTCCTTGCTTTGGTATCGGCAAGAACCCCACTATCCTCACTGTGCAGCTGGGGAAAGGGAGGGTGGGGGGGTACAGACATGACCAGAGTCAACATCCATCTCTTCCTCCAGTCCTTGAGACCCCCACCCCACCACCTGTCACTGGTCACAGTTCCCTGCAGCCCCCTCCCTCTCCCCACCTTTGCACAGCCAGATCTGCCTCTTCCCTTCCCAACCTCCTGCTCTGGCCCTGCTGAGCTCGGTGCACCAGCAGCAGAGATGCTCCTGCTCTCATAGAATGAAGAAACAGAAAAGGAGCCTTTGGTCCCCTATTCTGTGAAATTTAACTCAAATTAAAAAGCCCCAGCAGTTCTCTATTGCCCTGTGTATGATGAAATCACAGCCACAGGCATTTGGCCTCCTGGGTTGGTGCTGTTGTGCTGAGACAGCCTCACCAGCCTGGCATTAAAAGTGGCAGCAGTGGAGCTGGGCTGGGGAGGAGCAGTTGGTTACCTGCAGCTCCTGTCTACCTGGGGCTCGTGCAAACAATGGTCTCACCACCGTCCCCCACGTCCCATCGCCCCGGTCAGTGTGAAGCCCCCAGCCACAGTCCTGCCCAGAGCCTGGCCCGCTGTGGCGAGTGCCCGTGGGCCAACAGAGTGACAGCGCTGCCTTCTCACGCTGGTCCCTGCAGCCCCACAGCGCTCCTGGACCCTGCCGCAGCTCCACATCCCACAGCCTGGTGAACAGCTTGGCTTTCACCCAAAAGCAAAGCATTTCCCTCCCTTGCCACGGAAGAGGCAGGCTAGGCAGGCTGGTGAGAGCCCAGAGACCCAAGGGCAGCGTCCCTGGGCAAAGAGGCCCCTTTAATAGCTGAGAACAAAAAGTGCATGTTCTGAGAGCCCAAAGAGCACATTCTCCATGCTCCTGGTTGTGTTTTGCTCTGTCCCCACATCTGCACCCCCAGCAGAGCATGGCTGCCCTGAGCCATCCTGTCCTGGGGCCACCAGGCTGTGGCACGTTGCAAGCCGGGGTGCCCAGGGCAGAGACCACGCTGGGCCCTTCTCTGTGCCTGCTGAAAGCCTGGCAGGCTTCTGTAGAAATCTCAACCTGCTGGCAGCACTCCCAGGTAAGATGAGGACACAGTTGTTGGGGCCCAGCAGCGTTGCTGATGGAAAGCCATTCTTTGTGCAAGAAAAGCTTCCAGAGCAGCTTCCTCTCTGACCCTCTTTAGTTTTCAGAGGGTGCTGCAGAGAGATGCCCGTGCTTTCAGAAATCATCGTGGCTGGAAGTTTGCTCGAGGCCAGGCTGAGCAGGGCTTCTGGAAGTGCCTTGGCAGGACTCTTCTCTGGCTGGTGTTAATCTCTCCAGATTGAGAGAGAAGGAAATAGAAGCAAACCTCACATCTCAGTGCCCAGGATGTGCTTATCATGTTTTCTGCTTTCCAGGATTCCCACGGATTTCCTTCCCTTGACCTGTCAGGACAGGGCACGCCAGCGCAGTGCTGAACGGGGCAGAGCAGCGCTTGCCCGCGCTGCCTGCTTGGCTGCAGAGCGGGGCCAGTGCCTAGAGTCAGACAGCAGGTTTCAGAGGGGCTGAGCTGGAAAGGAAGAAAAAAGATCAAATGGACAAAACCTGATGCGAAGCTCAAAGCATCTCCTACCTGCATCTTCTGTCTCCTGTCTCATCTTGGGCAAGTCACTTCACATCTGCCTCAGTTTCCCCTCTGGGGTGATTTCACACCAGACGCTTTCTACCTGTTAGTGGAACTGGAGGCTGGATAGCTCAGTCCGCTGGTGGAACTGGGGCTGGGGACTCCAGCCTGCTGCTGCCCACAGCACTGCCAGTGGCAATGCCAAGGAGGGTGCCTGGGGGTGGACAGCGCAGTGGCTGCAGGGCCACGCCGGGCTGGTGAGGGGTCAGTCTGGAGCACAGAAAAAAAACCCAACACACCCTTGCTGGGCAGGAGGGAAGTCTGGTGGATGCCTCTAGTTTCTCCCGAGGCAGTTTCCAGCATCTCTCTGCCTGCTAATGCAGCTGTGGTGGAAGCTGCCAGCCAGCTGCCCAGGCGGGGGCACGGAAATGTACTGGAGAGCAGCCTGGGGACACGGAAATGGAGCGTCGTTTTACCCTGCCGCCTTTCACAGAAGGTCCCTTCCAAATAGGAATGCCAGCTCCTCTGTGCCACGTCCACCAGTCTCAGCCTGACGTGCAAACAAACCCCCTTCTCCCCAGGGAGGTGAGGGGTGCTGGCACCGGTCGAGGCTGGGGAGGAGGCAGCTCCTGCTCTCATTAATCCAACCTTCTCCACGAGCAGTCATCTGCACTGCCTTCAACGTCACAAAGTTTACCCCATTTCCCTGCAAAATGAACATCCCAATCTTAGAATCGTAGAGTCATTAAGGTTGGAAAAGACCTCTGAGGTCATCAGGTCCAGCCTTCTACCCAACGCCTCCATGACCATCAGGTCATGTCCTGAAGTGCCTCATCTACCCATTTTTTGAACACCTCCAGGGATGGCGACTGCACCACTCCCTTGTCAGCCTGTTCCAATGCTGAACGACTATTTCAGTAAAGAAATTCTTCCTAATGTCTGATCTGAACTTCCCCTGGTGCAACTTGTGGCCATTTCCTCTTGTCCTCTTTTCAGTTCCAAGGGAGAAGAGGCCAACACCGGCCTCCAACCTCCTTTCAGGGAGCTGTAGAAGGCTATAAGGTCTCCTCTCAGCCTTCTCTTCTTCTCCTTCTTCTAGTGTTTTACTCAGTTTCTGATTTAGGGTAAAGTTCAACCAAAAAAGTAGAAACAAATTTGGTCCTTCCTTCCTCTTCATCACACTGCTTAGAGCAGAGGGCAGAGTTACCAGCACCCAGCACTGAGCACATCTGTCCAAAGAGACACCACGGTGTGCCGTGCAGAGCCCTTTGCAGAGCAATGCCACCCTCTGCCCTTCAGAGACACTGCCTCCCGCGGGCCTCACCCTATGGCATGGACAGCCCTCGGCGGCTGTGTGCTGCCCTGGTGTTAGGATAAAAGTGTCCCTGCATGTAGATTGTCGTTCTTTGTGCACCATGAATTGCCTCATCTTCATATGGGGGGCTCCCTTTGATGTGCACAGAGGTACCTGTTTCCTCCTGACCTTGAGTGTCAGGATGCAAACCTGACAAGGATGCAAACCCCATCAATTCCAGGCTGTTAGTTTATTCTGTCATTACAGCTCTTCCTGTGCACGACCCAATCCACATCAAAACCTATGCTTTGGCTGGCCGAGTGATTCACAATCACCCTTAATGAAGGCAATTAGCAAGCAAACTATGATCTGTAATTTAGATTGATGGGATACTGTCAAAAGGAGTTAGTTTCCCACCTCAGTGTGCCTGACTGTTTTGATCAGTTGTCCTCTTTTGGACTGCAGTTGCACAGGGTTCTTGGTGGCATCACCTCAGCTCCTGGTGGCCTTGCACAGGAGAGGTGGTGTATCACTGTGTCACCTCTAAAACCAGGGCTGGGTGAAGTGTCCTTGGTTGTAAAGGCAGATGAGACTCCAGAGAGAGTCAAGAGAGAAGCAACAGCCATGCCTCCAGCTGATGATGTCTGCTGTTTTTCCCCAGGATTGTGTCGCTGGAATGCAGATCACAACTTCACCTTGAGAGTTTGTCCTTAGAAAAAGCCACTCCAGCACTTGTGGTCTTGAACTTCCAAGGTGATGGAAAATTGCAGTCTTAGAATGAAAAGAGGAATAAAAAAAAAATTCTTCCAACTGCTCAGTTCAAAATAACTCATGTTTTTGAGGGCCTGGACCCTGACTTGAGCACCCTTGAAAGCTGGAAGTGCTGCCAGCAGTCTTGTCCAGCTGCGAAAGTCGATGGCTTTGCCAGAACTGGCTGAAGGCTCAGCCTGAGCTCACGTGAACAGAAACATGCTCTCCTGGGGGTGCTGGGAGATCATCCTCACCTTTAGCTCAGCCAGTTCTGATGGATGGTAGTTGCTGAGGTGCCCCTGCCTGGGACCAGCCTGGATGGCTTGCCTGAGAATTTTTTTCAGGATGTCACCAAAAGCTGCCTGGGACTGTCATAACTTCTGAAACATCACCTGCGGCCACACCAACATCCCTAAGCTGCCAGGGAAGGCCCAGTAGCAGCCTGGACTTACCGGGCTGTGTCTGGGATGGCACGTGGGAGTGGGATGGCAGTGGGAGTGGGATGGCACGTGGGAGTGGGATGGCAGTGGGAGTGGGATGGCACGTGGGAGTGGGATGGCAGTGGGAGTGTCCTGGGTTCAGGTCAGGTTAATTATCACCAGCTGCTGCTGACCCAATTAGCTGGGAGAGGCTGCAGTTGGGCAGAGCCACAGCCAGGATAAACAGCCAAACCAGCCAAGGGGAGAGTTGATCCCATACTGAGTCCTGCCCCTGTATAAGGGGAGGGCTGGCCCAGGTGACACTGCTGGAAAGAGCCTGGCTCTGCCATATTTGCACCCTACCTCAGTTATTTATATACATTAATAAGATCCCTCATGAACCTTCTCTAATTGAGGCTGAAGACCCCCAGCTACCTCAGCCTTTCCTCGGAGGAAAGATGCTCCAGGCCCTTTATCACCTTTGTGTCTGTTGGTGTACCTGTAGAAGCCTTTCTTGCTGCCCTTGTCAGGCTCTCGGTGGATCTTGGCATTCCTGCTTTTCCAGTACACCTGGACAGTGTCTTTGCGTTCCCCTGTGTTGCCCTCCCTGCTTCCACCTCTTATACACTTCTTTTTTGTGCCTGGTTTTTGTCGGGAGTGCCATCAAGCCCCCTGTTGCCTTTGCTTGATTCCTTGTTTGTCAGGGTGGCCTGAAGGAGTAGATCCTTAAAAATGAATCACGTTTCCCAGACCCCTTTTCTCTCCAGGACTGCACCCTGTGGGACTCTTCCAGCAGATCCCTCAAGGGGCCAAAGTCTGCTCTTCTAAGGCCAGGTTTGTCACCCTGCTTTTTGCTCTTCTCCTTTCTCTCAGGACTCTGAACTCCACCGTGTCATGCTCTCTGTTGCCAATGCTACTGTCATCCTTCACATCCCTGACCAGTTCTTCTGTCTTTATAGGTATCAGATCCATCAGAGTGTCTTCCTTCCTTTATTTCTTGATCATCTGTACTAGGAAGTTGTCAGAGCACTCTAGAAATCTCCTAGATTGCTTGTACCCAGCTGTGCTGCCTCTCCACCAGATATCACAGGGGTTAAAGTCTTTCACAAGGACCATGGCCAGAAAACGTGAGGCCAGTTGTCTGAAGAAGGACTCATCTGCTTCCTGATCTGTAGCAGACACCCGCTCATTTTGCCTTCCAACCCAGATACTTTTGACTGGCTCATTATCCACCCCAGGGCAGAGCTCCATGCATTCCTGCTGCTCCCTCACACAGTGGGCAACTCCCTCTCCTTGCTTTTGTTGAGGTGAGAAAACATCAGGGGAGTTCTCTCTATCCATGAAATGAGGCAGGGATTCATAGAAAAAAATTCATGAGTATGACTAAAAAACGTGGCAAAGTGCCAAGGGAACAAATGGACACAGATAACCTTCAGCCTGGCACTTCCCAGCTCCAGCGCTGGACCTTGCCACCTTACTGACAGTCTCCATTTGGGCATGGGATTGCATTTCACGCTGTAAAAGGAATCAACTCTGACAGCTGACGTCTGGCTCTCAGTTTCTCTCACATCTCCCTCTGTTTCATCTCTTTCTCTGGACTCTCATTCATGTCTTGCATTTAACTCTTCCCTTGTTTTCTGACAGTTCTGGTAGCTGCTCAAATATGGCCACATTCCAAACATCATCTCTGCTCATGTAATGCCTGTTGTTTCCCTGCCAGGTTTTGCCTTCTCTAAGCAGGATGCAGTTTTCTGCAGAGGGTGCTGCACTGCTCAGCTTCCAGTGTCACAGCTGGGATGTGACCGGTGCTGGGCTGGCCTTTCCCAGGCACAGGCAGCACCTGCTTTGGGTAACTGCCCTGGGCCCTGTGTCTTTCCCCCCCAGAGGATACAGCTTTTGAGCATGCTGTGTTTACACAGCTCAGACAAGGTGTTTTCCATTGGCATTTAAAAAGAAAGGCAGAGTTATGTCTCCTGCACTGTTCGCTGGTGGAGAGACCAATGCACAGACTGGGGCAGGAATTTGGATAAGCCACCCAAGAGGTCAGTGGCTTCCAGCCCCAAGCAGACCTTGTTATAGCCTTGCTTTTACCCCTGGTAGATGCTACAGCATTAAGACTCTTGGCTGTAACACAGTGATCTTCACGCAGCCAGGCTCTTCTGAGTGGCTGGGGATCTAAGAACACGTATAATAAATGTGGTATGGGGACAGCTGCTCCTCACTGGAGACCATTCCTCTCTCATCCACCCAGCCACAGCTGGCGCAGGGACCCGCACTTCCTGCTCTGCTCAGCTCTCCCGAGGGCTCTGCTTTGTATCAGCTTTCCACGGCCAGATTGTGTGTTTTGCTGTTTCCCTCAAGCCATCTGCACTGCTCTGTCTTCCCTGCTCTGACTGTGACACACACTGCGGTGAACAGTGATGGCTGGGCAGGCTCCTGGACTTCCAAAAAAGGATGGAGGGACAGTCAGGTCCCTCCATCCTTGGCCCATGAGTCCCTACAGCGTGCACAAAAATGCAGTCCTGGGGGTATGGTGGGTTTGCATACCCCTTGATGGCAATGGAAGGGGAGAAGAATTCCTGCTGAGGTACCTTGGGCTGCACAATGGAGTTCAGAAAGGCACCCAGGCAGCTGCCCCTATTGCATCTGGCACATAGAAGCTGCCGAATCATGGAATCACAGAGTTTCCTAGCTTGGAAAGGACCTTTAAGATCATCCAGTCCAATAATTAACCCAACACTGAGAAGACCTTGACTGAACCATATCCCTCAGCACTATGTCTACATGACTCTTAAATATCTCTAGGGATGGGGACTCCATGACTGCCCTGGGTGAGCTGTTCCAGGGCCTGAGAACCTGTTTGGTAAAGAAATTCTTCCTCATATCCAATCTAAACTTCCCTTGGTGCAGCTTAAGGACATTTCCTCTTATTCTATCACTTGTTACTTGGTCCTGGGCTTCCCGTTCAGGATCCCTCTGCCAGATGCTGGTTTTGATCTCATGATCACGCACTGCTCGGACTTGTAGGATCTTCTGGGCTACAGATGAGAAATATCTGTTCCAGGCTGGTGTTTCCTGCTCTCATTCTGCTGGTAGTGTGAGGCGAAGATGGAGGCAGTGGGGTGGTCAGTGGGACTGTGGCCTCTCTCCGTCCGTGCCATTAGCCAGGGTCACTGGAAACACCAGGCCATGGAAAGTTTCTTGCATTGAGCTGATGGCTTAGAGTGAGAAATTCAGCCCTGAAGATATAACCAGAATCTCCTTCTGCTATGGGCTGTGAAGGAGAAAACTGGAACCAGACTCAAGGCAGGGAGAGATTGAGCCATGCTGAGGCCAGCCTGGGCTTCCAGGAGCCATACATTGGGCTATCCCTCATGAAAAAGGTCACCAGCTGTCAAACTGAGGGACTGTGAGCCACCTTGTCCCTATTAATGAGCATCCTCCAGGGACAAGGGCGTGTTGAAGATGATTGACCTACTGGTGTTGTGCTGCTGCAGCACTCCAGGGACCACAGATCAGAGCCTTTCAGTGATGTGCCACTCTGCAGGCCCAGGCTGCCGCTCACTGTGTGCCCACTGGCTCTCTCTTGCCTCGCTCCCTGCCCGGTGGCAATGCCTCAGCTCGCAGGAGACAGCTCGCTGAGCGCTGATGGGGAGCTTCACGGTGCCTGCGTGGCACCTGCTCTGCACGTGGGACTGGTGACCCAGGCTGGGCACCACGGAACCACTGCTGACACTGGGGATGCTTACAACTGGCAGCTCCCATCACACAGGGCAGGGGCCATGGGACACTGCCTGGGGCTTTGGATGGGTGGCTCGGCTTCAGTCTTCCTTCCCCCACCTGCCCTCAGCAACAATGAGCAGAATTTCTGCACGAGCTGTGGTTTTCCTTAGCCCCATGGAGCTACCCCACTGCTTTATTTGCTGTCCTTCTGTCTCAGCCTGGTGGAAGGTCCATTCAAGGCATGGCAGAGTGAGGTCCCAGCCGAAAGGAGAAAGAACTGCATTTCCCATTAAATCTGATGGGGGATGTCAAGACAAGCTGGTTTTGGCTGTTCCTCATCTGTCACTATCCCAATAATTTTCTTAGTCTTTCTTACTGGTCACGGTATGTTAAACAAGTTCTTGAGCATGCCAGACCAACCAATCCTTGCAGAACCTGCCTCACTCCTCAGATCGGGTAGGTATTTAGCCCAGTTTTTGCTGGACTTCACAAGAAGTTCCTGCACGTTTCTACTGTCACATACCATCTCCAGTGTTACTCAGAAAAGCTCTAATTTCCTACATGTAGTCTCCACTAGTGCTGCTGCAGGGACCAGGGTAAGAAGAGAAGATCATTGTGAGAAGGAGGAGGTGGTTTCTCCTTCCACAGAAGGAATTGTGCAGAGAAGCTCCTGTGCCTGGGTCTGGAAAGGGTCCTGTAGGAGGGAATGGGGGACACACGGTGAGAAGCAGAGGGCCTCAGGATGCTGCTCCCAATGGCTGTGGTCCAGAAGGGGCTTGTGGCTGCAGGTCCTTGATCTTGCAGTGCCCTTGGGTGCTGACGTTGGCCCCTGCAGATGATTTCCCAGGGCCTGGGTGTTTGCTGGTTGCAGCAGTGGGAGCAGGAGCCAGTGTCTGGAAGGGCGACCTTGGGGGTGGTGGTTCTGGAAGGACACCAGGAGCCAGCACTTCCTGGGGATATTGCAGCAAGGAGGAAGGATCCAGATTTCTAAGGAAATTGCCCTTGTTTGCTCTCAGAGTTTCAGAAGAACATGCTTTGAGTCAAAGACAAGGCTGACATTTACCTTTCTTTCTCTGCCCTCAGCTATCAGCTCAGGTCAGAACTGGTGATAGGAAAATGGTAAAACAAGGGAGGAAAGGGATGAGCAGGACTAGAGGCAGGAACAAGAGAACAAGCAATGAGGAGAGAGATGCTGGAGGGCGATAAAGAAGGAAAGCAGAATAGGAGCTGAGCATGGATGACTCCAGCCAAGCCACCCAGCACTCCTCTCATCCTGTCTTTCATGTATCGTAGTGTTTGGGTTTCTCTAAACCTAGAATATTCACACATAGAGAAATTTTAATCTTGTCACCAAGACTGCTAAGTACAGCCCAAACTAAGAGACACTACATAAGAACAAATTCCTAAACATTAAACCCACAGAAATCACAAGCAAATGCTGCATTTGTTGTTTCTATACCAACCCCAGGAGCTCTGGTGGTGACTGGAGGTAGCACTGGGAGAGGAACCAGCAGAGATCAAGAAGAACCTGGTAATCCTGGGAAGAAGCCAAGAAGAAGAGCACCATGTGGGTACAGGACTCATGAGAAAAGCAGATTCAGGTTCCTATAAGCAGAATCCTACGTCATCAGAGAAACATGGACTTGCCAGCACTCACATAACCTGAATTCTGACTCTGCATCCCATTTGCAGATTTCATTTCAATCTAGGAATAGCTTTCTGGTTTTTCTAGCCTTAAAAACTCGGTGCTGTTTTGTCATTTGTTGTGTGCTAAGTGGAATTCCCAGTATTTACTGCTTTACTTGACCAAAAGCTCTGCACTTCCTCATGAACCACGTTTAGATACATGCAAGATCTGGGTTTGTAGCATGGATTTATTTTGCCAGGTGGGGAAGTGTTGCTATTTGAAAGACATCTGGGCAACTGTCACCTTGGAGATTAGAAACCTGTCTGGTGGGATGGTGCATGCTGGAAAATCTGATCTCTCTTACAGGCACTGAGCCCTCATCCATGACCTTTTAGAAGGTTTGACTCAAGGTGTCTCAACATGAGCATTTGAACTTTGCAGCAGAGGATCTTTCGGCCAGATTCTGCCATCTTTACCCATTTTCATAACACTTCTCAGCTCAGTGGCTGGCACAGCTCCTTGGCGAGGCTGTGCTGTGCCATATCTCCTGTTCCAGATCCTGCTGAGCCAGATGTGATGTGTAGCAGATGATGTATCACCAGCCTGACCAGGCAGTCACACCTACCCATGGGATCTCTCGGGGCTGGGAGCAGGCTGCAGTGTCGGTGTGGGGACCCAGCCTCTCCATCCCAGTAGCTGGCAGCAAAGTGGGGAGGCAATGGATGAGGGATAACAACAAAGGGGTGAGCTGGGGAGGTCTGACGTGCCTCCTAATGCCTCTCATCCTGGCCATATCTGCATTGCCACCTCCCTCCAGATGTCTCAGCTGCCCTGATGCCTGTCCCTGCTCCCTGCACCCTGGAAGTCACAGCTGCCTGCAGTGGATCTGGAGAGCAGCCTGCAGAAGCAATGGCTCATCAGCCCCCCAGTGCAGAGCTGATTTCTTCCTCTCCTGACTGACTCAGCCGGGAAGCAGGCTGGAGCTGCACAGCCCAGGTACACACACAGCTTTTAGTGTCCCCAGAACTCGAGAGCCAAGACCTGAGGATGTGCAACCCAGGCCGGACCAATGAGCAGCTTTCTGGCATCACTAGCCTAGCGCAGTCTTCCTGAGGGCCTGACAGGGTCAGTGTCTTTCCCACTTTCCTGGTGAGGTGTTTCCTTTGCCCCTAAGTCAATGGCTCCCACAGCTATCAGTCATTCATGGTACGTGGCAAAGCTCAGCCCACCAGAGAGCAGCAAGGGATGGGACCTGCATTTTGCAGCCTGTGGGAGCCCAGCTGATGAGTGATGCAGTGGGAATGGGTTTGCTACTGGACCATATCTCCCCCTAGGCATTTACTGGGGAGCAGGAAATACATCCCACTCCATTTGGGCAGCATTCCCCGCTGTGCCCGCATGCCAGAAGGTCTGGCTGTGGGACATCAGTCCTGAGTGCTGTGCTGCTGGGCTGGTGCCACGAGCAGAGCAGCCTTTGCTCGCTGCCTAATAAACAGCAATGCTGCCTGGGGGCCTCACAGTCAGCTTTTTTCCCCAGTTGCTGGTCCTCATGTGCATTGGGGTGGATTGGGGTGCCTCGATGGAACAGGCAACCTCTGGGTATCCCAGTTCAGTACCACTGGGAAAACTCCTCTGTGCTGGGTTATTCCAGCACAGACAGGCATATGAACCTGCAGCCATCTCAGCATGCAGATGTGGCCGTGCCAGCCAGCAGCAGGACCTGGGCTGTTGGAGATTAGCAAGAAGAAGAGAAAAGGTGCAGGAGATGAAAGAATTTGAGTAAGAATATAGTCGTTGTTCTGGGTGTCAAGGACAAAAGGACTTGCAGAAACCTCTGCTGTGCCCTTGTGCTGGGAGCACTGAGAGCACTGGCCCAGCAGAGGCAGTCACTGCAGGGCTGTGGTGTTGCAGGTTTGGGGCTGGCAGGCAGAGTGCAGCACTCTCAGGGTTTCCTCCCAAGCATTAAGCTCATCTCCGTGCAGCCTAAACCCATCTGCAGTGAGGGGGTGGAGAGCCTTAAGCACAAGCAGGAAGCACTGTCAAGAAAAGCCTCTTCAGTGTTGCTGTGCCAGTGCAGTCATGTCAAAAAACCAAAAAAGGCATCACCACCTGCAAAAGAGCAAGCGCTAACTCTGACAGCCCTGGAACTCCCACCCACATCGCCAGCCCTCCAAGAGAAGGCATGGAGAGCTGGTTCCCTGGGTCCCTGCACCCTGCGTGACCCAGTCGCAAGCCCTGGGGCCAGTTGGACCCCCCTCAGCTGACGGAGCAGCTCAGGGTCTCCTTCACTCACCCACCCCACAGCACTGCACTGGCTCCCTGGGACCACCGGCAGCCCAGAGCCACCAGTGCAGCCTGTGGTCCTGTCAGTCTGCTTGGCCCCAGCACAAACCAGAGACACAGCCAGGGAGATTTGCCTCCTGCTCCATCAGCTGAGCCAGATGGCACTGACTCAGGCTCAAGTCCTTTCCTGTGAGCCCTGGGTGTATCTTCAGACCCAGTGGAGATGAGTTCTGTGGCCCAGGTGCATGGTTTCGGGGTGTGCCAACTGCATCTGAAGACCACTGATGCCTGAGGCTACCTGCTCTCTGCCTTCCCTGTCAGCTTATCTGCACAAGCTCCTGCTGCTGCCTTGAGGAGGTGAAAGCCCATACTGAGCAGTCCCATCCTGCTGCCAAGGGGAGGTCTTGCCAGAGTGCTGGATGGTCTGGAGGAAGGCAAACTGGCTTTCTGACACTGCCTTTTTCCCTAGTCCAGCCCAGTGACACAAGCAGGCTGCGGGCAGCATGTTGACATATTGGGGCTCCAGGATCAGACCCTGGAACTATAATCAGTGCTTCTTCCTTGTCTTGCTGGCAAAACACTGCCTACCAGTCTGAGTGTCTGCCCAGCCACCCATGCCCTCAGCACAATGGGTGTCTCAAGAACACCAGCAGCCTGGGGGTCTGGAGGCACCCAGGGAGTGCAGTGGTGTACTTCCCTTCCTCTCTGGCAGCTAGATTTCAAAGCACTCATAGAACATCACTTCAAACCCGGCCTGACAGCAACAGGAGCAATATGTGTTCCCTGCACAAATCCAAAGGGATAACACTCCCTGAGGATGAGCAAAAACCTGATGACAGCTGGCATGGCCTGCAGGAGCAATTCCTGCCAAAGTGGTTATCTCCCCAGAGAGGATTTTCACGGGTGCTTTCTGGCATCCCTGACCTTGGTGTGACCTACCAAGAGCTGGTGAGCTGCCACAGAGCCTGTGTGCCCATCTCCCCGCTCTGCCACAGCAGTCATTGCCACATTCCTGATGGCCACAGATAAACTCTCTGCCTGGCATCCCTGGCATGTCATCTCTGCACCATCCAGTGGGCCCAGGATATACAGAAGATGACTTCAGGAGTGAGCTGAGGATGCCTGGCTTCTGAACCCCAGCACCAGTGAGGCAACACAGCACCAGAGAGAAAGAGAAATGTTGCACTGAACTGACACAGATTAAATTTTTGGATCTGCTCATCAAAATACAGCAGTTCTTCCCACCTTGGTAGGTGTCTACACACCAAAAAAACCCACTGGCTTTCCTTTTCCAGAAGGGACACACTTGTTTTATTCCCTGCAGTGTTACATTTAATGAAAAAGTCTGAGATTTCCCTTTCTGAAATCTGGATAAACTGATAGGAAGCTTTGTGCAGGATGGATAATGTGGCTGCTGCTCAGCTCAAGCCTTTGCTGTCTTCTGGACACTGCCAGCTGCCCTCCCTCCCTCCCGTGCTCCACGCAATGCCAGGTATGCAGTACTCCAAAACTTTTTGTGCACCAGTGTCTGGCCATCCTCTGAGCTCAAGGCACATCCCTGCAAAGCTAAATGCATCCGTTTGTGCAAGTGGTTCCCTTCGGAGCATGGCCAGAGGTGGACCCTGCTTGATGAAGAATGAAAGAGCATCCAAGGACCCTGATGTACCTGCCTAGTGAGGAGAGATTGAAAGGATTAATGACAAAAACCAAGGGGGAGCAACAAGAAATCTGGGTAAAAGCCTCCAGGAATGGTGGGAAGGTTCATCGAAGCCTGAATAGGGCTGAAGGAGGGGGCATGGTGCAGACTCCTGAGACCCAAGCAGAGCAGACACAAACAGCAGCAAGGGGGACAGAATGGAAGAGCTGGGAACACCCCCTGTGAGCTGAACATCACAGCAATGTGGTGGGACATCATAGGCTGGGAATGCCAGTTTGGAAGGCAGAACCTGGGAAAAAGAATCAGCACAGCATTGCTGTACATCAAGGATGTCTGTAAAAAGATGAACATCGAGGAAAGCACAAATATGGAGAAACAAAATCAAGCAGACTAAGGCAGAAAATGAGTTCTGCCTCAATGTATAAACCTAGAAGAAAAAGTCTGTATGTCCAGGCAAAGGATTAACTAAATGGGATAGGTAATGTCAGGATTAACTAAATGGGATAGGTAAGCAAATACCAGATGATATGTGAGATGTCTGAATTGTTCCATATCTTTTATGCTTTAAATACTTACAGAAGGGTTAACTGTAACCAGATTACTATTAGTGACACAAGGTTAGGAACAAGAACAGAGCAACAAGGTTGAAGAATATAGCATGGGGATATTCAAATTGCCAGTACCTTATGGAATTTACCCTGGAGTACGTGAGGAACTAGCCACGGTAACCTCTGACCCCAGTCGAAATCATCTCAGAAAACTTATGAAGAATGGGTGAGGTCCTCGTGGACCGGAGCAGGCAGGACAAAACACAGAGTGTAGCAGTAAAAAGGGAGAAAGGGAAATACACTAGTCAGACTAACTTTGGTACCTGAAAAGTTACAGAACAAAATTATTACACAATCCCACATTAAGCATCTCAAAGATAATACGTGGTAAGGAACAGACAACAGGGATTTGTCAATAACGCAACGAGCTGAGCCGATCTAATTTCCATCACTGATGGGGAAGTAGCCCAGAGGATAACAAGAATCAGCAGATATGGTATATCTTGACTTTCATGGGGTTTTGACACTGTCCCATGAGACATGTTCTTCAGGAAACATAGGTGATGGAGTGCAGTTGAAACCTTGCCAAGGCTGATAGATGTCCGACTGGTTAAAAAACCACCGAGAGCTGCTCAGATGCTATCAAACTGAAAAGACATGTTAACTGAGGGCCTGTGAGGGTCTGTCCTGGGTCAAGTCCTGGTCAATATTTTCATTAGCCACCAGGTTGCTGAAACAGTGATTATGCTTATAAAATACTGAAATAATAACAGATAGCACAGGGCTGCAACTGTTTTGAAGGACATGATCAGAATTGAAAATAAAACTAAATCGCTTAGAAATTACTTGAAATTGATAAACTTCAAGTCAGTAACAACAAAAGTCTCTGGCTGGAGAGCCACACTGTTGCTGGGGAGTGTTGGTGGGTGGCTGCTGGTCAGGCTCAGCATCCTTCTGCTGCTTGGAGCAAGGCAAGTGCGTGCTGGGCAGCCAGCAAGGTGACCCCGTAAGGCAGGGACAGCCCAACTCCTCTGCTTGGCCTGAGGAGATTTGGGCTGGTCATCGAAAGGTGGAGATAGCAAACAGGAGAAAGTCCAGAGGAGATGCTTACAAGATGGGTTAGAAATGTGAAAAACATGAGCTGCATGTAAAGACAGAACAATCTGAATTTGTCAAGGTCTGGTAAGGTGAAGCCTGAGCAGGGATATAAGAACAGCTTTCCAAAGTGATAAAAATCACCAGAAAGAGATTAGTGATTGTTTATTCTCAGGTCTTCCAAGTATATTTTGTTCAAAAATTGGTTTAATTTGCATTTAGAGAGATTTAGGGTAGGTATTAGGATTGCAAGGAGTCACTCCTTGGACCACATCATGATGTGATTCTCTAAGTGATCCTGCTCTGGTAGGGGGGTTGGACTCAAGGATCTCTAGAGGTCCCTTCCAACCCCTACCATTCTATGATTCTATAATTCTACGTATCGAAGGTTGTCTGGACTCTATCTGTCTGCTCCAAAACAGCATACAGAGGAGCAGCTCCTTGCAGTCCCACTTGTCCTTTGGGACCACAAGGCACCCTGAAGGGACCTCACTGTGCCAGGCACCCTGGGGAGACCTGGACAGAGCCAGATATCACCAAACACTCAGCACTGGGGGTTGAGGGAGCAACAAAGAGGGGAGGCAGTGGGGGCTCTTGCTCCCACTCCTGAGAAGCTGCTGTGGGAGAAGGAGGTCTTTGCCCAGCAACAGAGGGTGGAAGCTCTTTTGATGAGCTGTGTCACTGAAAGGGAAAACCAGCTCCATAACTGTTTCGTCAGTTCTCCCCTTTTTTATCTGTCCCCCTGCCACACCAGCCTTTCCTCTCCCATTTCTCTATGCATCTGTTTTTCATCTCCTCCATCATCTTTCTTCTGCTGTACCCCTCCTGCTCTCCATCTTCCCCATCCCTCCAGCTGCACTCCTCCTCCTTTCTAGTCTCTCCCTCTTTATTCTCATTCCTTCTCACACCAGCTTTTTAATTCAGCAGCACAACATTTCCATTTGAATAGCTTTCCTGACTCCATCCAGGACAGGAGCTGAGCCAGGGTGCTGCATCCTGTCCTAGCCCCACATTCATTAGCATCACGTGAACGGTGCTGGCTGTCACCAGCAAGCCCATTCTGTATGCAGGGCAGGCCTGGTGAGCGGGGCTAAGGATAGGGGACAGTGTGCACAGTGCTCCAGTCAGTCTGATGAGAGGGAGTGATGGGGAGTCTCGCCTGGAGACAGGCTGAGTTCTCCCCATTGGCATCCCCAGAGGAGTAAAAGGGTGCTCTTCAGCCACCCGTTTCCAGGGGACCTGCTGGCTGTGCTTTTCTGTGGGTACGAGGCACGCGTGTCTGCGCTGCTTCTGCCCATTAGTGCTCGTGGAGAAGCCTGGCAAACCTGCTGCCAAATCAGGCATCGCAGCAACAAAGGCAAGAGTTAAATGTGGTGAGAAAGGTCATCTGGTGGAGGTGGGTGTCTGAGGTGTGCTGGCTCAGGGTGGCCATGAGATGGTCTCTCCAGCCTGCACTAGGTTTGCTCGGAGTGAAGGTCTGGTCTCACCAGGACGGTGTGATGTCAGGTGTACACTGTGTGCCCTGTGCTCCCAGAGCCACCCTCTGCCCTTCAGTCACCCCTGCAGCAGTTATTTTTCTGCCAGAGGCAGCAGCTCGGCACAAGGGCTGGGGTGCAGCCCTCCCTGCTGACAGAAGGCTGCCCCGACTGACCCCCAGCATGCACGGGATGCAACAGCCTCACGGTTGGGGTTGCTCTGCTTCGCTCAAATGTGTGCTCAGCCTCACCAGGACCCTGCCAAAGAAGAAGAAAATGGTGCCTTGTCTCTGCCTCTTCCAGCCTGCCCAGAGCCAGGCTCGTAGGCTGGGAGGTGCCCCCTGGCTCTCGGCTGTGCACGTGTCCCCCAGAGGCCCACACACACGTGTGAATTCCCCTCTTCCACATCAGCACACGTGAACATCCATCAGGGACCATGTTGGCAGGGGCCACTGAACTGGGCCTGGGACCCTCTGCGGCAGCTCTTCTGCTTCCCCTGCCCCCTGGGGCTGCTGGCTGAGGCTCCCCAGCTCCTTCCCCTGGAGGACAGAGGGACGGGTCACCTCGTCCTGCGGGCTGCCTCTCCATGGATATGAGAAGCCTCATTGTGCAAGTCCCTAAGACCAGGACACAGTTCCATCCTAGGTGCACGTGCCCTGATGTCCCTTGGTCTGGAAGGCAGGGTTGAGGTGGAGGCCTCATGGCTGTTCACTCTCTTCACCTTCTCTTGAGGCTCATTTGGGATGGTCAGCCTTGCAGAGCTCTACTTCTCTCCCTTGTCATCTTGCAGTCCGAGCAGGTTAAATAAAGATTTGTTATCTCCCTAGCACCAGGGGGACACACAGGCAAAAAGCTTCCAGCCTCACAGGGTGTTTCTTTACTTCTCTTTCAGGTGCCAGTTAATAGTTAACTCTCAGGAGTTTTCCTTCTGGCAAACAGGGAGCCCTTCAACATTTTCTTTAACCTCTTGGTTAAAGAAAAACCAAGAGCTGGTTGGTATCTGATGAACTTCTCTCCATGCCAGGTGAAACCAGTGCCCGCTTTGCAGATGCCTCTGTGCAGGTACAATGGCAGAAGGGTGGGCCAGCAATTCCAGACCAGTATGGGCTGTGGGCAGCCAGCCAGAGCTGCCAGTAAGACAGTACAGGAGAAGGTCTGGGGAGGGCTGCCTTTCACTTAGAGGATGTAGAAGCTCTGGAGGGCTACAGATGCAGCCGAGGATGTGGGGGACCTGCAACAGCCTGGCTGTTTGCCATCAGGAAAAGGGTTATGGTCCCTGCTGGGCTGTAGATCACAATTCTGACTATCTTCTCCAGCGGCAGGGTGGGTGGGCATGGGGTTGGCACTCTGATATACTCAGGGAGACCTCGAGCCCTTCAGATGCACAAGGCACCCTCAGCCTGCAGGCAGTTGGTGCTAAGGCATCAGGTGCTGGGAGCTCCACCATCGGTTCCCTCCTCACGCAATAAAAACGGGTGCAGAGCTTCCCGCTTGCTGGCTCTAAAAGCAGAGCTGTCACCCAGAAGTTCCTACATCCGAAAGCGGGTCAGATTCTGCTGTGCAGAACAGCGGCGCAAAGGGGTAGAATATTTCTCACTCCAGTTTGCATTTCACCGGTGGCCATTCACAAGCCATTGACACGTGGTGACCCTTGGAGCACACGAGCAGAGCGGCGGGGGCTGCCCTTTGGTGGCAGCAGCGTGGCACCGTGCGTGGCACCGTGCGTGGCACCGTGCAGCAGCCCTTCGCTGCCGACCGCTGGGTTAAAATAGCGCTCGATTCCCCTTCTCTAGGCCATGATGGGAAAAGCAAACAGGCAAAGAGGCTTTGCGCTTGGGTTGTTACATTTTCATGGCAATTTAGCAAGGCTAGTTGAGAGTCATTTTCCAGCTAATTTCAGTTCCTCTGCATTGCTCCTGGGCTGCAGAGCCTGGGCTGAAAATGTGACAGCAGGGAGCTGCTTGTTTGCCACTCGGA
Source organism: Todiramphus chloris collaris (assembly GCA_025345505.1). NCBI lineage: Eukaryota > Metazoa > Chordata > Aves > Coraciiformes > Alcedinidae > Todiramphus > Todiramphus chloris. The sequence goes on from JANVCC010000271.1 coordinate 95,029, forward strand.
ATCTTGTCGTGGAAAAAGCTGACCTGGGAAATGTTATCAGCGTTTGTTAAGAGGTGATAATGCTAACGTTGGTCCTAAACCCTTCCTTAATCAAAATGATCATCTCGTATTTATCCCAGCAATTCCAGCTGCAAAGAGCTCATGCAGTTAGAGAAGATCCCCCTTTTCCATCTGGGAGAGGAGAGGTTTACACGGAACTCATGCTAACGTGGCATTTCGAAGGGAGTTCTCCCTTTGGAAGATAAATCAGCACCTAGAGGGTAGAAATTGGGCCCCATTCTCCCACGGGACAAGGCTGTCTCACATCTGCCTGACGGACGGGTGTCTTGCCAGTCCCTCTGATGCCTTTGGTTCTTGTCCTTGCAGGAACCAGGAGGCAGGACCTGGCTCTGCTCCCGTGCCCAGTGTGGGCTTGTGCTCAAGGTCTGGCATTCCAAGAGGTATTTTTGAGGACTGGTGACAGAAAATGTCCCTTCCAGGGCATCAGGTCTAGGTGGGCACACGCATCCCAGCCAACACCGAATCCTTCTGAAGCGCAGCGATGTGCGACGCGACCTGCTGAGGCATCACCATACATGTACGTGGGAGGGATCATTGCTGGCAGAGCCTGGCAGCCCACGTTCCTCATCTAGTGTGTGTGGCCTGGAGGCTCAGCAGGGCACAAGGCAGAGCACGTATGGCTCCACAGTCGGGATGCTGGAGCTGCTCCTGGGGAGCTTATGTTGCCGGGGCACGGGCAGAGCCTTCACAGGGCATATTCTTACGCTTTGCAGGAACAAGGAGAGTTTTCCACACTGCTCCAGCTCTTGCAGCACTGCGGAGCACAGTCCTTGACTCAACAGAGCTCACCGGCAGCTTTCCGTAGCACCAGTCATTAACCTTCTCTGCCCAAATAAATCAATGTGTCTGCAGTGCCTTTGGAGCTGGTCAGAGATGCCAGCCGGTGCTGGCAGGTACCGGGCTAGCGAGAAGCCAGGTGGTGCTGTGGAGGACTGCGTCAGCCTGGTTTGTCTGGGTCTCATCTGCCTGCCGGCTGATCCATCGGCCAGAAGGATCAGTGCTGGCCACCAGCCTGGTGCAGCTGCCCACAGAGGTGCCTGCACACCCAGCCCTGGGGCACTGGCAGGGCTGGCACTGGCAGTTCTGCCACACAGGTGGACAAAAATGCAAGGGGTGAAAATGGGTCTCAAGTGCACAGCAACAAAGCTGGGGCGCAGGATGAATTTTCCAGTGTTCCCACAAGCCAGTCCAACTGGTTTATGCAAAGAGAGAGCTGGCATTTCTGTGTTGGTGCTTCTGTCTAGTCCAGATCTCATATATAACAGCCTCTCTTTTAGCATGTCAGGACGTTCAGAAATTTGACTCTTTGACTAACTAACACCAGTGACCTGGACTTGTCCCTGAGAGCACCTTCAGCACAAAGCCTGCCAGTTCTGCCCACTCACAAAGGCCATTAACCACCATCTTCCTGTACCCAGTCCTGAAGGAAGCAAGCTGGCACTCACACCGGTCTCCTCCAGGACAGGGAAAGCTCACTTGCTGGGGCTGATGAGGCCCTAAGCTGAGACCCTGCTTGGCTGAGTTACTTGCAGCGTACGTCCCAAGGGAGGAGGTGGGAACTTGCTGCTCTGCCTGACACCCTGGTTTTGTCTGACACCCCGGTTTTGTCTGACACCCCAGTTTTGTCTGGCACTCCTCAGACACTGGCTTTGCAAGGGAGCTATGCAGGGGATGGAGTAGGTCCCCCAGAGCATCTGACCACTGGCACTTGTGATGCCCAGCCCTTCTCATTGTGAAGGACAGGAGTGTGACCCCAAGAACTGTCAGCACTGGCCAGTGGTCCCTCTGCCACCTGAGTGCAGCGGCAGCTCTGCTGCCCCGCTGGGCTTCTCACCAGGCTCCAGCACCTCAGAAGAGCTCTCAGCATGGGCCTGATCCAAACAAGCACCGAATGCCCATTTGCATCCCTCAAACTGGCTACCTGGAGTGTGTCACTGCCCCAGGGCCTCCGTGGTTGCCACCAGCACTGGCATCCCCAGCCCCTCACCCAGGGCATTTGGGGCAGGACTAGGGATGAGGAGAGGCTCCTCCTGCAGCTCCTCGCTGTGCCCAGGGTTCCCTGCACCATGGCCACATGGTCCCTTTGCTCCTGCCAGCAGTGTGCTTCGGAGGGGGGCCAGCTGGTGCTGTGAAGCCTCCATGGTGCTGGTCCTTCCCTGACAACCTTCTGCTTTTCTCCCTTAGCCTGTGCTCAGCCCCCAACCCACTGGGTTGGGCGAGACTCAGACAAGCCCTGCACTGCCTGTGAGTGCAGGACCATGGCAACCACGGAAGCCCTGGACAGGGATCAGAGCTGGCAGGGTGAGCTGACCCCACAGGCCCCTTCCCTCCTCACGTGTGGTCCCATTAACCAGCAGCAGGTGAAGCTGGCAGAGGGCTGGAGGTCTCAGCAATGCAAATAAATACCCTGAAAAGAGCCCCCCACCTTCAAGCCTGATCCTGTGCTGCTGGGAGAGGCTCCAGCCATGTGCTGGGCACCCCTGGAAGGGGCTAAGTGTGCACAGATCTTTATTTTCCAAATATTACGTGTGACCCTGTATGTGATGAGCAGCACTAGGGCTGGGATCTCACTTCCCGGGTGCCTGGGCTGTGGAAGTTGGCTGTGGAAGTTGGCTGTGGAAATTGCCTGTGGAAGTTGGCTGTGGAAGTTGGCTGTGGAAATTTCCTGTGGAAGCTGGCTGTGGAAATTTCCTGTGGAAGCTGGCTGTGGAAGTTGGCTGTGGAGGCATTTGAAGCGTTTTTGCAGCATGTGGGGGGCTGAGCCCTGGCAGCCCCATGGCCACAGTGGGGAAGCCACTCACTGCTCTCCGTGCCCTTGGCCACGGGGCTAGGGGCAGCTCCTGCCAGAAGCTGCAGTGGGAACTGTTTGGAGTCCAGGAAGGAGGAATCTGGGACAAAAAAGGGTTTGTTTCCCCAGCTGTGACTCTCTCATCAGCTCAGCTGCAGGCTTGTGATCCCATGTCTCAGTGTGGTGGCATCCCCCGGGAAGATTCTCCTCTCATCCCATGGCATTTGTGGGGTCCTGTGTCCTCACCAAGGACCTGATGACACCCTTATCATGCAGCCTGTGGGGAAAGCTACTCCTGTCCAGCGCTACAGAGGAGGAGAGCTCAGCAAGACCCCGGGGCATCGATCACATCCTGCGAGGTGCTGGGCTGGTGTCTGTATTTAGCCCGTATCCAGGGCTAAGCTACAGCAGTTGCTCTATCACGCAGTGACCCCTCCCTAAGCCGAGAAGGAAAAAGGAGGAAAGGAGAGGAGGGTCATTGATTGAAATTAAAACAGACTTAATGAAAGAGCAAAATTAATGTTAATACCAATGCCAGGCTAAAATAAACAAAGTGATACTCTGTCGCTGTTAATGCCAGGAGTGGAGAGATGCAGCAACACACAAATTCAGCAAGAGAAGGCCAAGAAGAGAAGAAGAAGCCACCTTATTAATTTCTAACCCCATTTTCTATACCCTATCCCCATAGGGCGATTGGTCAGTGGTCACCCATCTCCTAGGGTGAGTAGCTAAAGTCCTACAGCACCCATTTCAAAGTATTTATCCAATGTACCATAAACAGAACTTAGCAAAACACCAGGTGTTGGTCCAGCTTACAGCAGCCATCCTACTGTTTCTCATAACTCGTGTGAGAAAGGCAGGACTCTCACCGAATGCTGTGAGAATCTGAGAAAATCCCTCTGCTAGCAGCTTTTCAGCATCCACAGTACTCAGCCCAGTGAATGTACAGGGGTCACAGTGAAGGGGAAGGCAGCTCTTGGGAGCAGGAAGGGGGAGCAGGATCTGGGTCAGGGGCCTGAGACACCCCCCACCTGAGTCCTCCTCATCAGCAACCTTCCCCTGCACACCGAGCAGTCCGGGAGACACCCTGGGGCAGCTGCCCCAGCTCCAAACTGCCCAAGGGCTGCACTCCAGAGAAAGCTTTGATTCTGTCCCAGTGAAACCAGGACACGTGGACACACACAGTGCCTCTCTGGGCGGACACTGCTGGGGGGCCACCTCCAGGGATGCCCAGAATGGGCACGACAGTGGAGAGGCAATGGCACGGCACTGTACCAGCCCCATGGGGCCGGGAGCCTGTAGTTCAGGGGCCCCAGGAGGATGCAGAGCTCCCTGCATCATCCCGCTCGTGGGACAATCCAATGGTCCTGGCTCAGGGTTGTTGGATGGAGGCTGTGTGGAGGGACTGAGGTGCAGACAGTCTCCCTTGCATCACAGGGGTTTGGCCCCAGCTGGGGCTAAGCTCTGGTCCAGTCCCTGTGCTGCTCTCCCACCCATGGGCACAGCCAGCATTGGTGGCACAGCCAGCATTGGTGGTACAGCCAGCATTGGTGGTACAGCCACCAGCCCATCGCTGGGGATTTGGCCGCTAATCCTCTCTGGAAGAGATGTCCATCTTTCTTCAAGACACTGGTTGTGGACCAGTGGCCCTGCTTTCCTGAAGGTGGTCCCCAGGGGTAGTCAGGCAGGATCTCTCCTTACTGAGGCCCAGACATGCTGGGTCTTCCCTGTTCCCCAAACACATCTGCTCCTGCCCAGCTTACAACTGACCATGGCCAGGACCTGGCAATATCCATCCTGCCTACTTTGTGCTCCAAGTTTAGAATGAAAATGATTGTAAGATACTACTGCAACAGTTAGGATAGGTCTAGATCAGTTTGAAATAAATACTCTCCTTCCCAAAGGAAACGTGAGCTCTAGCTGACCAAATCCCACCCATGTAGTCTTGCCATGCTATGCCAGTCTCTGCAGCACAGGGGCTTTCCCCCCCCCCCCTTTTTTTTTTTGGGGGGGGGGGGGGGTTGTTCTCTTCATGCCTGTGATTCTTAATATAAAAATTGATACAGTCTCAAAATGTTTGCAGTGAGAAGTAATAGCTTGGGCAGCCTAAGAGCTCATGCAGCACAAAGCCAGGTTCTTGGGCAGAAAAAACATTTTCTGCTGGTCCCCAGGAGAGCAGTCCTGCTGCACCACTGTAATTAATACCACACTCTTCTCTGTGGCTCACCAAAGCAGAGTGATTTTGAACAGTCAGGGTTGAGGAGCATCTTTCTGCTGAGGGCAGCTGAGGGATAGAGCAGCTGCAGAAGAGGATGAGATGCTTTGTTTTGGGGGTGCTGCGACACCAGCATAATCTTTCCTGCCTCAGAGATGTAGTGTTCACAGAGTGGTTAGTGGAAGGGTTGAAGAAACAAACGTGACCATATCCACTCCCTGCTTCGCACTTTGTTCTTTGTCTTTCCCTGCTTTCTCTCTCTTTGGTGCCACGGGTTTCTGCTGGGGGTCTCAGCTGTTCTCAGCAGGGCAGGCTGGTGTCAGACTCTTCTTCGTTCAATCCCTGCCATCCACAAGCCGGCAGTTAATTAAGCTCTCAGAGCCTTCCCGTTGATCAGAGCATGTAGGACCCGTTCCAGGGGCTCCCCTCAGGAGAGCCATATTTTCCTGGCACTGTCAGGATGGAAAGGCAAAGGATACATCCTTGCTCTGCCTGTGGTTCAGACTTGAGCAGAGCCTCATCCTCGCTGAGTTCCTAAACACGGTGGGACTCCTGCTCTCCAGGGACTCACAGCCCAGGACTGCATTCAGCTTTCTGTGCAGAATGCTGAGCTAAGGATGGAGTGGCTCTCACAGGCTCCCATCTGCGCAGGCAGGACAGGCACAGAGGGCTGGGAATGCCCTTCTGCCTTCCCCTTGAAGCTCACAGGACAGGGAAAATCCATTGGCAATATCATAGAATTACAGACTGTTTTGGGTTGGAAAGGACCATAAGGATCATTGAGTTCCAAGACCCCTGCCATGGGCAGGGACACCTCCCACTAGAGCAGGCTGCTCACAGCCCCAGCCAGCCAGGTCTTGAACATTCCCGGGGATGGAGCATCCACAGCTGCCCTGGACAGCCTGTTCAGTGTCTCACCACTCTCACAGTAAACAATTTCTTCCTTACATCAAATCTAACTCTACCCTCTTTCCATTTAAAACCCTTACCCCTCGTTCTGTCACTACACACCCTGATACAGAGCCTCCCCAGCTTTGCTGGAGGCCCCTTCTCTTCTCCAGGCTGAACACCCCCAACTCTCTCAGCCTGTCTTCACAGTGGAGCTGCTCCAGCCCCCTGATCATCTTTGGGACCCTCCTCTGAACCTGCTCAGGCAGGTCCATGTCTTTCTTATGTTGGGTGCCCCAGAGCTGAACACAACATTCCAGGTGGGGTCTCAAAACTGTGGAGTAGAGGGGCAGAATCACCTCCCCCGGCCTGCTGGCCACACTGCTTTTGGTGTAGCCCAGGATACCATTGGCTTTCTGGGCTGCCAGCACATATTGCTGGCTCATATTGAGCTTCTCACCAGTCCGCAGCCCCAAGTCTGCAGGGCTGCTCTCAATCCACTCATTGCCCTGACCCAGCTGCAGTACTTCGTACTTGGCCTTGTACTTCATGAGGTTTGCACAGACCCAAGTCTCAACACACCTCTCCAGCCTGTCGGGGTCCCTCTGGATGGCATCCCTTCCCCCCAGCACACGCTGGTACATAGCATGGATGCCCTGGGTGCAGGGATGCTGGGGGTGCACAGCATGGTTTTCATTCCCACTGTGTCCATAGGTGAAACCTTTGGGGAAGTTAGATTGGTGCTCATGAACAGGGGTTATGAGACTAGAGCTGTGCTGTGCATTCAGTCCTCTTTGTCCCACAGATGTTGGTGAGTAAAGGATGGGGGGGCTGTGTCACACACTGGGTCTGGTTTCCTCATTCCCAGAGCCTGTGGCTAGTTCTGACTTGGTACCCAGTGCCCGCTAGCACTCGCTGCATCGTGTAGGCAATGCAGCACGTCGTGCCCTTGCACCTCCTTGCAGGGCCTTTGCTTGCTCTGTCATCTAGCAGCACATCTGCCATCAGTTCTGCATTGGTCCAGCTCTGTGTGTGACTCCAGGAAAGGCAGGTCTCCAGTGGCGAGGGTGAGTCTTGGGCACTCTCTCTGGTAGGGAAGGCTTGGCCTGGCTGGCTCCACTCATGCTCTGTGAGCTGGGGCTGGCCTGGGGTGCCTGGTCAGGGTGTGCCAGCACACGGCTCTCTGCCTGCCCGCAGTGGGTGCCGGGGCTCCGTGCTGGCTGCCTCCGGGTGCTGCTCCTCAGCTTCCTTCCCAACAGCCTTCGGGAAACCTGCTCTTCCCACTCACACAAGGAACCTGACCCCTACGCTACCGTGACTGGGACGAAGCTCTGGAATGAGTCAGGCTTTTCTTTACTTCTTTATAAAGTGCCTCCATTATTAGCTCCACTGAGGCTTTTTTCCTGACAAACCACATACCAGCAGAGAGTACCAGGAACAAAATGAGGCTGCATGGTCCAGTGGTTTGAGCCAAGGCAGCGATGCCAGCAGGATTGTGGGCTCTAATCCCCTGCTGAGCTGTTGACTCACTGTACAAACTCAGGCAGGTCCTCCCTCTTTGTGCCTTGGAGAAGCCCAGCTGGAAAGTTGGGTAAATAGCAGGAACCTCTTGGAAAAAAACCAACCCCACCACATTGGAGCCAAGCTTGAGGGAAAGCATTCATTTACAAATAAAAGGCATTTCATCTGGCTGCTCATATTGCCCTTGCAGGCAGATTTTTCACCTCTGGCCCTCCCCCACTCTGCATCTTTGAGGGGTGATGCTGAGTAGGTGGTTTACCTCCCCGCAGCAGGGGCCGTGCTGCACATGACATCATTCCCCTGTCCTGCTGAACTGAATTTGTGGGCAACGCGTACAGGAGAAAAGTTGCCCCGGATTGTTGCAAAAGCGATTTGCAATTGTAGCTCTGTGCGGTGCCTTTGGGGTTATTATGGCCTGTTTTCATCTTCCAGGTCATCCAAAGGAAAAATACTGATTTCTGATCGGTGGGCCGGGTTCTGTCATACTGCAAAAGAAAAAGGAGGAAATTTAAATGTTAAATTTTCTTTTAAATCTGGGTCAAATAAGTCAGTGGATGACCACACTGGCAAAGTTACGAGCACAGATATCCTTGGTACAGTTCCACAGTACACACCACAAGGAGCATTCCCCTTGCAAAGCCAAGGATCCCAAAAGAAGCTGTAGAACAAATCCTTCCAGTGAATCCTTCACTCCCCTTGCTCTGATGCAAACAGCCCAGCCTGAACTGTCTTCCAGTTACCACCGAGATAAAACCTGAAAGTCTTCAACAGTCCTGGAGACACAGAAAAAGTGGTCTATGTGCATAGCTGGTCGTGCAGCCCCCTGCACGCTGAAATGAGGAAAAGAGCTTCATTTGCAAACTATTCCCCTGGGAGCTATTGATCACCCCACTGTGTGCTGGATCCTCTTCTGGTTATTCAGTAACAGACAAATGATTTTTCCTGCTTCCCTGTCGGATTCCTGCTGCAGGGATGGGAGCAATGGGATACCTGCTCTGGCCACACATAGCAGACAGGGTGGTGGGGAGGGGACAGCAAGACTTTTTTTTCTCGCCCCCCCAGAAGACACTGAGGAATTGCCAACTGTACAAGATTTGGGGGCGTTTAATTGAAAAATTGAAGAATTTAAAGAAATGTAAAGGAGCCGACATTTGTTGGGTTCTTTTTTTTTCAGATAAATTAAATAGATTTCCAGAAAAGCCAGTTGTTTTAAACACCAAAACCAGGCAGTACACAGCAGCCTCTTTGATCATTGGACACTGGACACCTTTGTCGCACAGTGCACAAGGGAAACCTTTGAGCCTCCCACAGAGGTGATGTGAATGGAGGAGCCTGCAAGCCCTGCTCACTGCTGGCCAGCAGCTCCATGGGAAACCCTCCCTCAGGAGTCAGGCCATCTTTGCATCCCAAGTGAGGATCTCCTGGCCAGAGTCCCATTGTCCAGCAGAATTATCTTGAAACAGCAATGTAAGAAAACACAACCGCCCATACAAATAAATGATGAAGGGCAAATTGCAAGGGCTTGCAGATGTTTCACGGTTCAATGTCAGGACAGGTTTGGTCTCCAGGCTCCTGCCAGATCCGCTTAAGACCTTCAAAATCTTTAACTGCAGCAAGTTTTCCCCGTACAATATAACTCTGCAGTGACTCTGGCCTGGCTTTGTCATATGCAAACCAAAAAGGTTCCTCTAGCAGTGACCTTGAGTCTTTTTCTATATGGAAACCTGCTCTTCCTTGGAGAAGATAGGTGACATAGGTGTGCATCTGGGAATCCAGCTTCATAGGTGCAACTCTGAAGAAGAAACCCCATCCAAGGAAGAACGCTTTGGAGTTCTTGGAGCTCCACCTTCCAAGCACAGAGAAAACTGTTAATTAGCCCTTGCAATATCAGCGTCAGGGGCACTGCCAGTTGTTAATCACCATTGCAAAGCATTCTTCACCAGACTTACTTACAAACACAAGTGTGCAGCAAAAGCTGAAGTGTGGTAGTGTTCTTCCTCACTGCCAACACGAGGTGAAGATGCACATGTGTGAAGATGCACATGTGTGCAGCCACACGCACACCCGTGGGCACGCTGGCGCACCGCAGGCTGTGTGTTTCCTGGCAGCAGGTACTGGCAGGCACAGGGGTCAAGCCCTGCCTGTGAGCCAGTTCTCAGGCTACAGGGTTCAGCAGAGGAGCTGGGTGCACCCAAACCCTTTATTCCATAAAGCCCAGCAGCACGGAAAAAGGGGTGTGCATGTCTGTGTGCTTTTGGGAGGAGGTTATTTTGGGAATCCCTGCCTGAGCCGCTGCTAGTGCTGATGCTCTGTGATAACAACCTTTCATGCCTCTCGCTTGTTTATGCAGGGCATGAAAAGGCCCTTTGTGCAGCTCGGGGAGCTGGCTGCCAGCTGGGATTAGTGAGACGCTCCCTGTGTGCTCCTCAGCTCCATCCCCCCTCCGAAAAGTTGTGCCTTCAGGGAGGTGTGGGGGTGCCCGCAGGCTAAGGAGGGCTGGGAGAAACTGCCACCCCACGGCACAGCTCCTCGTGTTGAGATCCTGCACACTTTACATGTCTTGGATGATGGGAACACAGTGTTGAGCTCAGACCGCTTCAGCTCCAGAAGCTCCAGGCAAGTGTTTCCATCCAAAGAAAACATTTCCATCTTTTGGTGCCATGTTCCTCCAGTCTGAGTGGGATCCAAAGATCTAAGAAGTCCCTGGGACTGAGATGTCCCATCAGAGATATCAGCTCAAGTTCTTATTATCCCTGTGTTTCTGGAGCCCTGAAGTCCTGGGGGACAAATAGGCCTCCCACTGTGTTCATCCTCTGCTTCCCAAGGAACAGGACCTAGTACCCAAACGCTGTCAATACCTGCTGACCTTCAGATGGTTGGGTGAAATTTCAGATAGTTATCCACAGAGTGGAGAAATAGGGAAAAAAGGGGTAGGACATGCATTTTCTACACGGTAAACAGAGCAAAATCCACTTGGTGGCCAGTCACCAGTGACGTTCCTCAGGGCTCAGGTTTGGGGCTGATCTGCTCAAGGGAAGGAGGCTCTTCAGAGGGACCTGCACAGGTTGGATTGATGGGCTGAGGTCAGTGGGCTGAGGTTCAACAAGGCCAAGTGCCAGGTCCTGCACTGCGGTCACAACAACCCCAGGCAATGCTCCAGGGCTGGGGAGGAGTGTCTGGAAAACTGCCTGGTGGAAAAGAACCTGGGGGTGCTGGTGGACAACCGGCTGAACATGAGCCAGTGTGTGGCCAGGTGGCCAAGAAGGCCAATGGCATCCTGGCCTGGATCAAAACCAGTGTGTCCAGAAGGAGCAGAGAAAGGATGGTGCCCCTGTACTCAGCACTGATGGGGCCGCAGCTTGAGCACCAGGTTCAGTTTTGGGCACCACAGGATAAAAAAGACATCGAGGTGCTGGAGTGAGACCAGAGAAGGGCAATGGAGCTGGTGAGGGGTCTGGAGAAAATGTCTTATGAGGAGCAGCTGAGAGAGCTGGGGTTGGTTAGTCTGGAGAGGAGGAGGCTGAGAGGAGACCTTATTGCTCTCGACAGCCACCTGAAGGGAGGGTGTAGTGGGGTGGGTGTTGGTCTCTTCTCCCAGGTAACCAGTGGTAGGATGAGAGGAAATGGGCTTAACTTTCTCCAGGGGAGGTTTAGGTTGGAAATTTTTTACTGAGAGAGTGGTGAGGCCTTGGAACAGGCTGCCCAGGGAGGGGGTGGAGTCACCATCCCTGGACATGTTCAAAAAATATCCAGATGTGGCACTTCAGGACATGTTTTAATGTTCCTCATGATGTTTAGTAGATGTTTGGACTTGATGATCTTGAAGGTCGTTGCCAACCTTAACGATTCTATGATTCTATTCTATGATTCTACCTTTAACTCAAATAGATTAATGACCCCTGTAAAAGTTACGACATCCCACCTTGACACCTTGCAGGGGTGGGAGGACTGCAGTGGAAAGAATTGCAGCATCCCTGGGAGACAGTGAGGAAGGAATATTCTCCCACTTCACAGGCAGAGAACCTGAGATCTGGGGCAGAGTGCGTGTTGCCTGATGGATGCCGCCCAACAGAGCTGTAATGAGGTGCAAAGGAACCACAGAAAGCACTTGTCATGAAGCTGTGGTCATCTCAGCAGGTCTGTGGGGCAGATGGGATCCTCAGTGGTGGGGTTAGGAGCCACCAGCAAAGAGAGTGATGGAAGAGAGTTGCCAGGAGAAGGGATCCTGAACCCATCCCACTCCTACCATTTTAATGCCAGTTCCAGCTATAGATGCCCAGAACCTAGAGAGGGATCACAGCAGAGGGATCACCTTAAGAGCAGCACGAAGGAAATCCAGCCACTTCTGCCAGTTCAGTCAGCTTCACAGGGACCCAACTTAAGTGCCTCTGTGCAAACTGCTTCTATGCAAGACTTCAGTCTCTTCAGGGACCTGCTTGATAAAGTACCATGGGATAAAGCCCTGGAGGGAAGAGGAGCCCAAGAAAGCTGGTTAATACTCAAGGGTCACCTCCTTCCAACTCAGGAGCGATACATCACACCAAAGAGGAAGTCGGATAAAAACACCACAAGGCCTGCATGGGTGAAGGAGGAGCTCCTGGACAAACTCAGACACAAAAAGGAAGGCTGCAATGGGTGGAAGCAAGGCCAGGTAAGCTGGGAGAGAAACAGAGAAATCATCCCAGCAGCCAGGGATCAGGTTAGGAAAGCTAAAGCCCTAATAGAATTAAATCTGTCCAGGGACATCAGGGGCAACAAGGAAAGCACCTACAGGTACATGGTAAAAGGAAGACCAAGGAAGATGTGGGTCCTCTCTGGAACAAAAAGAGAGGCCTGGTTACCCAAGACATGGAGAAGGCTGAGATACTCAACAGCTTTTTTGCCTCAGTCTTCACCAGCAAGTGCTCCAGTCACACCGTCCAAGTCACAGAAGACAAAGGCAGGGACAGGGAGCATAAGAACCATCCATTGTAGAAGATCAGGTTCGAGACCACCTAAGGAACCTGAAGCTGCACAAGTCCATGGGACCTGATGAGATGCATCTGCAGGTCCTGAGGGAACTGGAAGATGAGAATACTAAGCTGCTTTCCATCATCTTTGAGAAGTCATAGCAGTCCAGTGAAGACCCTGCTGACTGGAAAAGGGGAAATGTAACCCACATTTTTAAAAAGGGAATAGAGGAAGACCCAGGGAACTGCAGGCCAGTCTGTGTCACCTCTGTGCCCGGCAAGATCATGGAGCAGATCCTCCAGGAAACTATGCTAGGGCACAGAGGAAATAGGTGATTGGTGACAGCCAACATGGATTCACTAAGGGCAAATAATGCCTGACAAATGTGGTGGCCTTCTATGATGGGGTTACAGTGTTGGTGGATAAGGGAAGAGGAACTGATGTCATGTATGTGGACATATGCAAGCCTTTGACACTGTTTGCATGACATCCTGGTGTCTAAATTGCAGAAACATGGATCTGGTGGATGGACCACTCAGGGGATAAGGAATTGGCTGGATCGTCACACTCAAAGAGTTGTAGTCAATGGATTGATGTCCAAGTGGAGACCAGTGATGAGTGGCTTGGAGACCAGCGATGAGTGGTGTTCCTCTGTGGTCAGTATTGGTGCTGTTTAACTTCCTTGTGGGTGACATGGACAATGGGATTGAGGCACCCTCAGCAAGTTAGCTGACAACACCAAGCTGTGTGAGGTGGCTGAAAACACTGGAAGAAACTCTGCTGATGGAGAGGTGGGCCCATGTAAACCTCATGAAGTTCAACGAGGCCAAGTACGAAGTCCTGCAGCTGGGTCAGGGCAATCCCAAGCACAAATGCAGGCTGGGCAATGAGTGGATTGAGAGCAGCCCTGCAGACTTGGGGATATGGAATGGTGAGAAGCTCAATATGAGCCAGCAATATGCACTGGCAGCCCAGAGAGCCAGTGGTATCCTGGGCTACACCAAAAGCAGTGTGGCCAGCAGGCCGGGGGAGGTGATTCTGCCCCTCTACTCCACTCTTTTGAGACCCCACCTGGAATGTTGTGTTCAACTCTGGGGCACCCAACATAAGAAAGACATGGACCTGCCTGAGCAGGAGGGTCCCAAAGATGATCAGG
>JANVCC010000271.1:109006-195465 GCA_025345505.1 Todiramphus chloris collaris
CCGCGCTCCCGCCGCGGCGGGCAGGCAGCAGGCAGCGGGCAGCGAGCGGGCAGCTGCAGGCAGGCGCGGCGGGTGGCGGCCGCTGCGGCGTGGGCCGCGCCCGGGAGGCGGCGGCGGAGCGGGCTGAGCCCAGCCGAGCCGAGGTGAGCGCCCGGGCCGGGGGGGAGCGGGGTCTCGGCAGCGCCGGCGGCCCCAGGTGCGCTGCCGGCAGGGGAGAGGCAGGCCGGGCTGCCGGCAGGCGCAGCCCCGCCGCTCGGAGAGCTTTCCCGAGCCGGGCCTGCCCTCCTCGGCAGCGGCGGGCGGGCGGGAGGAGGGGAGGGAAGGGGTGGGAACGGGAGCTGGAGCGGGCGCAGGCAGCGCATCCCGCGCCGTGCTCTGCGTTCCCTGCCCGCCGGGAGGTCGGGGCGCGGCTCCCCGCGGGGGTCCAGCCGGGAGCGGGGGGAGCGGGGCCCGCGCCTCCCGGCCGCGAAGGGGGAACGCGGAGTGCGGGGCAGCAGCGCTGGAGCCGGGTCCTTGCGGCGGGATGAGCCAGCCCCAGGCATCCGTCGCCCCGAGCTGCGCGTTGTCGTAATAGCGTTTAGCTGCCGGGCTGTGATTTCAGGGAGAAGATTTACATTAGAGGGAGAATGTAGAGAGAGCCAGGAACAACTTGGAATGAGTCCTCGCATATTTCTGTGGTTATTTTTGGAGTATTGTCATATGGCAGGAGGTGGGCTCTGGAGGTATCCTTGAGCTCAGCATTTTCTCCATAGGCTGGTTACCCGGGAGATTGTACTAGAGGACCTGCGTGGCCCTTTTCTCTATCGGCAGTTGCTGTACGAATCGCTGTTTCTCTCGTTTCTGCCGTGGTATTGTTTCCCTCTGGTGTGCCCGGCCTTCAGCATGTTATGATGGGGACCCTTCTGTGGACAAACAATGGTCTGGGTATGCGTGGTTGAGGATTCACAATGTGTTGCGGGAGCAGGCGATAAAAAAGGCTGTTTGATTCAGCTGTAGATGGTGTGAGGTGACTCCTGATCAGGCCCCTCTCCGCTGCTGTGGATGAGGTGTGGCTTCTCCAGCATCCCTGGAGAGACCAGCCCATGTACTGGTCTCCTTCCTGCACGTAACCACCACTTTCCCTCCAGCTTTTTCATGCTAGACTTGTCCAAAGTGATTTTTGCTTCCGAACAACTTGAGAGGTGGGAAGCATGTTGTTATCGAGGGCTGCTCTTTCAGGCTGCCTTGCAGATCTCTGCATCCTTTGTGGCTTACTGGAGGACTCTGCATGTGTCAGATCCCTTTGACCAGGGCTGCAGAGCTGTTCTGGTGGCCTTCAGATGCATGCCCTTATTGCAGTCAGGCAAATTTGAAGTTGAGGGAAGGCTTGAGTTTGGGCGATGATCCTTGCAAGAAGGGAATCACTCTTTAATTATATTTGGGTTAGAGCCTGGCTTGGTAGGCATGGAGCCTGTCTGTGTGGTCCTCCCTGGCGTGCTCAGAGCTGTGCTCTTGATGAAGACCCTGGTCTCTGGGCTGGGCTGCAGGGTTATAGTGTGTCTTGGAGGTGGTGAATCAGCTCTGGGTTAGCTGCAGAGCCTGTATTAGCACTGACAGTAGGCTGGCTTTGGCTCTAGGTGATGTCTTCTTCCTCAGCTGTTTTGGTTGCTTGTTGATGTTGTAGCTAGAACTGTCCAGAATTTTTATTTTTACCAAGTTGTGAGAAATTGGCATTTTCCAAAGCTCTCTGGGGGGGATGTTTTGTTTTGTGTTCCTGGCTTGTGCAGGGTGAAGATTTTGGTACCTTTCCAGTCCAGTGCAGGCACAGAGCTTGCTGGGCCTCCTTTCCTGGGCTACTGCCATGGTTGCCACCACCACATCAACCTTCCAGGGCAAGTGTATTCTGGCATGTAGTTTATTGGTGGCGAGGAGAGGCATCTGGGTAGGCTGAAGAAGTCTCTGCAGTGTAGAACAAGGAATAGCTTAAAAATCAGTTTTCTTTCCCCAGGCAGCTGAGCTCCTCGTTAAGTTCTGGCTGAAGATCTTGGTCCTGGTGAGGAGCTGGATCTCTCATTGATTTACAGAATAACCTTTCCTGCTTTTGGCTGGCTGCACCGAGCCATCATCCCGTGTACAACTCCAGCGTCACTCTGCTGCCTGCATTGCTCCTTGCTCTAGTACTGCTGATTACTTCTGCATTGCTAGAGGAGCTTTCCAAGAGACACGCAGACTGACCGGTCAGGTGCCTGGTTAATTTTGTCCCTAAAAGAAGAAATTTTTCCCATAGCTAATTAGGATTTCTAAATTCGGAAGTTGGAGAGAATGACCTGTTGGTTAAAGGGCAGGGGGTAGGCTTGGCTGTTCCTGGCCTTCTGAGTTTCCTGCCCAGTTCTGCAGACATCACTTGAGTGTCCTTTGCCTTAATTTCATCTGGCTGTGGACTGGGGATGTTTTCCTGTCGCCTCGGGCAGCTGGGATAGCGCCGGGGGAACGAGCGTGTGTGAGGAGCTGGGCTGGGGATGGGCTTAAGATTTGTGGCAGAGCAGCGTGGGTGTCTGTAAGGCCTGTGTGTAGCTCTATAGTAGACTGTGATGTGGTGCCTGTCACTTGGAGGTCTGAGCCGAGTCTGAGGCTCTGTTTTAAGCACAGATGGAAAAGAAGAAATGTGCAACAGCAGGGGTTCCTGAGCCTCTGGTTGCTGGAAGCTCCTGTACAGGAAGACTTGTGCAGCTACAAATAGACGACTCTCATACGGCATCTGAGAATGTGCTTGTGCTGAGGCTGTGACAGTGATGGCTCTGTGGCTTATTGTTCTCATTAGAGCAGTCGGGTGGCTCTGAGTCAGCAGGTTTGAATTTGTCACAGCCGGGGCGATTGCGCTGGGGAGACCTGTGAGTGGAGGGCTGGTCCTGGCATTGGGGTTTGAGCTGGGACTCACGGTCACTGTTGGTTCATGCTGTCCCTTCAACCTGGAATGAGTTGTATGTATTTGTGGGAGCTGATGGAGAGTCTCCTTTGGGAGCTCCCTTCCAGCACCTGCCCTGTGCCATTTGGGTCTATAAAGTTGAGCATCACTTCAGGCAGTGGGGCAGCTTGCTGAGTGAACCAGTCTTTGTCATGCATGTCACCTTGTCTGGATTACAGGAGGCAGGAAGCTTGGTGGGAGGAGATTGTCTTTGATGAGGAGTGTGTCAGTATTTCCTTGTGGCTGCAAATCCATCTCTCCTCTCCTCCCAGCCCTTGGGTGAAAGCTTGTGGGTTGTCCAGGACCTAATTGTGCCTTAAAGGGAAGAGGAGGCGATCTGTGCAACCACACCTTCCACCATGGAAGCAGTGGCAGCTTTCTGCAGCAGCTCTTCTGTCCACAGAGCATGCCCTTGGTGCAGAGTGGGATGATGGGCCCATGGATGTCCCTTGTCTTGGATGGTGGTAGTTCCCTCTGCCCTGCCATGCTCCAAGGGGGTGAATTGTTTGGGGAGGCATCTGTACTAAGAGCTGTTGGGCAGAGCTTTTGTACAACTGGGACAGGAGCCAAGGATTGCTTTCCTTGCTCTAGCCAGGGAGCCATGGGAGTGTGTGGGAAGGGCCAGTCATCCCAGAGCCCTAAGTGGGTGATTTGGTACAAGCACTTCATGTCTGCTTGTCCCTGTACACAGCTGAAGGTGCTCTGGATTGAAGCTGAGAATCAGTCAGCGCCCTGCCTATAGTGTGTGCTCACGGACACTCCCAGGTCTGCTGTCTGGGAGGGTGGGAGTAGCAGACAGAGCCTTAAAATCTGGATGATAATGCTCTGGAAGAGGAATTTCTTTCCACCTTTTGCTTATGGTCTGTTTTTTGCCCCCCCAGAGGGCAATATCAGTTCCCTTGGGGTCTCAGCAGTGCCCCAGGCTGGGGCTGCCCTGTGCGGGAGCTGCTGGGTCCAGGAGCAGCTGAGTCTGGATGAGCAGCATCCCGGGCCCAGTGTGATGACAGCACAGAGAGGAGACTGGCCTGACCCTATTGTCCTCAAAACACGAGACAAATGAGGCTGAAGCTGCAGATCCGCAGTTGCCAGCAGGTCAGCAGTTTTACTCGGCAACTTGGTCTCTTTGTGGAGATGAAATGTGGTAGCAGTTTAGTATCTGCTCTGTCCCCCTTTCAGAATCCAGCCCTCTGCTCAGCAGCGATAATTGGACCCTGCAGCCACCTCGCTGGGCTTCTCTGCCCTGACCCTTTCTTGTTTCCAAAGACTGATGCTCCTTTGCGAGGCATTGGGGATGAGGTGGAAAGCGGGCCCAGGTGCCGTGCTGGCGTAAAACACATCCTGCGTTTGAGGCAATACTGAATGAGGATTCACAGCACAGCCCTGCTGCCAGGTTCCACCCACCAGCTCCTTCCTCCCTCTGCTCCTACTAACCCACTGCCGGGGCCCTGCTCGCTGCCTGGCAGCACAGCGGGGATGTGTGCTGGTATCCTTCCCTGAGAATCAGATGGAGAGGAAAACACAGGGTGGAGTCATCTCTTGCACAAAGGAAATGTTGAGGTATCATTTCTGCCTTCGGTGGATTTTTTAGGTGGCTGGGGAAAGATTAAACAGGATCTTAACACATTCGCAGCCCCCCTTCCGATCTCATTTTCCTGTGGATCCATTGCTGTCGTAGTATCTGTCAGAAGATATTTTTAGCTTTGCCTTTTCTTTTTTCCCCCCTCCTCTCCTCGTATCAGGCTTTTGAAGGGAAACCCGTTTCTATGGGAAAACAGAGTGAGCCATTTCACGAGACATTTTGTTACGGGCAGAAGGGCCGGGAAGTCTGATTGTGCATTTTAAATGACACATTCCCCTTTGTAATCAGCTAATTGTACTTGCTGGGGTGAGTGCCAGCAGAAAGTCACCCTGTCCGGGCCAGAGGCAGGCAGATGCATCCCCTGGCTGGCTGTGGGGCAGAGCTGGGGATGGACCAGCCCTTCACATCCTCCTCCTGCCCTTCCATGCAGGGCCATCATCCAGCTACGCATGAAGGGCTGCGGTGCTGGGAGGGGTCCTGCAAGTTTTTCTACTTAATGATTCTATTGGGGAAGCAGTACCCCTGTGTATGAGAAGCAATTAACTGTTCTAGTTAGATGCACTATTGATCTGGTAGCGTTTCTGCTGGCGGGAGCTCCTATTGAGCATAGGATGGCGTAGCACCTGACAAAGCTTTGGGTCTCTGCTTTGCTGGTGATGAGGAGGATGTGGGAAAGGTCTCGGAGTGGGAGAGTGGTGCCATGTGAAGGCCTAAGGGCTGGTCACACACTGTCTGCTGCTCTCTGTGGGAAGGTGCAGTTTTTGGCAAGGATACAAACCCAGTGTTGATGGTGAGCTTGAGTGTGGGGAATGCCCCCCTCTACGCCACTCTCGTGAGACCCCACCTGGAGCACTGTGTCCAGTTCTGGAGCCCCTGTTACAGGAAGGATATGGACGTGCTGGAACGTGCCCAGGGAATGGCCACAAAGATGATCAGAGGGCTAGAGCACCTCTCCTATGGGGACAGACTAAGAGAGTTGGGGTTATTCAGTCTGGAGAAGAGAAGGCTCCGAGGAGACCTCATTGTGGCCTTCCAGTATCTGAAGGGGGCTACAGGAAAGCTGGGGGGGGACTTTTTGGATTTCAGGTAGTGGTAGGACTAGAGGGAATGGATCAAAACTAGAGGTGGGTAGATTCAGATTAGTCATTAGGAAGAATTTCTTCCCCATGAGGGTGGTGACACACTGGCACAGGCTGCCCAGAGAGGTGGTGGAAGCCCCATCCTTGGAAGTGTTCAAGGCCAGGCTGGATGGGACTGTGAGCAACCTGCTCTAGTGGGAGGTGTCCCTGCCCATGGCAGGGGGGTTGGAACTGGATGATCTTGAAGGTCCCTTCCAACCCTGACAATTCTATGATTCTATGTCCAGCCTGACTTCTCAGCAGTGTTGCCTTTGTCCTTATAGATGAAGGTCCTGCAGAGTGAATGGGACAGAACAGGAGAAGCTTCCTCTGAGATCTGATCTGGCTCTGTTTATACAGATGTTGATGTGATGCAGGGGCCTTTACCTCTGCAAATTCATTGGGGCTCTTCAGGGAACCAAAAAATGGTTTCTGGTAGTATAACACGAGTAAATCCCTGATGGTCACCTTGGTCTCGTGTGCAATCCTGTAAGAAGTGCAGCTGACTTTGGGGTGACCATTGGAAGTACCACAGGATATAGAGAAAATGCAGCTGTCTGTGCTGTGTTTTGGTGGCAATGTCCACTGTCACTGTAAGCCCCCCTGGCCACTTCTGTGCTGCTGCAAGAACTTCAGAGCTCAGTCCCACCCTGCTGCGGTCTGCTGGCTGTGGCAGCCTGGCTTGTGTACGCAGGGTAACCTGGAAAACCCATGGTGCCGTGGTCCATGCTCATCTCCCACTGAGTGAGCCCTGGCTGGGTTGTTCCCTCTGAGCTCACTAGAGCTGATGTGATCCCAGTGCAGGGTAGAGAGGACCCCTCTCTGCTTGTGCTTCACGCTTGGCTAAGCTCCCCCAGCACTGCCGTGCTGCCCTGTATATGTTCCTGCTCTGGTGGACACGTGAAGGGGACAGAATGAATCTTTGTCCCTTTCCTGGATCTTGTTGGACCCATCAGAATCTTTGCAATGTGCTGGCCTAGGTTTGAGCGAGCTGGGCTCAGCACATGGCTCCCTCCTGTCCCAGGCAGTGGCTGAGCCTGCCAGCAGTGCTGGCCAGGACCTGCCCGCTGCACGGACCGTAGCCTTTGTCTGGCCATGGTTGGTGTCCCAGCTCCTGCCTCCGCAGCCAGCACTCGGGCTCACCCCGTCAGGGTCAGGCTGTGTGATTGCGATGACGATGTTGTGACAATGTGGGTCACTGTGGGATGTTTTGAAGCCTGGGGCACTGGCTGTGTCTGAGATGGTGTACACACTGGCCTGGCGCGGGCAGAGCTGCGTGGCAGGAGATCCCGATGCAGTCTAGCCTGGATTTCTGCTAGGAGTCTTATGGGGAGCTGCTTGTTTGCAGGAAGACATGAGCAGGTTGGGGGAGGGTCTTGCTCCCTGCTGCCTGTAATCTCAGAACTCTTCATTAGTATGATACTAATTGATGCAGTAGCTCAGATCCCAAACCAGCTCGGAGCCTGCCGTGCTGCAGCCAGCCCTGGTGAATGCCACTTCACGGAGCAGCCGGCGGGAAGGAGGGACGGTCAGCATCTGATGGAGAGTGCAGGGGCTTTGTTTGGCTGCATTAATGCAGGCAGATTGGGGAGCGCTGGGTGCCACTTCCCTGCCTTTGGCGACTGCATCCTCCCTTGCAGGAGGAGCACGGTGCAGCCCTGGCGAGCCCTGTGGCCACTGGCATGATACCCCTTCTTCTAGGTCTATCAAACAGTGGCTGCTCTTGTGCCTGGCTCTACATCTGCCTGCCCGGCTCTGCTGCACATCTCTTGGCTCACCCTTCAGCTGTGATGGGAGAAAGCCAAGCGTACGGACGGGGGAGCAGCACAGGGCCCCCGCAAAAATTGCTGAGCTTGGCAGAATAGGAGCAGAGCCCCAGAGGTGAGAGAGCCCCACAGATCTCCGTGGCTTTGTGCAACCATCTGTGGGTGGGAGCAGGAGCTGCTGGTATTGGAGTCTGTTCCTTGGATCAGCTGGGCCTGTTGGGGCACCCATGTGTCCTGTCGCTGGGTGAGGGCAGAGCTCTTCTCCTGACAGGGCTCTTTCTCTCCTTGGCTCATTAAAGCCTCTGGATGGTGGTATCTGCACCAGAAAAGGGGGTAGGGGCGGGAGAGCTCTGTCATAGGCTTCGGGTTTGAGGGGTGTGGGCATGTAGGTACTGGCATGGGACAGTAGCCTCCATGCTCCAGTGGCATCCCTTGGTCCATGGGCAGCGCAGGGTCTCTGTGCAATTAAAGGTGGGTCAGGAAAATGTGAGTTCCAAGTTTTGAGAACCAGTGAGAATTCAGCTCCTGTGCCAGGTGCTGGCATGGAGGTGTCCAGGCCCTGTGACACTGGCGCCAAGGTGCATGTGGGTGGGGGCACCTGGGGCTGCGAGTGCAGCCAGTGCTGGTGCCAGCTGGCCAGGTACAGGGGTGCCCCGCATTGCATCCCAGCCCTGATCCCTGCACAGTGAGACGGTTGAGTGAGTAAAACCAGTCTACACGATGGCTGCAAAGGAATCTGTCCCTGCTAGCGTGTTTGAGATCATGCCCAGCACCAGTGCACGATGACATCCTGCTTGTGCTTTCTCTTGTGTGATGGTGGCAGAAAGCTGGGACAGGACCGCACACGTGATGGTGGCTGTAACTCCTTCCTCTTTCTGTACCTCTCATGAAAATCATTTGGGGATGCAATTTCTCCCTGCTCAAAGGTGATGTTATTTCATTGGAGATGCTGAAGCTCCTGGCCATATTGCATCAGTTTTTCCACCGGGGGGACAACAGCAGGTCCTGTCCTTGTCTGGGAGAGAATAGCCAGAGCCCCATGTGGTAGCTGCGGGCTTGGGGACTCAGTCCAAATGGGAAGTGGAGCAGCTTTTATGCCCTGAGCAAGCTCTTAGGAAAGCTGCTGTGGGTCGGTGTTGCTCAGAGAAGGCTGTGTCAGGCTATACACAGCTGATGTCTGCTTGTGGAGAGTGAAGGGTTTCACCGAATCCATGGGAGAGGTGGGTGCTTTGCATAGATGGGTCATCCTGCCTGCTTTGCTTCTGGGCTTACGAGAGGGTGGTCTTTGGCTATTGCAGGTATGTTTGAAAATAAACCCTTGGAAAAGCAGAAGGTATCCTTCTGTGCTGTGAGACTGTGCTTCCTGCTTCATGTAAATGTAATGCCTGTTGGGCAATTTTTCCTCCCCCAGTTGTCATCTAAAAAGTGTCCATGAAAATGCTGTTGCAGGATTGGGCTGTTTCTATTAAAACTGCCAATTTTCCTCCTGGTGTGCCAGAGCTGCTGGCCACTCCATGGGTGGGTGAGCAGGGCTGGGTCCTGTGGGTCCTGCACTGCTGACCTGCATCATTACCCAGGATACAAAGCCTGCTGACCAGATGTTGCCCTTGGCATTGCCACAGGGG
Source organism: Todiramphus chloris collaris (assembly GCA_025345505.1). Taxonomy (NCBI): domain Eukaryota; kingdom Metazoa; phylum Chordata; class Aves; order Coraciiformes; family Alcedinidae; genus Todiramphus; species Todiramphus chloris. Next base: position 118,039 of record JANVCC010000271.1, read on the forward strand.
CCGCACCGGTGAACTGGAGGAACGGGTGACAATGGAGTGGCACAGATGGCCCTGAAAGAAGAACTTGGGTAGAGCCTGGCAGTGTGAGCCAGGAGGGTATCTGTTTCACTTCGCAGAGGTGTGTTGGTTCTGCAGCACTGCCTCTAGTAAATATTTGCTTTTATCACTAAATGAGCGGAGCTGGCTCACAACGCACGCAGCGGGCAGGCTGACTGCGGGAGAAGGTGTTGTTTTCACATCAGTCTTTCCGAGAGTAAAGCAGCATCTAACGTAACCTGGAGCTTACATCCTCCAGCAAGCAGCCTGGTTTGGAGTCTCAGCACAGTGCTCGAGCCACGCAGGCACCATCTTGTGATGAAGTGCCTGGCTAATGTCCTTCTCTGCACTTGCCATCATCTCTGGGAAGGGTTCAGGTTTTTTTCTTTTCTTTTTAATCAAATATCATTTCTTCTTCGCAGGTTCTGAATTGTGCCCAAGCAGAGTGCTGAGAGAAGCCCCTGGAAGCAGTGTGAGTTTTTCCTGAAAGCTTTTATTCTCCTTTCCAGATAGCACATAAGGCTGAGTGGGTTTTGTAGCGTAGAAGGGGTTGCTCGGCACAGAGCTGGTGCTGCAGGGAGGCTTGTCTGCCAGAAACCCCCGGCAGGACTGGAAATCTGAAAACCTGCTACCACCAAAGCACAAAAACCTGCTGGTCTTGGGCTTGTTCTGTCTTTCTTTATGCGTTGGGATTTTTTCCTGGTTTAGTTAGGAGGTGAGCCATGGCCCCTTTGCCAACAGAAAGGTTCCTGCTGGCTGCCTGAGTCTTTGCCTGCTGATGGAGTGACTTTGGGACGTCTCACTTCATGCTGAGTTTCCACACGCTCTTTTGTGCAGGGGATTTGAGGAAGGCACTGTGTTTTGCTGGGTGTGGATCTGAGCCCAGGACATACATCCCCAGGCTCACGGGGGCTGGGCATGGGCGGCCTGAGTCATGTCCCCGGGAGGCTGGCACCTCCAGCCAGCTGGGAGAGGACAGCAACAGGTCTGAGCTGCTGGGATTAAATTGCTGGGATACTGAAAGAGTCAAGAGTTCATAGTCCAGACCTCAGAGACCCCTTGGGGGTCCCTCCAGCTGGGCAGGCTGCTCTGTTTCACAGCCCCAGTTTGGATGGTGCCACCCATGTGAAACCAGAAGTGAGCCAGTTTTGCGTGTCCTGCAGACAGCGTGCAGCCAGGGGTAGCTGGGAAGACAATGTCTCGCTCCTGCTTTTGCTCTCTGACCTGCAAGGTGAGCCTGGGCAGGGAGCAGTGCAGCAGCATTACCCTGGCTCTGGGCCCAAGGTGGGAGGAAGGTGTCATCAGCTGGAGGCTGGGGCCAAGGAGCTCCATGGCTGCTCCCCACTGTCCTGGCTCCATCCCGGGTGACGGGAGCGGGCAGCTCTCAGCTTCCATGGCACCCTGCTGCCTGCTGGCCTTTGGCTCCTGCCCACACGAGGCAAAGGGCACAGAGGCAGATAGTGCCCGGGGTGCGAGCAGGGGCTTGAGTCCTTGCCGAGGGATGTGATGGGCTGCTGCAACACACCCCTTGGGGCTGGAGGGGTCTCTGGCTATGAACAGGGCAGCTCGTTACTTTTTATGAGTGGTTTCTCACCAGTGGTTCTGGAAGATCATCCCTCCAGGAAGATGCTTTGTGGATCTGACAACATGCCAGCTCCACCCCTGTCCGGGGTCATAGAATCACAGAATGGTAGGGGCTGGAAGGGACCTCTGGAGATCATCGAGTCCAACCCCCCTGCCAGAGCAGGGTCACCCAGGGCAGCCCACACAGGAACAGACCCAGGTGGGTCTGGAAAGCCTCCAGAGAAGGAGACTCCACAGCCTCTCTGGGCAGCCTGGGCCAGGCTCTGTCACCCTGACAGGAGAGAATTTTTTCATTATGTCACAGTTCTGTAGGGAAGGGAAGGAGAATGGCAGGGTTTCTTGTCCCATCTATATGCTGAAGAGTTTGGGTGCTGGAAGACCTGTTTTGGAATTGGTGGGGGCAGAGGTGCAGGCCCATCTTCAGTGGTGGATTGCATGTGATCCTGCATCGTCATGTGCTTCAGTTTTCCTCCAGCATGGGCTGGGGTGCCTGTGTCCTTCTGCTCTGGGGCTCTGTGCCAGGAAGGCTGCTTGGGAACTTGGGAACTGGTCACTGCTGACATGGGAGCATTTGACTCCTGGGTGACATTTGACAGGGAGCTCTGCATGGGGGTGCAAGTCCCTGGCAGGGTCCCTGGCACCAGGGTGCCACAGGAGGACACACCACTTCCATGGTGACCTCTGGTACCCAGCCAGCCCCTTGCTTTTGCTGTTGGCCTTGGTGTCCCAGGTGCAGCTTGGGGTTGGTGGCCCAGGTCTGGGTGTGTTTGGTTTTGTGTTTCTCTCTTTCAGTTGTTTCTTGCACCAGGGACTTGGGGAAGCGGAACTGCCTCAGAGCTGTGCGCTCTGGGCAGACTCATCCAGCATCTGCCAGTTAGCTGTGGGTCCCAGCTCCCTGGCAAGTTTGGGCAAGTGAAGCATTGCCAGTACGGCCCAGGCCAGCTGCCCCTTTGTGCTGAGGGAGGTGTCCCCCAGCTTCTGGAAGGGTTGGTGACACTTTGGTCATGGCACAGTGATGATGGTGGCAATGAGCTTCTCATTTCTCTGTAATTCTACAGCTCCCTCAGCTGATGCCATATCCTGTCTCCTGGATGTCATGAAGGGGTTGCTGCTGGGATTGTGCTAGGCAAGGGTGAAAGGGCTCTTGTCTTGGGAGCTTGCTCAAAGGAGATGGTCATCCATCAGTTGGACTATATGATTCCTTCCAACTGAACTACTTTGTGTATAAGGTGTGACTGTTACCTTGGGGAAAGTGGCACTTTGTAGTCACTGCTTTACACCCTGAACAGGGGTCTTCTGGGGCTGAAGATCAGAGGCTGACAACCGTAGCCAGGGAGCTTGGGTCCTCTGGAAGGAAGGAGAAGCTGGGAGAAGGCAGGGCCGAGCCCATGCCTGAGCTGGGCTCCTTTCAGTAGCTCCTCTTGCTCTAGGTGTTCTTCACCTACTCAAGCTCCTCTCCTCTTCCAACATGCTGTTTGCAGGCTGGCCTTGTGGTTTCCAGGGTGTCTGGTCCTGTGTTCCTGCCCCTAAGGCAGCTGTCATCTCCTCTGGCTGTTACATCCCAGCACAAGACAGTTGACCCTGTGGTCTCTACCTTCCTATGCTTGCTTCTGTCCATGAGCAGTGACTCCTGGAAAGGCACTTGGAGTGCCCCCCTCCTAGAGCTGGGGATGGGTGCTCTGCTGTCACTGGCAGAGGAAGAGTCTTCCATGGTGATGGGTGGCCCACATGGTTTGCAACACCCCTTCCTGCTTCTGAGGTGCCTTCCTGATGATTTTGCATGGGAGGTCCCATGGTGATATGCCACGGGACACAGCTGCAGCTGGGTGAACTGGGTTTGGAGAGCACTGGTTGATACCACAGCAGTCTTTGCTTCAGTCTCACTCCCTGTCCCGCACCAGAACGTGGCAGGCTCTGCTCCGCTGCTGTTCCTGCATGAGGGTTGGAGCCGGAGGGGAGGGATGGCTGTAGTGCTGGTGGTCCCAGCATCTCTCTGGAGACCCTGGTCCCCACCTGGGCTGACTGCTCCGTTTGGCCATGACACCTCTTGGGCAGCCCCTTCCCCATCTAAAAAAGCCCGTGTGGGCTGGTGGGGCACAGCCAGCTTGGCAGCAGGGCAGCCCTGTCTCCCCCTGAGTCCCCTAGGCTGCCCGGAGGTGGGTTCACCCCGTATCTCTGCTCCTAGGTGGTTCCTAATGGCAGCAAAGGGCAGATGAGCAGAGAGCAGCTGCTGGGGCCCCTCCCCACCACCCTGGGCAGGATTTTCACCTTATTAGAAGGATTGGCCCAGGATGCTGCTTGGATCACCCTTTGCCTGAGAAACACTGCCAGTCTGGTTTTCGGAGTAGTTTGGAAGATGAAGCTGTTGTTTGCTCCCCTCCCTCTACCCCGTGCCACACTGGGCCCCTGGCACAGGGGAGCTGGCAGCACTGCCGGGCGCGGGCGTTCGCTCCCTGGCAGTGTCAGTCTGTCTGTGGCGGGTGCTGGGACAGTGCTGTCCCTGCTCCCCCCGCCCTGGCTCCGGGCTGTTGCTGCACTTTCCTCTTGATTTGGGGCCCATCCTCGCTGCCAGACACGCCTTGGTCAAGGAAGCTTGCTCCGTGCCATCCCAGCTGCTCTGGCCTGGGCCAAGCAAACAGGTTTGCGGTATGTGGCAATGCACGCCCTGGAGGCTGCTGAGAGCTGCCAGCTCCCTCAAACTCGGCCCGGGAAAGGCTGGCTTCTGGCCAAACACCCTGCTTGCTTCAGCTGATGCTTTTAACCTCTTCTGCATCGTGTCAGGAGCTGGGCTGCCCATGTACGGGAGTGGTGCAGCTGGGGTGAGCTGGGATGCCCACCCGTCTCTGACCCCCTCTGCCTGGCTTCTCTATCCAAGAGCTGTGCTGGGGCTGTGATCTTGCTGTTCCTCCACCTTTGACAGGCAGCGCTGTCTGCTCGAGCAGCAGGAGATGGGGCTTTCCCTGGAAGATGCAGCTTTGCCACTCCGGTGGCCATGCCTTGCAGGTCAGTGTGGTGGAGAACTCTGTTCCTGCATGATGTACCATCCTCACCACTGGTTTTGGCCAAGGGAGTGAAGGGCTGGGGTGGACTCCTGCCTTGCTGAACTGGTGATCCCATCAGGGATGGGTAGAAAGCAAGAGCTGCGCGCTCTCAGATCCCTGCAGAGGAGCACTGCCACCCGGGACTGGAGTTTCAGCAGCTGTTTTGGCACAGCCTGGCACAAGGGATGTGAAGCTGCAGGAGTGTCTGAGCATGCACTATGGGGTGGGGATCTGCAGGACTTGCCCCCAGGGGTGGATGTGGAGCCTGGCCCATGTGCACAAGAGCACCCAGCCCTGACATAGGTGTGCTCCGGGGCATCATCTTCCAACAGACAGGTGCTGGTAGTGACACCTCTCTGGACTTCTTCCAGTCCTTGCTGCTCTCTCCTTTATTCTGGGACAGAGAATTTTGGTTTTATTTTCTTGGCTTTTCTGTTTGTTGCTGAAGGGGTTAAACAGTGTTTGGGCCACTTGCCATCCTCAGCAGGTGCTGAGAGCTGCTCAGTGGGATGCCAGCAGGCTCTGTGGGGTGTGATCTGTTCCCCTCCTTGCAGCTTGCCAGGCTCAGGCCTGTCCAGGGTTCTGGGGCTCATATGCCTTCCCAGGAGGCTTCTTCCGTGGGGGCTGGATGCTTGTCGTGCCTCTGTGTTCAGCCAGCATGGCTGGGATTTTCTCTACTGTGGCACTGCTCATGGACCACTGGAAAGGGCCAGTTCTTTATGGAACCGTATGCTGCCCTGGGACTCAGGACATGACTTGTGTCCTTCCCCATTTACAAAGAAGGCAGGATGCCTGTGATGGGGAAGACGGTGAGGCACTGGAGGGAGTTTTGTGCTGTGGTGAGGAGCTTTTGGAGCCTGTGATGCCACTGAACATGCTGGATGGAGTGAAGTTGGCTCTCCTTGCCAATGGTGTCACCTGGAGGGTGCTTGGCCTGCTCCCCTGTACATGGAATGGCCCAGGCCATTTGAGGTAGCTGGGATTTAGATGGTGTCCTCACTCTGCATGCAGCTGCTCCACAGGTCCCGCTTTCCTCCAGCCAAAAGCCCAGTGGTGCCCAGTAAACACCGTGGTGGTGGTGCTCCTCCTTGCAGCGAGGTTATGATTTAATGATGAGTTTTGGATGCAAAGGGCAGGAGGTCAATGGAATGAGAGGGCAGCCGTAGTCTGGATTCAGCATGACTTTTGCTGCACAAGATCTCTTGGCTGCAGCTAAGAAGGTGCTGGTACCCAGGTTGCCGGGGAGACGGAGCTGTTCACTACTGGCTTGGCATCCCCCGTCCTGGCTGAGGCTGCCCCCCAGTTTAGTTGGGAGGGCAGGAGCTGCACCAGCCTGTGCCCCAGTCTGCTTGGCACAAGTTTTGTGCCAGGGAGCACTACTGCCTCTGCCAGCCGCTCGTGTCCAGCACCTCCTGCACACAAATTTCTCCATTGGGTTGTGCCATTGCAGGGCCAGCTTGACTGTGGTGATGGGGTCCCTGCTTCCTGCATTCAGGTGGCCACAGCACCCTCCTGTGCCAGGAGCAGCTTTTTGTGCCCAGAGTGCCTAGATTAGGACCTTCCTTTCTGAGCGCAAAAGCAGGAAGCACTCCTGGTTACCATGGGTACTGCTCACCTTGGGCCTCTGCCCTTGGGTGTGATGGGGAGGAGATGTTTTCATTCAGGTGTGCTTCCCTCTCACCCCCATGTTGTTTTGTTGGGTTTTTTTTAAACTTCTCCTCCAGCCCTTCCTTCTCTTGTCATTTAATTGATGAATTTCCCTGAGTACCTGCCTGTGGGTACAATTTGAGACACACCAAAGCTAGATGAGCTTCTGCAGGCACTAAGCATACATCCTCTGGGAGATGGAGAGAGATTAACCAGACAGGAAAAACAACTGCTCAGGATTGTCCAGGAGGTAAAATGGAAGGACTGGGGGAGAGTGAGGGATAACCAGCAGTATTTGCTTACTGGAGAATGTCTGCCTTGTTCCTGGGAGGCTGCTGGTGTGGTGGGTAACCCCCGAGGTGACCACTGGAGGATGCTGGATGGGTGAACATCAGGCTGGAGCTGTCCTGCAGTGGGAGCTGGGGGTCTCTGTGCATCAACCCCAGTTTTGATCCTGGCCTGGTTTTGGGCAGCTATTTGTCAAGACTGTATCTGTGCCTCTGGTTCCGGCCACCCCTCTGGCAGGATTGCCATCTGGTCAGGTGGAAGTGGAGGAACGGTGCCAGAAATGAAAAGGGTTAAAATTAAGTGGCAGACTTGGTGTCCTGCCTGGGCTGGATTCCTATGTGTGGTCTGCGGGCACAGTGTGAACAGATGTGGGTCTGGGCAGCGGGAGTGGACCTGCCCACCCCCCACCAGCAGGCAGTGGGGTGCTGCTGCCTGGGACTGACAGAGACCTGCCCACGACTGAGGGGTAAATCACACTTTAGCTGGCAGCTGAAGGGGGGGAATCCCAGCATTTTTAGATTTGTGTTTGGGAATAATACAAAGCAAATGGAATAACTCCCAAGCGGTGGCACTGTTTGTGGTCTCAGGGCCAGACCAAGCCCCTGCGCAGAGAGCTGGCAGCAGCTCAGTCTCTAGCAGAAGCCGGCTGCCTGCATGCCCCAGGGAGCCTGGTGTGGACACAGCAACCCCCTAGGGCTCCTGGGTGCTGCCCTGGCCCTGGTGGTGCCTTTCATCTGGCCTCTGGCCCCACCAAAGATATTCTGCTCTGCTTCACTGAAAAAGCTTTGGTTTTCATGATGCCAGTGAGTGAGCTGGGACAGTAGCATCTCTTCGGCCATCCGGCTTGGCCCTGGGCAGGGGTGCGTGCCTTTGGGAGAGAAGCCTCCAGAGACCCAACTGCAGGTATCTTGGGTTACTTTAATGCCTGGGGCCTTTGCCTCCTGCAGTGCCAAGCTGCAAGGAGGCTGTTACTGCAGGGCTGAAGGCTTGGGGAAGCCCCTCAGCTTTCTAACGAGACTTTAGGACAGTGTGCTTGCTGTCACATTGATTTCTTGCAGCACTGATTAATCAAATTTTCAGGTGCCAAGTTGAAGGAAAAGCTTGGTTTGCTCTCTAGCTCTGACCCATGAGAGGCTGCACCTTTGGTAGAGACACCGGTGCTGGGGATACTTTGAGGAAGTTTTTTCCAGTCTCGATTTTCCATGGTTAAACCAGCAATTTCCTGCTCCTCTTTCCAGCAGCTAACCTGTCTTCACTCAGAAGTGAGGTGAACATGATCCTGTGCAACCTGCTCTAGGTGAACCCACTTTAGCAGAGCGGTTGGATTGATGATCTCCAGAGGTCCCTTCCAACCCCTACCCATCTGCGATTCTATGAACAGGAGCATGAATTGCAGGCAGCGTCCAAAAGAGCATTTGCAAGAACAATTGTTTTCCTTGAGCTGCCGCTCCTGCCTGTTTCACTTAATGACCTATCGCTTTTCTTCCTTGGCAGGGAAGAACGTGCTACAAGTATCAAGGAATTTTCAGATGTTTGGAGGGGTTTTCCCAAGTACATTGGCCTCTATCAGGTGGCAAGCAACTCAGCAGTGCTGAGGCTCATGATTTGTCTTTTGTGGCTTGGGGATTTGCTAGGAGGGAGCTGAGCTGGGGAGGATGATGCTGACCAGAGCGTGCGGGGCTGGGGCTCAGATGCCTTGGTGTCCCTGGGAAGGCAGGATGTGTGGTGCTGTGGGAGATGCTCATGCCCAACCAGCTGAGCTGGCTGCTCGAGATGCACCCAGACAGCATGAAGCTGTTCCCATTTGTCCTTTTCCTTGTCAACTTCTGGAGGCAGCAACTGGACTTGGGGTGGGGTCTGTCTCATCTAAAAGCGTGGGTCTGTGGCAGCACAGGGACAGCTGGCAGCGGAGCACGTCCTGGCACAGCAGGGCCCCAGTGGAAGGGGGAAGCTGGTGGAGATTTCTTGTCTCGCCTCTGCTGCAGCAGAGCTGGAGCTGCTGGCAGGGACTTGTGGGCAAGGTGGCTCCTGAGGGATGCCGGTTGCTAAGCAACCAGCAGAGGTGGTGCTTTCTGGGTACTACGCCCTGCACCACTGCCTGTCTGCTCCAGCACTGCCTGCGTCCTCCCTGGGCAGCACAGTGGGAGGTCCTGCTGGCCACACCACGCTGTCCCGGAGCAGGAGGACACCCCGGGGTGTCTCTGGGCATCACTGAATCCTGATTTGGGGTTCCTCTGCCCAAGACTGCTGACATGCTCACCCTGGGGAAGGAAGTTGTCTTGAAGCTCTGTTGAGCCTTTTGTTTGGGGTTTCCACCTCAGTGCTGCTTCCCTGTCTGCTTCTGCCATTTTGCACCAAAGCAGGGCCAGAAGTGGGGAGCCCCGAGGCTCCTGCACCCTGTGCCTCACATGCAGCACCTTGGCTGGGCAGGGGGATGTAGGTGCAGGGTGAGCTGGCTGGGAAACATTGGGGGAGTGCATTTTCCCTCTGGTATCATGGTGCCAATGGAGCCTGGGCACGTTTGGTGCTCCTGAGGTGGTGGCTGTGTTCAGTTCGGCAGTCGGGGTGCTACAGGAAGGCTGGGTGCTGCAGAAGGGTTTGGGGAGGTGTTGGTGGCTGTGCTGCTGAGATGTCCCTACCCAGGGCTGTCCCTCAGGGTGTTTGAAACGTGTGGCCTTGGTTCCCTTTGCTTTATAACCTTCCCGAGGCCGGGTGTTTGTCAGGCACTTGGCAAGTCTGGATCAAATGCCATCCTGCAGTGTGGAAGGAGCTGTGTGGGTGACTGCTTGGGGGGCTGGAGGATGGGGAGGTTGCTTGGGGTGGTGGCTCAAACCCTTCACTGCATCCACAGGGCTGGTTCACCATGTGCCATTGTGTTGGAGGATGTTGTGGGCTGAATGTCAAGCAACCTGCTTTCTTTCCTGCCCAGTGCCAGTGCTTCTTGAAGAAGTTGAAGAGTTGAATGCCCTGGATGCAGCACTGTATCATAACTTTCCTGTCTCCCCACTCCTCGTGTTCTCCAAGCTCTGCTGACAGCCCCAAGCATGCCTTTTAAAAGGGATGTGTTTGCCTGGCAGAGGCACATTCCTGGCTTTACAGGGCTGCCTGATGTGGCGGAGGGGGCAAGCTGGTTCTGCAGGAAGCCTCAATGAACTTCCACATCCCCCAGTGAGCGTCCCCAGGCCTTCCCTGGAGCAGCGGGTGGGACGCGGGCAGCTGGCGGAGGGCGATGCGGGGTGGGTTGCTGGTGGCTGACCAGTTTCTGGCTCAGGGGCTGTCTGGTTTGCCACTGGATCCTGGTGCGAGGGCCTGTCCTGGCTGTGCCCTTTGCTCCCAAGTGGCTGAGCTGTTACTGCCAGTGAGAGCCTGTGCTCTGAGCTGGGTGTGGGCTGGGCTCGGGGGTCCCTGTACAGCCCGTGGGCTGCTGTGTACTGGCACAAAGGTGCTGCCTGGCAATGTGGCCGTCCCTGGCCAGGATGGGGACTGGAAAGCCGTTCCCTGCTGAGACGTGACTCTGTCCCCGAGAGCCAGGGAGGATGCTGGCACAGTGCAGCCTTGTCACCAGGCCCTCTTCCCCAGGGGGCAGTGAGGTGGCTGCCGCTCTCTGCCTACATCTGCCTGCTGAGCTGCTGTGGAGATGCTCTGGGTGGGTGGGAAGCCGGCAGCAGGGATGGTTCTTGGGAAGCAGTGGTGGTGGCTCTGCCTGGGAGCAGGGGGTGGCTTTCAGCTGGCTGGTGGCAGGTAGACATTTCTGCTCATGCTACCAAGTGGCTGTCATTAGGAAGAGGGAGTAGGGCTGAAACTGGAGACCTCTGGAATAGCATCTGCCCTTCGGCACCTCCAAAGGCTTTGGGACTGCGGAGCTGTTGCCCAGGCTGGGCAGGGGCAGGCAGCGCCCTGGCAGGGCCAAAAGCATCAACTGGACTTGGCTTTTCAAGGGGAAAACAGGTGAAACTAGAGGGATCTATGGATGCTGAGGAAAGCAAAGAAGCAGGCAGATCATAGTCTGCCAGGGAGATGATGCTATGGGGTCTTGAGCTCAGCTCTGGCATGTGGTGTGGCATGGCTGGTGCTGCCTGTTCCATCCCACATGCTAATGTGGGTTGCTGGGAGCAGGGAGAGCAAACCAGGGGATGAAGGGTGGCTGGGGGTTGCGCTCTGTGCCACCAGCTCTTTCATCTCACTGATGGGTGGTGTCTGGGCTGCACTTTCATCTGGAGAGGCCAGAGTGGTTTTTCAAGGGCTGAATCACTGCTCTTCTGACCCACCCACCGTTGGGAATTCTTCGTTCGTATGTAAATGAAGTTGTGTGTAAGGTGTTTCTTGGCTTCCCGAGCAGTCTGCTGTGAGGGGTCACACCAATTTATTCCTGAAATTATTTATTCATCTGGGAAGTGTCACTCGAAAGGGTAGGGGCAAAATCTTGTTTAAATTGGCCTGAAATTGCCCAGGTCTTGCAAAATGACTGTGCTACGGTGCATGGGCCAGGGCGGCAGGGAGGAGGACGGTCTGCTTTGGCATCCTGGCAGGCTTGGGGGAGGAGGTGCCACAGCTCCCTCCTCCCGGAGATGCAGCAGAGGTCATGCTCCTCTTTCCTGGTTCTCCCTGGTGCCAAAAGGGCTGGTGCCAAATCACGACAGAGCGAGGTGGCAGGAGGGTTTGGGCTCTTGGGACAGATTCTTCCCCGGCTGCTCGGTGCTGGCAGCTGATCCAGGGAGTTGGTGAGTTGCCATCACTGGCTTGGGGGACAGCCCTGCCCTCTCCCCATGAACTCGGTGGCTTCTTAACTTTCATGGTTTTTATTGTTTTTTGTTGGGTTTTTTTTTCCCCCATAACTTTCTCATGATTCATTTTTGACCCATGGCACAATGCTTCTGGAGCTGCAGGGGAGCTGAGCCTGGCTTCCAGGGTGTGGTTTGGTGAAATAAGCTCAGGCTGCTCTGTTAACCCTGGAGCAGGGGGATGCCACCACGGGCAGGAGGTCGCTGCTCATCTCCCGAAGGCGATGCCCGTGGAGGACAGCGTGCTTTGGGGTGGGGGAGGCACTCTGCTGCACGTCAGCAGTGTTTGCAAAAGCCCAGCATCCTGCTCTGGGGTCAGATGTCTCTGCGCTGCCTGGCTTGTGCATGATGAGCGAGCAGATGTCCGGGCTCTTGGCAACTGCTGACATAATATAAATACATAATTGCTCAAACACAGATTCAACACGTGTCAATTAAGTCTGAGCTTGTTGTGAGAGCGCAGCTTTGCCAGCCCTGTTCATTGAGGTGGGAGAGCCCCACTCCATGAGCTCCTTTCACATAGTGGATCCCAAAGCTTGTGGAGGTGTTACACAGGATCACTGCCCTCCCATAAGTGTGTTGCCTCAGGATCATCTCATCCTTGCTGCCTTTGCCCTTGTATTTTTTCCCACTTGACCCAATTCATTGCTTGGCATCTCCAGCCTGGCCATCGTGTACCCTGTTGATGAAGAGCCGACGTCCACTTCTCATCATGGTGAAGCAGCTTAGTGGCTGCTTCAGCGCTGGGTTTGACTCCTTTTCCCCAGCTCAGCATCACTCAGGAACTCTGGGTCAGGTCAGTGGTCACAGAACAACTTGACAGCCCAGGCTTGCATGGGGCTGGGAAGCAATCACCTCTCCTGGCAAAGGTGTTTGTAGTAGCCATCAAAGCCCTACATTGAGTTAAGGCTTGCTGATAGGGCAGACTTGGGCTTGGCTTCAGGAAGGGACTGGTCTAGACACTCTTGATGAGACCTTCCTGCCCTCCATCACCAGGCTGGCTCTGAGCTAGACCTGTCATCTCTGCCGAAGGGTCAGGAGCTGACGTGTCCCTGCAGTTTCACTGGGAGCAGCCTCTTGTGGTTAATTGGTGATGATCTCCTCCACGAGCAGGTTCAAACCTCGTTGCTCTGCCCTACGCGAAGGTAGGAGCTGTGGCAGGGCTGGGTACTCCTGATGCTGTCCTACTGTGTGGTGGTCCAGCCTTAGTCTGGTTAGCAGGACAAGTCAGCAGAGCCCAGCTGAGCCAGTGTGAGGGCTGCTGAGAAAGACATCTGAGGTGAAGAGGGAATGCTCACTCTGTCCTCCATGCTCCTCGTGTGACCTGCTTGGGCTTCACACCAGTCTGCTGGGCAGGAAAACATCATGCTATGTCAGTCTGACTTCTTTCCAAATACTCCTGGCAAGTGGGTGGGAGGCAGCAAGCTTGGAGTTCTGGGCAGCGTGGCAGTGAGACTGCATATGTACACAGGGGCGTGGATGGGTGTGTGGTGCAAGGCTTGTGAGTAGATGGAGGGTTGATGCCTGCAAGCCCCTCGTGGTTTCAGGGAGGACTGAGTGAGGTGGATGGTAGTGGCGGGAGATGGGTGAGCAATAAAGCATCTCCCAGGACCCCAGTACCCTGTTGCTTCTGCAGAAATTGAGCCCTGTTGCTCAGGGTGCTCAGGGGACATGGTGCCCGTTCTCCTGCACTTTAGCCCTGTCTGTTGTGTGCATATTTAAGTGCTCGCTGGGCAGAGGAGCCAGGTCATTGGGAACCGGAGGATGCCTTTGGTGTGAGTTGAAGGCGAAACTGCTTTACTGTAAATGAATGTTGGAAGAGATTGTGATTGTCTGGAAAAAGACTTGGATGCTAAAACACCCGTCTTTGTGAATGATCTGAGGAACAGAGAAAATAGCAGAACATGAGGAGGGAACACAGAGAGGGGGCTTGAGACAAGTGTGTGGGCATGAGGGTCTTGGAAAGCTGTGGTTACGCACCAGACAGCAAATCTCGGTGCTGAGATAGCAAAGCCTTGCTGTCGCAACTGACAGGGGTCTGCAGGAGCCAGGCAGAGATGAGACGTGAACCCCCACGTCCATCCAGCTCCAGGCAGCGAGGGCACGTGGACTGGACCCTCATGGCACAGCCAAGACCCTGATGACAGGAGGAGGAACCGACTGCATTTGGTTTGGACCCAGCAGTGCTTCATGCCCACCTGCTAATACTGCCAGCACTTTGCTGCTCGTTCAGGGTTGAGCAGAGAGGAGCTCTGGAGGCTGCTGCTGGAGGGACTTCCCTGGGCAGCTGTCTTTGCTGTGGTTCAGTGCTCTGAGGAGCTCCAGATCACCTCTGGGAAGGGCTGAGGCTGGAACCCGATGGATCTGAGGAGGCATTTTCCCGTCAGGGTGGACACAGGTCCTGCTGACTGAATGGTGGCTGTAGGGGAGTGCTGTCCTGGGGCTGATTACCTTCTCTGTGCAGGGCTGAGCTGTCACCAGCACCAGCTCTCTGTGGGGCTGGCCCTGTGGAGGGGTCACAGTGCCTCGGGGATGGTGGGGGGCCACAAAGCTTGAAGTAGTGGAAGGGCAGAAGGAAGTCTGCCCTGGCTCCTAGGGACAGGGTCAGCGACAGCCCGAAACTACAGGGTGAGAGATGCCAGAGAATACCTCTCTAATGGGATGAGGATCAAGCCCTGGCTCAGGCAGCGGTGCAAGGAGAGGAGTTTCCACTGCAGGAGGCTGTTGAAGGCTTGTTGGGCTGGTGTGGATGCAGCTGCTCCTTCTGGTGAGCTAAGTGGGATTAAATGACCTCTCGAAGCATCACCTCCCTGCTGCAGTGGGGAGCTGCCCTCTCCTCCCTAGGGCTCTCAGAGGTGGCGTGGGGACCTGAGAGAGGGTAGTCTGGAGAGAGCTTGTAGGAGGCTGCGGAGACCAGGGCTCCTGGAGCCTCAGCTCCGTGAGTCAGCGTTTCGCTGCCGGTGATTCACAGCAGTGCTGCGAGACAGCCAGGGGCTGCTGCAGGCCCGGAAGGAATTCTGTGGAAGGAGAGCAGCGCGAGAGGAGGGGGAGAAGATGTTTTCCCTCATCTTAGCAGCCTTTCCCAAGGCCGGCTGTGAGATTCACCAGCACCCAGCTGGAGAGAGATGTGCTGTGCTCGCAAAGGGAGCTGCACCTCTCAGTCCCCTCCCCGGCAGCGCTGGGGCACAGGGTTTGGTGCCCTGGCACCTTGCTGAGTGGGTGGCCGCATCCAGCCATCATCGTCCTAAGCCAAGAGCTTAGTCCTAAGTGCAGGAGCTTGGGGGCATTGCTGGACCGTGCAACCCACGCTGCGGGACCCTTCGCTGTAATTCAGGCTAAAATGGTGAGGGTCACCTGCCTATCTGTTCCTGGTGGGACACAGGTGACCCTCAGCACATCTGAACTGTCGGTCCCTTAAACTCTTCTGAACCAACTTGCGGGTGATGGACAAGTACTGTTATTATGCTTCAAAAGTATTATTTGGGCACCTTTCTGGGCTCAGCTACCCTCAGCCTGAGCTGTAAATGGTCCGACCTGCCCCCGGGTGTCACCCCTGGGAGGCTTGGCCTGGCCGTGATGCTGTAGCTCATGGCTGGGTTGGAGGCTGCAGCACGGCGCCCTCAGCACCTGCGTGTCCAGGGCAGTGCTTTCCAGCCTCTGTTTTCCTTCTGAAGGGTTTTTGCAGGCCAGGGGCCCCGCAGCGAGCTGGAGCCCAATGGTGGTGGGTTGTTTGCGTTTTGCCTTGAGAATCTTGCCGTGTGCCCCTGGTTGGGGGCATCTGTGGTGTCCAGGCAGGCACTCGGGTGCCAAAGGTTGGATTCTGCCCGTTCTGCGGGGAGACAGATGCTGTTCCTCGCAAATGTGTGTGGAAGTGAGACGGGTGAAGTGTTAGCAAAGCGGAATTTGAGGCAGGTAAAAAAGGTTGTTGAGGGCCGTGAACCCCTTGCCCGTCCATCTCTGCCGAGACAACCCTGTGAAGGTTGTCTTCTTCTCCGAGGCAGCCTGATGGGTGGGGGAGTCTGGCCACTCATGCCGTGGTCCTTCCCAGCACATGTAACCCAGGCTCCTGGTTGCTATTTCTGGCTTCTGCTCAGCTCCTGTGACTCATGCAAGCTCCTTTGACACCTTGTTGGTCCTTCCGTGTATCTGTGAAGTGCTTCAGAGCGTGGAAATTTCCAAGTTGCTGTTTTCTCGGCGGCAGCTGGAGTTCGGCCGTGCTGCACGGGTATTCTAGGGCTCGGGTGTGGGAGTGGGCACGGCTGGGGACCAGGGACACGGTGGATTTGGGACTCGGACTTCTGAAGTGGTGGTGCACAGGGCGTTTGACTGCACTGTGATGACTCTGCATTAATGTATATCATACATATGTTATATATACATCCTGAATATCAAACAGGCAGGGAAAGCAGCCTGGGCAGAGATGATTGCTGCTGAAAGACAACCAGGGGATTGATAAAGGGTATTAAGCAGGAGGGAGGGAGTCAGGGTTAAATGCATTCCCCAGAACCAGCTGCCTGGGGCACGGGCAGTCCTTGTGTGGTGCCACAGCAAAGCCGGGGAGATGGCATTCCAGCTCCTGCGGGTGAGACATGGTGGGAAGCCAGCTGGAGAGGAGAGAGGGCTTGGGAGCATGCGGTGCTCATGAAGGTGGGTGTGGGGCAGCTCTGCTCCGGCTTCTCCAGGCTTGGTGGCATGGCCTGTCCCCTCCCTGTCTCCTCCATGGTGGGTGGGGAGGGCTGGGGGCCCCTTTCCTCCTTGCCCTTGAGTGGAGGTAGAGTCACAAGATCACAGACTGCTTTTGGTTGTGAGGGACCTTTAAAGGTCATCTTGTTTAACCCCCTTCAGGGATCAGGGACATCCTCAACTAGAACAGGTTGCTCAGAGCCCTGTCCAACCTCACCTGCAATGGTTCCAGGGATGGGGCAGTGACCACCTCTCTGGGCAGCCTCACCACCCTCAGTGTCAACAATCTCTCCTCTCCAAGCTGAATCTCCCTCTTTCAGTTTAAAACCATCACCCCTTGACCTGTCCCAACAGGCCCTGCTCAAAAGTCTGTCCCCACCTTTCTGACAGGCCCCTTCAAGTCCTGAAAGGTCTCCCCAGAGCCTTCTCCTCTGCAGGCTGAACCCCCCCAGCTCTCCCAGCCTGGCTCCCAGCAGAGGGGTTCCAGCCCTCCCAGCATTGCTGGGGCTCCTCTGGCCCCGCTCCACCAGGTCCCTGTCTCTGCTGTGCTGAGCACTCCCGAGCTGCCCCAGCACTGCAGGGGGGTCTCTCTCTCTGCCCAGAGCCCTGGGAGCAGAGGGGCAGGGTCCCCCCCTCCCCTGCTGCCCACGCTGCTGGGGTGCAGCCCAGGGTGCCAGCGCCTGCTGGGCTGCCCACGCATGGGGCCGGCTCCTGTCCAGCTTCTCACCCACCAGTATCCCCAAGGCCTTCTCCACAGGTCTGCTCTCAACCCATCCAGCCCGTGCTGGTGCTGGGATTGCCACGACCCAGGCGCAGGACCTTGCTCTTGGGCTGTTAGAACCTGATGAGGTTCACATGGGTCCACTTCTCAAGCTTTTCTGGGTTCCTCTGGATGAATCCTGTCCCTCTGGTGTGTTGTCCTGGGTTCGGTGAGGATTGGGTTAATTTTCACCAGATGCTGTGAGGGGACCACAGCCAGTGGGATATTCGATACCAGACAGTCATGCCCACTGTGTGGGTGGGTGAGCTGGGTCTCTGACCCTCCCTGCTGGTGTGGAGCCTGTCCAGTCTGTGAACTTTATAGTGCATGCTTTATATATTGTTTATATATTGCTCTGGTCAGCTTACTGGTCAGTAGCTGGTTGAATATGTGCCAGCGGTGAGCCCAGGTGGCCAGGAAGGCCACCAGAATCCTGGCTTGTATTAGAAATGGTGTGGCCAGCAGGACTGGGGCAGGGATCATCCCTGTGTACTCAGCACTGGTGGAGCCACACCTCACATCCTGGGTTGTTTTGGGCCCCTCACTCCCAGAAGGACATTGAGGGGCTGGAGCGTGGCCAGAGAAGGGGAATGGAGCTGGGGAAGGGTCTAGAGAACAAGTGTGGTGAGGAGCAGCTGGGGGACCTGGGCTTGTTCAGCTTTCAGAGAAGGAGGCTCAGGGGAGACCGTCTGGCTCTTGACAGCTCCCTGACAGGAGGTTGGAGCCTGCTCCCAAGGAACAAGCGACAGGACAAGAGGAAACATCTTCAAGTTGTCAGGGCAGATTTAGGTTGGATATTAGGAAAAAATTCTTCACAGGAAAGGGTTGTCAAGGGCTGGCCCAAGCTTTCCAGGGAAGCAGTTCAATCACCATCCCTGGATGCGTTTAAAAGTCGTGGAGCTGTGGTGCTGAGGGCCATGGTTTAGTGGTGACCTGGCAGTGATGGGTTAATGATTGGACTCATGATCTTGAAGTTCTCTTCCAAACAAAACGATTCTGTGATTCTGTGCTTCTTCCCCTGGGGCTCCTGATCTCTTGTCCTGCTCTGGAGTTTTCATCAGCCTGTGGCCAAAGTGGTGGGTGCTACCTGAGCACTGCTTCTCCCAGCAGGCTGCCTGGCAGCCCCTTCCTGCCCAGCCACCCCCAGCCCTGGGGGGTGCTGGGCACCACTCGCTGCCAGCCCGCAGCCGCTCTGGCAGTGTCTCCCCCAGTGCTCTGGGGTTGCCCGCTGCTGTCTGATGGCAGGATCCATCCCTGCCCTGCCACGGTGCCCACGCTGTGCTGCACGGGCGCTTCCCGCTGCTCGCTGCAGGGCTCTGAGGCACCTCGGCCGTGGGGCTCCTGGCCCTGGTGTTTGGTCTCTGGTTCCGTCCCTCCCCGGAGACAAGGAGCCTGGGATGTGCCGGGTGTCACGCTCTGCCCTTCCCCGTGGACAGGGGTGAAGAAAGAGCTTCTGTTCAGCTCTCGCTGCTGAGACCTCTCCAGGCTGGCTCATGCAAGTGGGGCCCTTGGGTGCGTGTTCTGGAGGTGGCACAGCGTTTGCTGCCCTCGGCCCCGCTAAGCAGGGGTGGGATACAGGAAAATGCCAGATTGGCTTGGGATGGAGATGTGCAGCCAGGGATGGAGATGTGCAGCCAGGGATGGAGATGTGCAGCCAGGGATGGAGATGTGCAGCCAGCACAGGAGCTGAGCTTTCCTCCTCTGTGCATGCATGGGGAAAGGTCCCAGCAGCCTGTGCCAGGCACTGGAGTGCCTGGCTCGGGATGAATCAGGTGTTTGCTGGGAAGGCAGGGTGGCGATGGGACTGGCACCAGCATCCACACGGGACCCTCCCACCACGCCGAGAGGCTGCGGTGCAGGCACAGAGCTCCCGGCGAGGGGGGAGCTGAGCAGTGGGATGGGAAGGCAGCCCAGTTCCCAGCTCGGCTGCAGCTGCGGTACACATCAATCACTGCGCGGGGGTGGTGGG
The DNA here is from genome assembly GCA_025345505.1 of Todiramphus chloris collaris. Taxonomy (NCBI): domain Eukaryota; kingdom Metazoa; phylum Chordata; class Aves; order Coraciiformes; family Alcedinidae; genus Todiramphus; species Todiramphus chloris. The sequence continues at coordinate 136,828 of JANVCC010000271.1, forward strand.
GTTGGGGAAGAGGCAGCTCTGCAGAAAGCATTGCCTCGGACGCGGCTGCAGCCTGGCAGCGACGAGCTGCGCTGGAGGCATGGGGAGCTGGCACCAAGGTAGGGTGACCCCGCCGTGCAGAGGGATGCTGCTGGCTGCCTGCGGGATGCTCTGGGCTTCATGCACTGGGTGCCCAGCATGGGGAGCACCGGCCTGGGTGTGATGAGGGTCCCAGAGCCCAGGGGAGGGGAATGGGGCACTTTTCCATCTGGGCAGCAGTTTGGGGCAGTGCAGATCTCTGCCCCTGCCAGTCCCGCGTGAGGAGGTGTGGTGTGTGGTCTGCAGGAACTGGGGGCACCCTGTGTTTCTGATCCCCCCGCTTTATCATAAACAGGGCAGCTCATACATTTTTTTTGCCTTGGTGCAGAGCATCACAGGAGAGCTCTCTGGGCTGCCTGCTGCACTGCAGAGTGGTTTGGGGATTTGCACGTTCCCCCGGTGCCAGCGGGTGAGGGTTGGGTGGCAGCAGGGCTCCAGAGAGCTGTGTGTTGCTGAGGCTTTGAGGATCACTTTTCCTGTTCAGTTTTTCTGTGTCCCTGGAGGATACCCAGCACTCCCTGCTGGGACTCTCCTCGTGTTTCCAGGATGGCTGCAAGGAGCTGCCTGTGCTCTCATCCTGCCTGTCCCCTGTCAGTTCAGCCTCTGCCCCATGGCAGGGGTGCTGGGTGCTGCAGCTCTGGTGTTCTTGGGAGCTGGCAAGTACCTGGACCCCCTACCCCATGTCACACAGACACTGCCACCCCTGCAGGGTCCTTCCTGTGCCCAGCTTGCTCCCTGTCTCCAGGGTCTCTGCAGCACCCAGCTGTCCTGCAGCATGTTGGTGGGCTCTGCTGCCAGGATCAGTCCCAGGGGTCCTCAGCAGCTGCAGAATGTGGAGGAAAGGGAGGAGGGCACTTAGTTGGTACCCAGTTCTGTGCTGGATCCCATGGGAACCTGTTTGGGTACTCAGCATGGGGCTTTGCCCAGACTCCTGCCTGCCCATGTCCGTGATGGACGAGCAGCAGCGACAGCACGGAGCGAGTAGGGGAAAGCAGAGCCCAGGACCAAAGGAGGATGCTCAACCTTGAAAACCAGCTCGGCGGGGGGAAGGCAAAAGCAGGCTCAGGTGAAAGCCTGTTTAAAAGTGGCAAGGAAGGAAAGGCTCTAGGAAGGGAGTGCTGCGGAGGCTGGAGGCAGGATATGCTGGGGAAGTGCGGGGGCAGAGCGTCTGGGAAAGCCGTGAATCCACACTCTGGCTTGAAGGAGAGGAAGAGGAAAACACCATGAGAAGGAGGAGCAGGCAGATGATGGGAGGAGATTATACTCGTGACAAGCAGCTCTGTCTCTTATCAGCCACCATCCCCACATGCCTATTTCAGTAGCCCGGAGCTCCAGCCAGCACCAGCCATTTCATCTGGTGTTTGCCCTGAAGAGAACATCCCCCGGCCTGTTTTGGATCCTGCTGCAGCAGAAGTGAGCCAGCCCTTGCTGAAAACTGGGGCTGTGCTTGGCACATGGCACCGGGGCCCATGGTTGTAGCGCAGTCCTTCAGCCAGGGCCCTGTACAGACACAGGGTCTGGGGAGATGGCCCCTGCTGCCTCCTGCCTCTGCCAGGCAGTGTGGGAGCTGCTCTGGCCCTGGATTTACTCCCAAGGGAACATGTATGAGCAAGGCTTGGTGCTTGGGAAGGGCTGGGAGAGCCCTGGCCCCGTGCTCTGTTTGCAGCCCCCTGCGGGGCACCGGCGCCTTCTGGGGAGGCTGGGGGGTTTCCTCCTGCCCTGGCAGCACGGAGGGTCTCATTCCTTCCTCCTCCACCTTTCACGCTGCTGGGATGGGGGCAATGCCACGGGCATGGGCTCAGTGGGCCCTTGTGGGATGGGGCCCATTGGTGCTTGGGTTTCCTCTGTGTCCGTGCTGGGCATCCTGCCCCTGCCGAGGTGCGGGGAGGGCTGGTGCTGGGGAGCCCGGTGGCACCTGCAGCAGATGGGGCAGGCAGGGCAGTGTGTGGAGGGGCAGAGTCTTGCTAGGACTGGGGAAAGGGGGCAGTGGCTGGGACCCCAAAGCGGGGTGGTGGGAGAAGCTGGACCACAACAGGAGCAGGGAGATAGTCCCTGGGGGCTTGCCAGCCCCCTCTGCCTGGGCTCCAGCACCCCAGCACTCCCGTGTTACCCTCTCACCTGCTTCAGCTGGAAGTTAGGGTGCCTGGCTCAGGCTCTTTGCCTGTTCATCAGAAAGTTTGACTTAGAGCTTAATGTGAAAAAGAAGGTCTGGCTGGGAGAGGTGGGATGACTTCCTAGCCTGCCACCCTTAGACAGCCCCCATCATTTCCTCAAGAATCAGTGCCTCCTGGTGCAGGGAAAAAATAGTTTGGAAGAAAGTTTAGAAACCTTGAGTGAAAACCAGCTGGTTTTGGCCCAAAGGGATGGTTGTCATTTTGGAGAATTCATGTTGATTAAAAAATTCACACGCTGAGATCCAAACAGAAACGGTTGGGAACGATCCATGCAGGGACTGGAACTGTGAGCATGCAACTGCTTGAATTTGCAATGAAATAACAACAGCCTCGTTTCCTCCGTAGAAAAATAAACCACTGGTGACCTTTGAAATCTTCTCATCCACTTGGCCAAGCGCTGGGATCTGTTTGGAGAGGCTGGGCTGATGTTTCTCAGGGGCGGCTGGCAGGTTGTCCTGCCTGTTCTGGCCAGGCAAGCTTAGCCTTGGGGCAGGACAGTGGAAATCTTGTGTCTTTTAGCGTGAAGCAAGTCCGTCTGGGGTGACAAGTGCTCCCAGCAGCACTGCCTCTGCCGGGCTATGTGGGGCAGGCTGGACATGCTGGGGAAGTGCAGGGTGACTGGCTCTGTCTCCTTTGCCCATCCCTTCCCTTGCCTCCTGTCTGTGCCCTCCCACCCCCAGGAGCCAGTTTTTCTGGTAAGGTTTCACTGAGGACACCTGAAAGGCAGGGCTGGGACATGAGCTGTGGTGTGAGCTGTTTCCTTTCTGAAAGAAGGTCAGCGAGTCGCCAGTGACAGCGAGCTGAGCGTGGTGGGCGCTGCACTAGAGGGACGGGGTCCACCCAGAGGGACCTGGCTGCAGGAATGGGCTCCTGTGAACCTCGTGAAGTTCAACCAGACCTGCGCCTGGGTCGTGGCAATCCCAGCACCAGCACGGGCTGGATGGGTTGAGAGCAGACCTGTGGAGAAGGCCTTGGGGATACTGGTGGGTGAGAAGCTGGACAGGAGCCGGCCCCATGCGTGGGCAGCCCAGCAGCGTGGGCAGCAGGGGAGGGGGGACCCTGCCCCTCTGCTCCCAGGGCTCTGGGCAGAGAGAGAGACCCCCCTGCAGTGCTGGGGCAGCTCGGGAGTGCTCAGCACAGCAGAGACAGGGACCTGGTGGAGCGGGACCAGAGGAGCCCCAGCAATGCTGGGAGGGCTGGAACCCCTCTGCTGGGAGCCAGGCTGGGAGAGCTGGGGGGGTTCAGCCTGCAGAGGAGAAGGCTCCGGGGAGACCTTTCAGGACTTGAAGGGGCCTGTCAGAAAGATGGGGACAGACTTTTGAGCAGGGCCTGTTGGGACAGGTCAAGGGGTGATGGTTTTAAACTGAAAGAGGGCAGGGCTGGACTGGATGAAAGGAGGAAAGGTTTTATGCTGAGGGGGGTGAGACAGTGGATCAGGTTACCCAGACAAGCTTTGGATGCTCCATCTTGTGTTAGAGGTCAGGTTGGGTGGAGCTTTGATCAATCTGGTCTAGTGAAAGATGTCCCTGTCCACAGGACAATGGACTAGATGACCTTTGAAGGTCCCTCACAACCTAAACCAGTCTGTGATTCTAAATTTGGTCTTTCCCCGCCTGTCTTAGGTCTTGTTTCTGACCAGGCTTTTGCTCCCCCATACCTGCTAGAACAGCATTTAGGTAGTTGGGACTTACAGGAGGTCATGGTGATAGGATGTCAAGTCACCAAGCAGCTTCTGGGGGTGGGTCTGTGGCCTGGAGCTGTGCTGGGATCTCCTCCCTGGTTAGTGCTGCTGGGCCTGGGGCAAAGCCTGGGGGTTGGCAGCTGAGGAGATGGCAGCTCCCTCCCCATGCCACATGGGCTGTCATTCCAGAAATGAAGATCAGAAATACCCCACATGGGCTTCCAGACACCAGAAGAGTGTGGTTTCTCTGGTGGTGCAGGCATCGCTCAGGGCTGCTTCTGTAGCTGCTCTGTGGGTGGAGTGGGTGATGTGACTGTGGGCAGAAGCTGCCAACTGAACCAGCTCATCCAGTGGCAGCCCTCGGGCTCTGTGCTGGTGCTGATCCCCGCTGGTCCTGTGCAGCTGGGCACAGCCCAGGGCCCCAAGCAGTGGGGGGCTGGAGGGGTCTGAGAAGCCCAAGTGGCAGCTGGGCGATGGTCACGAAAGGTGCTCAATGACCTGTTTGTGCCTGGACTGTTCCAGGAGCCCTTGCCAGCCCCACGCTACATTTGCATAAAGGTTTAAGAAACATAAGGGTTGCGAAAACAAGTTACTGAGCACCCCATCCCAGCACAGAAAGTGCCTTCCTGCCCCCGTCCCTGGGTTGTGTTTGTACCTCGCACTGGAGAGGCAGCTGGAGCCGAGGCAGGTTCTGTTCCGCACCACGCAGGGTCTGGCCACGCTGGCCGTGGGAACCCAGCGTGATGCTGCCTCTGGGAAGTCCAGAGGGAAAAAACCCAGCCGTTCTGGATGCGATATGTGGAGTTGTCCATGTTTGCAATTTCCTGTGTCAGCGCAGCCTTTTATCTGACTCACAGCCTGGTTTTTACTCCCACAACAAACCCGCTCATAAAATATACTAGTGAAGGTATCAAAGGGGCTGGGGGCTGCAGGGGGTTGTGGGCAGCTCCACTGCCTGCTGTGAGTGTGGGGATGGGCTGGGAGCCCCGTGCCCTGGCTGCCTTGGGTCCCTGCCACCAGTGCCCCTCCCCGCACCGCCACCTCTGATCCAGCTCAACCAAGGATGAAATCCTGACATCCTCTGCTGCTGCCACCCGCCCTTTGCAAAGCCACCTCCGGGCACGGGCCAGGGGCCGGGTGTCTGGTCGTGGCTCTGCGTGCTCAGGCAGTGGGGCAGAGATGAGCCGGGGCATCCCGGGCTGCTGGCTGCCCAGCTGGCATCCTCCATCCCTCTGCACCCGGGTGACACCTCTTGTCTCTCCTTGCGGGTGGCGGTGGCAGAGCAGGGTGGCCAGTGGTCATGACGACAGAGACGGGCCCTGGTTCGGAGGTGAAGAACGCGCAGGAGGAGGCTCTGCCACAGCAGCTGGAGGTGGCCGCGCACGGCCCCACCGCCGCAGCCGCCGACCCCGCCGGCCAGGACGCCGAGGCCAATGAGAAGCCCAGGGCACAGTCTGATGCCCGAAACATGGAGCCGGTGAGTGGATGGCGCCAGGTGCCCTGGGCTGTGGCAGAGAGGAAGGTGCAGCAGAGGGAAGGGTCGTCCCGCCACTCTCTGCTGCCCGCACGGGGACTGCAGGGAGCTTGGTGAGGTGGGCACCTCCCCTGTGCCATCAGCCCTGGAGACTCGTCCCAGCAAGGGCAGTGGGTGGGCTCTGCCAGCTGCTTCCCACGGTGGCTGCTGGCCAGGGTGGGGGGTGGAAGCGGGTGGCCCCACGTCCCAGGACTCAGCCATCCCTGGCAGGGCTGGGAGCAGTGGCTGCACCCTCCCATCAGCCCCAGAGATGCCAGGGAGCTGTGCTGCTTCCACCAGGCACGCTGCTGCCCTGACCCTGCCTGCTGTGCCAGGCAGTTGGGCAGGGAGGTTTTGAGTGCTGAACTCACCCCGGGTTTATGGCCACCCATTTTCCAGGGACTCTGGTTGTGCCAGTGGCATGGGGTGGGGGAACGGGGCTTGGCTGTGGACTCCCAAGATGTTATCAGCCTCCTTCCCTGTCAGCTGCCCTCTTCTGCTGCTGTTGGAGGGCTTTCTCCAGCTGTCTGTCCACCCAGCTTGGCAGTGGTGCCAAGTAACTGTGTGTCTTCCCACTTCAGGGCACGGAGATGGAGGAGAAGGACTACAGCGAGACAGATGGGCTCTCTGACAAAACAACCCCCAGCAAGACCCAGAAATCACCCCAGAAAACCTCCAAGAAAGTGAAGAGTGCCCTCTGCAGAGTGACCCTGCTTGATGCCTCCGAGTATGAATGCGAGGTGGAGGTGAGTCCCAGCTTCAGGGGGCTGTGCTGGCACCAGGAAAGGGACGTATTTCAGCCTGGGATCCCTGCCTGACCCCAGTGAGTGAGTCCGTGATGTCAGGGCTCTTCCAAGGACAGCTTTGTGGTAGCTCTTTTCAAGGGAAAAGGTTCGGGAAAAATACCTATTAAAGTTGAAATTCCCAAGTAAGTGAAGAATCTGGAAAGACAGACCCTAGCAGGGGATTTCATCCCAGTGAATCCAAATTTGGCAGCTACTCACAGGACGAAACAGCATCTAAAAAGCAGAAGCCGATCTGGTGGGGCACAGAGCTCTGCAGACCGTACGTGGGAGCGAGGGGGATGCTGTTGGGCTCCTCGGGGGCCGTTGTGCTGAGGCTTGCCCTGGTGCCAGGAGCCCGACACACCTGGCCCCCCACGCTGCCCCCCACCCTTCCCCGTCCTGCTCACTCCCTGCTGTGCCCCAGAGCTGGCAGCCCGGGCACTGTGTGGGGAGCTGTGTCACAGCCTGGCAGCGTCATACGTGTGTCTGTCTGTGTGTGCCAGCCTATGTAAGGGTGTGAGATGTGCACACCCCTGCAGCTGCATCCTCGAGTGAGCGGGCAGGGCTGCGGGCCAGGGTCCAGCACCCTGTGTGGGCTGCCCGCTGTCTGTGCAGGACTGCACGCGTGTGCGGTGCCCGGGTGCACGCAGATGTGCTCTGGGGAGCACTGTTCCCTGGCAGCCACTGCAGGGGGGGACGGGAGGGATACTGGTGCCTGCCCGTGACTGCCTTGGCACTGGGAGATGCTGCAGGGCTGCTGGCAGCGTGGGACTGCTGCCTTCTAGGACAGGGTGGGGAACAGCCGGCATTAAGTCGGGAGTTGAGGCTGGTTTTTGTGGAAGGGTCCAGTGGCCCTGCTGCAGGGACAAGGGCAGCTGGGAGATGTACTTGCCAGGAGAGTCTCTTTCTGTCCCCAGCACTCACTGCTGTCTCCTGCCTGCAGACTGGGGGGGCAGCGCTGCTCTGACCCACGGCATCCTCCTGGTGGGAGGAACGCTTGTAGGAATTGACAGCTTTGCATAAAAATGCAAAAGCTGCAGTTGTCCCGGAGTAGAAATCCCAGAGCCTTTGCCAGGGAGACCTTTGCACTTGCTGCTGGAGAGTGGGCAGACTGGTTTTTGTTGGCAGCAGCTTTGAAGCTGGCTTCACAGAGTGGACCTGCATCTGTATGCTGGTCCTGCCTCCCCCAGGTCTTGGCTGCGCAGGAGCAGTGAACAGGAGGAGCGTGGCTGCCTGGGAGAAGAGAGCACCCCGAGGCAGCCGGCACTGGGGGACTGGCCCCCTGCCCATGGCACAGGCAGCAGGGCCTTTCGGCAGCAGCCCTGGCTGTCGCTGTCGTGGTAGAATTTGTCACAAAGCTGTGGGAAGATGGGTTGTCACGAAGCCAAAAGCTCTCCCAGAGAAGAAAAGCAGCGGAGTGCCCCAGGGACTGCGAGGGGCTCACGGGGCACGGGAGTGACTGGTGGGAGCCCCAGCGGGGTCATCCCTCCCCTGGCTCTTCCCGTAGCGTTGGCCAAGCTAAACTGGTGCCCAAGCAGCAGCCTGGGTTGCTGGGAGCTTCCCCAGCAAAGCAACGGCCCTTGCCGGGTGTGAGTGCGGATGAGCGCTCTGGTGCTGTGGCGCAGGGCATGGGGGCTGGCTGCTAGAGAGCTCCTGCTCTCTAAAAGAGCCACCTGGGGCACGGGGGTAGAGTTTGGTGTGGAAAGGCTGGTGCTGCATTTCTTCTTTCTTCCTCATGGGAATAGCTGTGCTTTGCCCACGTGCTTAAGTCAGTAAAAATCAAAAAGCGGAGCCGAACCACCCATAGTGTGACAGCCCAGCACATGCCATGAGTTAGCCTCTGCCTTCAAAGCATCCTATCAGCAGGAAGGAGGAGACCCAGGAAGGGAGACTGCAACTGCTGGGAAGCTCTGCAGGGCAGAAGGAGCCCAGGGTCAAGCTGAGGGCAGCGAGTCACTGGGGCTGTGCCGCTCAGGGCCCTGGGCTGCCCTTGGGGTGCATGGTGAAGGTGCCCCAGTAAATGAGTGCCTCGTAGAGGGGAGATGGGAACTGCCAGGCTGGAAGACCAAACAGGAGAAACACACATGGGAGGGGCTGTTCTTCCATCTCTGTGAGCGAGCCTGGGCCTCTGCCACCGATAACAAAGGGAAATTCAGGGGAACTCAAAGGACCAGATAATGAGAGTGCCCTTCATCCCTGCACGTGGCTCGGGCTCTTTGTGACACTTGTTTGTCATGCCATGCTTTGGGACCCAGCTGCCACCACCACCACCATGAGTAAGGAGAGTGGTGGGAAGGAGTGTGTCCCACAGGCAGTGCCAGCAGCCATGACATCTGGGGAATATTTGTCCTAGCTTGCTGGTCTGGAGCAGAGGTGCGTGGGCTGGCTTGGATCCCTCTCTGGTTTGGCATCACTGTCTTCTGGTGTGATAAGGGATGAGATGGGTGGGCACCAGGTCCCCCTGGCCCGTGGGACCTGCTGCCTGAACTGCACTGGCTGGGCCTGACCATGCCCCATCCCTGCAGCCCTGGGACCAGCTGGGTGGTCACCTAGAGGACCAGGGCTGCCGTGACACTCTCCAGTGCTCCCTGTCTGCACCCAGCTGGTGCTGCCTGCTCCTGCCGGGTCTCAGGAGCACAGGGGAGCCAGCTCACCATCAGTCTCTCCGTGTCTCCAACAGAAGCACGCCCGAGGCCAGGTCCTCTTTGATATGGTGTGCGAGCACCTCAACCTCCTGGAAAAGGACTACTTCGGCCTCACCTTCTGTGACTCGGACAGCCAGAAGGTGAGCACAGGCAGTACCCCCTGCGGCCTCCTCCTCCATGGTGGGGGTTCCCCCTGACCTGCTGTCTCCTTGTTGCAGAACTGGCTGGACCCCTCCAAGGAGATCAAGAAGCAGATCCGCAGTAAGTGCCCAGGGGTGGTCCATCCTCCCCAGCCCTGGGACATCCCACGATGCTCTTAGCTCAGCTGTGGCTGTCCTCCAGCGAGTCCCCTCCCCACCTGCTCTGGAGGGGACCTTTGGCAGCCAGCCTGAGGACAGCGATGCTGTTCCTTGTTCCATGCCTGTTACCCTCCTCTCTTACTCATGACAGGCACAGGCACAAAGGACTCTGTCTATGCTTCCGGAGACCTGATCCCTCTCTGGGCACCATCCTCTCCTGCTCTGAGCGAGGAGGACAGGGGCTGGGGGGAAGAGTGGAAGGGCTTGCTGGGAGAGGTTTTGGCATGCCTTTGCCCATTGCCATTCTGAGATGGTGGAAGGGCTGTTGTCCAAGATGTCAACTTCTGAGACATGTGAGGCTCTTGCTGTGACAGTGGTAGTCACACTGAGCTGATGGCTCCTGAATTTGTGATGCTTTTCTCTCCCCAGCTGTTTGGAGAGGATTAACCAAGTCCTGATGGTGTCCCAATGGCTGTTCTCTGTGACAGCTTCTGGAGCCCCCTTGTCCCTGCCCTGTGCCAGACTTGGGGAAGAGTACTGGGACCTTTAGTGGATGCCTGGATGCTCCTGCAAGCATGTGTAGAGCCAGTGTGGGTGCTGCCTTACTGCTCTCTCCCCTCTCTAGGTGGACCCTGGAACTTTGCCTTCACCGTGAAGTTTTACCCTCCGGACCCTGCCCAGCTCACAGAGGACATCACAAGGTGAGGACCACCCCTCCATGGGTACAGCTGCTGGGGCAGCTCCTAGGGGACCGGCTGGGAGTGTGTGGAAGGGCAGGGCTAAGGCAGGATGTGGGCAGCCGTGGGGTGTCCGGGGGCTCGCTGCCCTCCTGCTGCATGTGGCACATCTAAATCATGCAGAGCGGGGCTGAGAGGGTGTCCGTGGGAGGTGACAGTGACCATGGAGAGCAGTGCAAGGTGGGGTGCACACTGCGGCCTCCTGGGGAGCCCCAGCCTGCTCCGGAGGGCACGCGCTTCCACCCTGCTCTCACCCTCTGCCCCTCCCGCAGATACTACCTGTGCCTGCAGCTCCGTGCGGACATCATCACGGGGCGCCTGCCCTGCTCCTTTGTCACGCACGCCCTCCTGGGCTCCTACGCCGTGCAGGCCGAGCTGGGAGACTACGATGCTGAGGAGCACGTGGGCAACTACGTCAGTGAGCTCCGCTTCGCCCCCAACCAGACACGGGAGCTGGAGGAGCGCATCATGGAGCTGCACAAGACCTACCGGTGAGCCCCAGGAGAGGACAGCCTGGTGGCAAGGAAGGCACCACACAGCTGGCCCATGCCTGGTGGGGCACCCAGTCATGCATCCCTCTCTCTCTCTCTCTTCAGGGGAATGACCCCCGGGGAGGCAGAGATCCACTTTCTGGAGAACGCCAAGAAGCTCTCCATGTACGGGGTCGACCTGCACCATGCCAAGGTATGGGGCCGTGAGGCTGCCAGAACAGTGGCCAATGCCACCCCCATCCTGCCCTGCTCCTTGGACACTCTTCCCTGTCCAGCCCCTTCCTCCTACAATGAAAGGTCAACAGGGACATGATCCTGGGCAGCTGGTTCCGGGTGGCCCTGCATCAGACCACATGACCTCCAGAGATCCAACCTCAACCAGTCTGTGGTTCAGTGACCTCTCTGCCAGCTGGTCTCCCATAGCAGAGCACCGAGCAGAAATCAGTGTGGCACTGCTGGATAGACTGGTTCTTACTGGGCAGCTGAGAAGTCTCCTCCTGTCCCTCTTGCCTCCTCCAGGACTCAGAGGGCATTGACATCATGCTGGGCGTCTGTGCCAACGGCCTCCTCATCTACAGGGACCGGCTGAGGATCAACCGTTTCGCCTGGCCCAAGATCCTCAAAATTTCCTACAAGAGGAGCAACTTCTACATCAAGATCCGCCCGGGTGAGGTGGGTGCCATGAGCCAGTGTGGCCCCAGGGTGCTTGCTCTGCTGGACTCCAGTGGGCTGCCTGGCGGGGAGGTCCTTGCGTGGCTCGAGCCTCTGCTCCAAAGGGTCCCAAGTTCATGACCACACTGGCCAAGAGAGCACATCTCCTCTGGTGTATGGAGGCTTCCAGCAAGTGCTTTCTTGTCCGTGATCTCACTTTGTCACTGGAAAAGTGACTTCACCAGGCTCCTTTTCCCACTAGCCAGGGGTTTGAGGGCAGTTTTTGATGTGTCTTCCATGCTTCACAAAAAGACATCAGTAGGCTTTTTTGTTTCTTTTTCAACTTTGTTTTTGCTGTTTTCACTTCCACATGCACTGATGGGAGAATGCATTTCCTTCTATGTTTTCCAGCAGTCAGGAGGGTGAGGACAGTGCATCTAAAATAGACAGTGATGCTCTCTCACCAAAATGAGCTGTAAAAGGTTTTTATTTCTTGAGGGAATTGGTCTTGCACTGACAGGTCATTTACAGTTGAGGAAAAGCACTTAGGCCAAAAGCTGGGGGGCACAATCCCAGCATCCAGTGGGCTGAGCATGGACCTTTCCAGCACTGCTTTTAAGACTTTTTTTTTTTTTTTCCCATGGTCAAGGCTCCTGTCATGGGAATCTGAGGGCCTTGGCAAGGCAGGTCCTATCCCATCATGTCCTCTAGGGCATGTTCTACCCATAATGGCATGTCTCATGTCTCTGTCTCCCCCAAGTATGAACAGTTTGAGAGCACCATTGGTTTCAAGCTGCCCAACCACCGCTCTGCCAAGCGTCTCTGGAAGGTCTGCATAGAACATCACACCTTCTTCAGGTGAGGAGATCTCCAGACCTTTCCCAGGCTTTTGCACCCTTCTCAAAGGCAGATGTGTTCCTGTCTCTGCCACAGGGGGTACATGCCGGGGGCACGGCCGGGGCTCGCTGACATCACTCCACCTCGCTCACCTCTAGGCTGGTGTCCCCGGAGCCACCCCCCAAGGGCTTCTTGGTGATGGGCTCCAAGTTTCGCTACAGCGGCCGCACGCAGGCGCAGACACGTCAGGCCAGTGCCCTCATCGACCGCCCGGCTCCCTTCTTCGAGCGCTCCTCCAGCAAACGGTACACCATGTCTCGCAGCCTTGACGGAGGTATGCCCCAAATTGGGGAGGGGGAGGCAGATTGGTCCGCCGGCGGGGGCAAGGGGGACGCTGTTCGGCTCGTCTCTGTCTGCGAGCTGCGCGGCTCCTTTGGAGGGGTTACAGCAGCCTCGGGCTTCCCTCTGGAGGTGTCCCCAGCTGCACCCTGTGGCAGTGGGGCTGTCCCCACCCCCAGTGACAGCTCAGGCTGCGGGTGAGCAGGGGTTGTGGCAGGGCGGGGGTCAGGCAGCTTGGGGATGGGGCTCCCCCAGGCACCCTGGGATCCCTGGGGCTGCCAGGAAGCCCTGGTACCAGCCATCTCTTCTGCAGGGCACTGGAGGCTCCTCAGCCCTCTGGTCTAAGCTGGCGGGGTCAAGGACAGGGGCTGGGGGCTGGGCTGGGGGCTGGGGGTGGCACAGCTGGAGTGACCTGGGCTCTCCACCATGGGCAGAGTTCTCACGCCCAGCCTCCGTCAGCGAGAACCACGACGCCGGGGCGGAGGGTGAGAAGCAGGATGAGGATGGTGAGTTTGGCAGCAGGAGACGGTCCGAGACTGAGGACGAGGAGGTGACCACCCCAACGAAAATCAAGGAGCTGAAGGTACAGACAAGGCGGGCAAAGGAGGTGGAGGTGGAGGGCAGGCCTGGCTCACACTTGGAGAGGGCAGGCAGGGGATAGGGCGCAGGCAGCAGGGCTAGGCTGCGGGCAGGAAGGGTCTCCTCTTGGGCACTGTTCCCTGCAGCCCATTCTCTGCCAGCTGTGCCCTGGGCTGGTGGGACCTTTGGGACATGGCTCTTGGCCTCACTGGTGGAAATGGGGCTGTCAGAGGTGCTTGGCTTAACTCTGATTCCCCAGCACTTTCCAGGTGGTCTCAAGGTTTGTGCCCAGGCAGGGCTGGACCTGGGAGCAGCCCTGCTCCAGGACAGGGACTGGGGATGGGGACAAGCCAGGCACAGCGGTGCCCACTCGTGCCCACCACTGCCTGGGCACAGTCCACCCACTCCCCACCCCAGCTCCTGGGCTGTCCCAGGGACACCCCAGCCCATTCCAGCCCCATGCTTTGAGGGGAGGGGGGGGTCTGGTCCTTCTGCATCCTACCAGCCCATCAACATAAATGTGATGTTTGTGACAAGTTCCTCGACTGACCCTGCTGGTTACTTTTAACCCTCTCTTTGCTGCCAGCCGGAGCACGAAACAACCCCCAGGCACAAACAGGAGGTATTATCTCTCTGGAGTATCTTAGTCCTCATTGGTGCATCATATTGTCCATCCTTTTCAAAGCAACACTGTGTGTCACCCTATTTACTGGAATACAAGATGCACTGGGTCGGGGGGTTGGACGCTAGAGAAGCCCGATGAGCAGACAGCTGGGGATCTGCCCCAGCGCGCACACGGCATCTTCTATCCCACTAAGTAAGGTAGTCTTACCTGTGCGTGTGAGCAAGAGCCCTCCCAAGGCGCAATGGCCAGGCCCCTGCGCCGAGTCCTTGGCCCGTTGGGAAGACCCGGCTTCTGCTCACGTTACTGACTCCGTCATGTCCTCGCCTCGTGTCTCCTCTCCGTCCAGCCCTGCGGCCCCAGCTCTTCTCCGGAGGCTGGTCCCATCTCTCCTGCTGGCACCCCGACCCATGCTCTGCTTTTGCCTGACCTGAGCTGCCTCCGTCACCCGCCGTGCTTGGCGGCTCTGCTCTCCCCTCCCGCAGCCCCCGCTCCCCTGCACAGAGAGCCGGGCTGGAGCTCCTGGCAGCGCTGTGGCTGCTGTCCCACCAGCCCTGGCACAGGACCCTCTGAGCTGCCTCCAGTGCCCGCCTCAGCTGTCCGTGGGGGCAGGCACTGGCACCCACCCCTGTGCCCAAGGGCAGCTGCCTGGGAGCGGGCTGTCCTAGAGAAGAGGGAGGCTGTGCCCTCCCCTGCGCCGACTCGCATGTCCACGGTGGCCTTCCCACCAGGAACGATTCATCCCAGCCTAAAATCCACAGCCACTCCCTGGTGGTCTCCCCTCCACTCGCTGGGGGATGTAGATCCTCACTGGAGCTGTCGATGAGGGCAAACATGGCCAAGAGATAGGGTTTGCTGTGCTGGCACCACACAGCCCTCACCGCCCCGCTCAGCACTGCAGGGCAGACCCCGCCAGGGCGGTGGGCACCAGTCCTGGTCCCTCCCCTGCCCGCCTCATCGCTTCCCCCACTGCATGTGCATGTGCTGCTGCCCCGGCGCACCCTGGGCCCAGAGGTGGGCAAACCACGAAGCGCTTTCTCCACAGCCCAGACCCGTGGGTCCCCAGGGGGTGTGTTGGCATCGCTTGCTTTCAGGATCTGGAAAATTTGGTAGGATTTGTCATGGGACTCTCTTGGGTCTCTGGGCTGTTGCTGAGGAGGTACACACTGGGGAGGTATTTTAGGTGACTCCTTTCGAACCTCAAAAGAGGTTTGAGTTTGAGTCTGAAGCAGAAGCCAGGGTTCTTGCTCTTGCTAGTTCTTGCTCTGAGCCAGTTTGCCCACCTCTGCGGCAGGACGAGGGGAGCCACCCCGGTGCCTGTACTGTCACAAAATGATGCTCTTAACACCTAAACCCCACCTTACACTTGAGCGCTCTGAGCTGTCCTCTTTCCACACCCCCCCAACGCTGCCCTTGGGCCCAGGCTGGTCCATCGTGATCCAGGCTTGGATCCATGCTGGACACCTCTGACCAGCCCTTGCCCTCCTGCCTTTTGGCAGAAGCCCACTCCGAAGGACCTCTGTTGGAAATCTCTGCCGGGACAGGGGCTTGGGCTCCCTTTGTGCCTGGCATGAGGGAGCAGCAGAGGAGGCTGCTGGTGTGTCCCGTGGGGCCCGATCCGGAGGGAGAGCCCACTCCATTCTTCCAGGTAGCTGAGCGTGTCCCCAGCAGGCTGTGCTGGAGGTGCCGGAGGGCCGCGCTGCGCCCTGCTCGGAGGGGAGCCCGCCACGTGCCTTCCGTCACATGCTGCCCTTTTTGCTGCTCCTTGCAATGGTCTGAGCGAGAGCTGCAGACCAGGGTGCTCTGACATGCTGCTCATTTGACTCTCGACACCCTAAATTGTGAAGCAAACCCTGCTGCCCTCTTTTGCCTTGGCTGGTGCTTTAATTACAGTTATTTTCCTCTCTCCTTCCCCAAGTTTTTAGACAAGCCAGAAGATGTTTTGCTGAAGCATCAGGCCAGCATCAATGAGCTGAAACGGACCCTGAAGGAGCCCAACAGCAAGCTGGTTCACAGGGACCGGGACAGGAGGCTGCCTTCCTCACCAGCCTCTTCCTCACCCAAACATGAGGATGAAACACCAAAGGGAACCCCAGAAAAGGCCAGTGAGGTTTGTTCTGCTGCTTCTCTTACGGAGGGGATCAGGTTGTTCACGGAGAGGTGTTTCTCAGCTGTTGGGCTCTGGGTCTCTGCCTCCTGTGCTACCCTGGGGGAGCAGAGTGGAAATTGCCTGGTGGGGACACGAGGTGGAGGGTGGGGGCTTTGGCCAGGCTGGTGTCTCTTGAGTTTTGTAATGAGCTAATCATTTTCACACTGCTGGTTGTGCCCAGGCGCCGCATGGAACTGAACTTCTTATCCTTCTCTGGAGGGCTGTGTTTTGGGGGTACCTCAAAGTTGGACTGTGGCTTTGTTGGCACCCCTCATACTAGCAAGGCTGCTGCGTGGCAGTGCCCATGCAGCTCTTGCCCAAGGGATGTCCTCAGCAGAGCTGGACCAGGTGCCTGTGTGGAGTTGCCCCGTGGTGCTCTTAGCAGCTGGGCCCCAGGCAGAGGCAGTGGGTGGCAGGGTGAGTGATGCCACACTGGCATCCTTCATGCACATCCACCCCTCCCAGCGTTCTGCCTGCTGGATTTGTGGTGGGACTGTGAGTGTGAAAGGAAGGAGCCTGGGGAGCTGGAACTGTGGGTGCCAGGACTTGCAGAGTCCCCAGTGCTGCGTGAGCAGTGCGGACATGGCAGATATGAGCGTTCTGCAGCACTGGATTCCTGGTTGGCTCAGTGCAGGCAGCATGTGGCAAGGGCATCCCCACTGCCAGCCTGGGTGCCCTCTCCCTGCCAGGGACCCTCGCTCTGCTCTCCACAGGGTTCACTCCTCCATGGGTGCTCTGGAACTAGGCCTGTGCCTGCACCCGTGGGCATGGCTCCAGGCAGGGTGGATGTTACAGAGGGCCCTGGTCTGCCGTGGCTCCCTCCTGGGACAGTCTTGCAGAGCAACTGAGGACATGGGGCTGGTGTGCGAGGAGCTGTGGGGCGGCTGAGACAGGGTTTTTGTGGGGGTTTCCTGATGTGCGTGTGCTCCTGCTGGTCCCCAGCACTGACCAGACCCCGGGCTGCAGGTGAGTTCACAGCCCCTCAGCAACTGCTGAGCTGGGAAGAGGAAGAGGCACTTCACCCCACGTCTCCTTTACAAACAAATATATAAAGTGCAGAGATGTAAATGGAGCATCTGGAGCTGGCATAGCTGTGACTTCTTCTTCAACCATCCCCCCCTCCATCCATCCACCTGCCCCCCCATCCACCCACTCACCTACCTATTCACCCAGCCATCTACCCACCACTTGTTCCTTCATGCCTTCTCATGTGCTCTCAATCTCTTTCTCTCTCTCTGTCTCTCTCTCTCTCTCTCTCCCTCTCTCTCTTTCCCTGTGGGTGCTGGGGTTTCCGTGCTGGCACAGACGATGGAAGAGGACACCCTAGACGATTTTGCATCTGAGCACGGAGCTTCCCTAAGCATGGAGTCTTTCACGCAGAAAAGCCTTGTCTGCTCTCCTGAGGTTGTCACTATCTTGCTTCTCTCCCCACCCCTCACTCTCACAGTTTTCCCCCCCGTGGGGCCCTTCAGCCTGCCAAGGTGGTTCCTGCCCTCTGAGCAGAGCTTGGGCCCTTTGCTGCTCCCCCCTCCAGCAGTGGGCAGCATCCATCGCCAGGACAGGGCTGCTGGGGAAATCTACTCCCCTGTTTCTTCTGGGCTGTGAGACAGGATCCTGGGACAGACCTTGCAGTGGAGCCCTGCCACACACCCCCAGGGCTGGCTCTGCTCTGGGTGAGGGGGCCATGCTGGAGGCCAGTGCTGGTGTCCCAAGGCAGGGCTGACCCTATGGCCCAGGCACTCTTGCAGGCATCTGCTCCAGATGCAAGTGGACAGGCAGCTACAAGCTGTCTTTAGCAAGCCCTTGTGCTTTCCTTGCACTTTGGCTGCAGTTACAGTTCCCCGGGCCCAGGCACCCTGCAATAGGGCATCTCTGGAGGCATCAGAAATGTTGGACTTACACCTGTGCAAAGCAGGGTCATGCTGCCTTTGATGTCCCCATGCAGTGCCCACGGGTGAGGAATGTGGGCTCTTGGCACTGCTTGCACGTAGGGTTTATCTCAAGTCGTAGTAGTTGTTTCCCAGGACAACCAAGAGAAGATACCACTGAGCAGAAGAAAACTGGTCTTTGAGACTTGGTTCTGGTGTGGTTGGACCCCATCAGGCTGAGGTGTGGTGCCCAGTGGTGCTGGGGGGACACTGTCTGAGTGCCCCCAGGGAAGACAGGAACAGGAGCCACATTGGGCAGGGGGGTGGAGGAGGCAGGGGCTGGGGCGAGGTTGGTCCCAGTCTCCCTCCCCATCATCTCCCTGAGCACAGCAGTTGCCAGCATTGGCAGCTGGAGCCCAACCCTGGGCTGGCTGGAGCGAGCATCCCCCGGGGCTGGTGTGGGTGTGAGTGAGGGCTTGGGCACAGCCTTGGGCTTCCCCAAGGGTACAGGCACCTTCAGTGAGGCATCTCCTGGTCCACACTGGGATTCTCTACGTGCCAGCAGAAGTGAGGTATGCACACAGCTCTTGGGTCAGACTTCCCCTCTGCCTTCTGGAGACCCTCAGGGTGCCAGGGCTGTGCTGGGGTGCAGGTGCTGGTGTGGCCTCACCAGTGATTTCTCTCCAGGTGTTAGTGGTTGAGACTTAGAAAGTGATAGTGGGTGCTTGTCCTCTCCTGGCCTGTGGTTACCATGAGAAATTTGTGGCCCTGAGAGGGGGATAATGAGGGCAGCACATCTGCAGAGCTTGGAGCTCTCATGCTCAGCCAGAAAGTCCCTTGGTGCCCGTGGGCTTCAGACCCACTGAGGTGGGGTTATTTGTCACCTTCAGCTACACACATCTCCAGCCTCCCCTCCATCCCTCAGTCCTTGCTTCTGCTGGAGGACCAGAATGCTGGGAGTTGCCCGGAATCTTTTCAGCTTTGGGTGACTAAGCATCCCACTGTGTTGTCACAGCATCTCAGATTCACTCATTCTGCCCTCCTTGTTGTGAGGCTCATGCTTTCATCTCAGGTGAGCTGGGTCTCCCGAGGAGCAAAGAAAGATGGCAGGGACATTGGAGGGTAACAAAGGGAGAAACCTCCTGGTCCTGGGGTCTGCTGAGGTTACGGGCTCTCTGGTAGGGGCAGAAGGATGGCTCAGCTCCATACCATTGTTGCTTTCCTTCCTGCCAGTTTGCTCACTTTTGGAATGTGTAGACCACAGTGAGAATGGCCTTTCCAAACACTCTTGTTCCTAGAGCAGATGTGTTGGGGACTGGGGGGAAGTGTGCAAGTAAACTTGGGAAGTCAGGGTTGCTCTATGGACAGACCCTTCCGAGCAGCGTTGCTTCTTAGACTCAGCTCTTGCTGTCACACACTGTCCTGCCAGCTTACTCACCTCCAAAGCTCCAGAAGTTATCTTCTTTCCTGGAGGACGTACCCAAGTATCCAGATTCTTGCCCTGAACATCCCCAAGAGCCCTCAAGCTCTGGAGACACAAGGGCTGCCATGGGCTACGGACCTGAAGCTGCAGCTGGAGCTGGTGTAGAGCCCACCAGAGCAGAGTTCAGATCACATCGCAGAGTAGCTGGCTCTTCCCTTGGAGTCAGCTGTGCTTGTCCCAGCAGAGTTTGTAGAGAGGGAGGCTGGTTTTGAAATAAATCTGGAGCTTTTTGGTTTTTCTTACGGGTTAAGAGACACTGCCATGAATGACCACATTGTTCCAGGCTTTGGAAGACTTGTCTTAAGACTTTTAGATCTACAACATGTATCTCAAGCCTTCCCTCAGAGGAGGAGCCTGAAGAAACTCATCATCTTTGGCCAGGGAAGATCTGCAAAGGCCTGTGGTTCGCAGACAGAGGTGGACGAGAGGACTTCACTGAGGAGCTTTGTACATGTGCTTTGTACACCTTTCTATCCTTGCCTTGGCTGCAGAAGGGGTTCAGCGATGAGACCTTGGTGCAGGAGCAGAGGAGAAGCTGCTGTACCCTGGGGAAAGGAAGCAGTGTTCTGGTTGAATCGCCCACAAGCATCGCTACAGACTGGGGAGACTGGTGTTGAGGGAATGCCAGAGACCAACCTAGGCTTCCCAGCAGGCTCAGTGCAGCCACCATGTTGGTGCTAATGTTGCTTTCACGGGCCAAACTCAACTGTGAAAGACTGAGGTGCGTGCTGGTGCTCCTGGCAGTCACTGGCTGCCTCTGTTGCAATTTCCAGGGACTAGGAAGCAATCAGCCTGGCACTGGAGGCTGGCAGCTGGCGAGCAGGGGTGCCTGGGAGCACACAGAGAAGGGGCATCAGGGAGGCCTCTGGGAGAGATGCTGTAGGGAGCTGGTGTGAGACAGGTCTCCTGAAGACCTGGCTCCTCCAGCACAGGGCTGCCCATCTGTGGCAGGGTGCAGGTGCCCTGGCAGGGTCCTGGCAAGGCTCTGTCTTCCATCTGTGGAGGAGGGGGCCCTTCCTGCCGTGGCGTGGCTTGCAGTGCACATGTGACATCGCAGCGCTGTCCTGGCACTGCCAAGAGCCTGCACCCGCCTGTGTCCTCGGGCGGCTGTCGCAGGGGCCCAGCAGCAGGTTGTGCCCACGTGCAGCCCCCACGGTGTCCCCACCCCAGCACAGCTCTGCTGGCACTCACAGGGAATCTTCGGGGCACAGCCAGGCGGTTGGCAGAGCCCGGGGCAGGTGTCGAGGCTGCTGCTTGCCTGGGTGCTGCCAGGGCAAGGCTGTTTTGCTTTCTTTGGCACCTGGTAAAGAAGGAGCTGGGAGGTGGCATTTTTCTACCAGGGGCTTTCACCAATTTCTGATTCTCCTCCTTGTGGAAGCTCTTCCACTAGTAATTGGTTTTCCTTTTCTTTCTTTCTTTCTCTCACCTGATCTCTTCTTTTCCCTTCCTTCTTGCTCTGCTTCCCTCTGCCCCTGTTTCCCTTTATTCAAGATGAGCTTTTAGGTTTCCATTTCTGGTGCGGCTGCTCCAAACAGTCACTCGGCTGCCCCTGTGTGGGGCATGGCTCACATTTCCGTGGGTTGCTTTCACTAGTTTGAGTGTGGAGCGAGCAGCCAGCCCCCAGCTCCCGGGGGCTGGAGCACAGCCCGGTGCCACAAAGGGTCAGCCGTACCCAGTCCGTGGAAGTGACACGGACTCTGCGAGAGGCTGGTGCCCGGTGCGATGGGCAGAGCCAGCCCCACGGGGAGCTCTGCAGCACCGTGCCCACGGCGTTGCTCTTCACACGTGTGCTGCCTGCAGGAGGATGGGGTGGCTGGGCAGGCTGCTGGACTTCCTCGTGTGCAAGTGTTTTCCTGCTGCTGTCATCTCATGGGTTATTTTCTACCTGCTGTTCCAGAAGCAGTTGAATTTTCTCAGTGCTCTGTTCTGGGCACTTGTAAAGCCTTTAGCTGCCTGACAGGACAAACAGGTTGAGCGTGCCAAGCGTTCGTAGTAACGGCGATCCAGCGTCCTCCCCGCGCGGCACCACAGACACCCGCGTACCATGGCACATTCCCACCAGGGCACATTCCCAGCATGTCCTTGCTGCAGGATGCTCCAGAGCCTTTGCTCGGTTCTTGCTGCAGTGCCTGTCGCTGTCTCAGCTGTCAAGCCTGTGGTCTTCTTTTACATTTCACAGAGAACCTTTTATAGGTTGCGTTTTCTGAACTGCTTGGTTTCAGCATTGCTAGAAACCTCTGCTGAATAATTGTTCCTGGTGAGATTTCCCTGGAGAGATGGAAAGGAAGGATGGACTTTGGAGTGAATCTGAGCTGCAGCATCTGGTAGGGCCTTTCTGATGCCTAAAGGTAGTTTCTTTTCTTGCTAGTGTTCCTGGCAGTCTGGCATAGTCTTAGGGCACATGGAGTAAGCTGAGAGTCAAGCTACTCAAAACACAGACTTGCCTACAGTGAAATCTCAGCCTTTGCTCATGGAGACTGCTATAGCCAGCTGCAATCAGGAGTCAGATGGGGAGTCCCAGTGGGGTTTAACCAGCTGTGTTCCTCTGGCTCCTGAGAGATGCCCCAGTAGCTGTTAATGTGTCTGCCGGGAGCATTGCTCCCACTTCTGTACTTCCCACAAAGCTGCAGATGTTGCAGCTATGTCAGTGAGCCACCACCCAGAGCAAAGCATGGTCCCTGGAGAGGATGGAGGGGCTCAGGCCCCATCATGGCATCAGCCCCCTTATTTCCAGTCCCTTCCCTCCATCAGCAAGCTGGCAGGCTCTTTGGATAGACCCTGCCTCAGCTCTTGCATGAACCGTAATGATCATTTAGTGAGCACTACCCAGGGCAGAGCAGCTTTCTGTCACTCATGACTGCAGTCATCAGCACTTAGGTAAAGTATTTTTGATTCTAACTCTTCTTGCTCCAATTGCAATGCAGGGCTCGGAGCATTGGGTATTTATAGAGAGAGACACTCCTAGGCTGGAAGTAATAGCTCTAAAGAAAGCTCTGGGAGTCAAGAAAGAAGAAGCACATGCAGGTACCACAGAGGTGAAAATGAGTGCAAGCCTATCCAAAGTGGAGATGGCAGTAGGGAAACCCAAGGAAGTGGCAGGCCAGGAAGAGCCAGCAGATGCAGCCCTGGATACACGGAGGAGAGCAAAAATGATCGCTAGTCCAGAGGATTTTGAGTCTGTCTGGGAGGATGAGATCTATGAGAAGGAAACCAGGGGGGAGCCCAGCCAGGAGGCAGAGCGCCTGCCAGCTTACAGCGCAGAGGAGGAGCCCCAAGAGCAGGGCAAGGGAGCAGCCACCAGTGAGCCAGGTCTGCCCAAGCCACATCAACAGTCTGAAGAGAGGAAAAGGGACAAGGTTTTGGGGCCAGAGCCTCCCCAGGGAGAAAATGAAGTGGTCTCCAAGGAGCGTGCTTCTGCAGCCTCCAGGAAGCAGGAGGCCAGAACACCAGCCACAGCCATAGAGCTTGTTAAAATTAAAGTGAAGGCAAGTGATGACAGCTCAGAGACTTCTGCGACCCAGAGGATCATCTATTTAGGAGATCCAGAGGTAGAGGAGAAGGGCAGTAAAACACACCTGCTCTTGGAGACTGGTGGATGGCTTGGCTTGGAGGAGAGACCAGAAGCCGCTGTGAACACGTCTGGGGAGGGATACGGACATGCAGCACGTGTGGCAGAAGGGTTCCAGCCCCCTTCCTCAGCAAGTCAGCAACACAGGACAGTGTCTGAAAAACCTGCTGAAGCACCAGAGCATCCCAGAGCAGGCTGTGATGGGACCAGCCTGGTGGGACATCCCACCTCAGGGTGGGAAGAAGGGCTGCCCCTGCAGCAAGAGGAAGGACCTGCTGGGCTGACAGGCTGTGAAGCACTTGAGGGAGGTGGAGCTCTGCCATGTTCCCCAGGGGTGGGTCTAGAGGAGATAGAACTGCAAAGCCCAGTGGGAGGCTTGAAGCCGGATGACCACGGGGATGAGGAGAACAGAGGGAGCCCAGTACAGAGCCCGGACATCTGCATGGCAGTGGAGGGGCTCTCAGGAAGGATTGGAGCAGATGGCGACAAGGAGGAAAACGCCAGAGTGGTTCTTCAGATGGAAGAGATAGAGACCAAGTCACCTCTGCCAGCTGTGCCACGGCAGGGTCACCCTCCCAGCACCGTGAGGTCGGAGGGGTATAAACCCAGCACTCCTGCCCCTGCGCCTTTTCCTGAGCAATCCAGCCCTGTCCCTGCACAGTCAGCCCCAGGCACTGAGCCTGAGGACAGAGACCTACCCCAGGACATCAGCCGTGCAAAAGGTGTGGGTGTACCCGAGAGTGTGAGCCTTTCTGCAGGGACAGCACATGAGGAGATAAGCCCCGTAGCAGGCAAAGGAGCACCCGAGGACACAAGCCCTGTAGAGCAGGTGGTCATACCCAGGAGCATCAATCCTGAATCTGAAGAACAAACTCAAAACATGGGCTCTGCTACATGGAAACCGCACCAAGGTGCAAATACCAGTGCAGGAGGTCCACCCCAAAACACAGAAGCTTCAGCAGAGCTGATCCAGGTCAGAGACCCAGCCACAGGGGAGGTAGCCCAAGACATGGACCCTGCCACAGCAAGGGCAACCCAAAACAAAGTCCCTGCCACAGAAGAGCTGCTCCAGGAGGAGACACCCATGATAAACAAGCTCTCCCAGGACATGGGGCCCACATCAGGGAAGCTGACCAGAGTTGAAGGCTGTGGGATGGAAGAATTGTCCCATGAGAAAAGCCCTTGCATGGAAGAGCTCCCTCCCAAGGCAGAAGAACCAGAACAACAGACTGAGGCAATATTAGGAGACCTGCCCCAGGAGGGTCTGATGGCTGAAGGGCTGCTCCACACTGCAGATCCCAATGTGCAAGAGCCACCCCGGGGCTTGGAGTTTAATGTGGGACAAGATCTTCAGAGAAGGAGCCCTACAGGAGGAGAAATCGCCAGGGACAGTGACCTTGCTCTGGAGCAGCCACCGCAGGATAAGTCTCCTCTCAAAGAAGCTAATGATGTCCCACACTCCCCTGCAGCAGGATTGTGTCAAGGAAGCAAGGTGTACCGGCTCTCTACCTTGGTCTGTGAAGACAGGGGACAGTTGCAAGCAAGTGGTGGGACACATCAGATGGAGTCTGAGATGCTGATGTCCATGGCTGGGAGGACAGGAGCTGTGTCCCAGGAGCATGGAGATGTCACTGTGGCTCCAGGTAGCTGTCAGGACAGCAAGGGCTATAGGAAAACCTCCGTGGCCTCTAAGATAAAGATGTTTGAGCAAAGCGAAATGGAGCGAAGAGCAGCCCAGGAGGGACAAGTGTATGTGTCTGAAGTTGAGACATCAGCAAAAGCCAAGGGGAAGACAGGTCTGGAACAGGACGTGCTTTTGAACACACGTCTCACCTCACCACCAGCCGTGCCAGTTGCTCTGATGGGATCTGCGTCCAGTGTGGGCTCCTTGGCCCCTGGGCAAGGGGCTGGTTCAGGAGACACCTCCCAGCCTCACTCTCTGAAGGAAGATGGTTCTGTTGACCTGGAGCACGAAAGAGAAGACAGTGCTGACCTGGCCTCCCCCGACTCTGGCTGTGAACTCACACTGGCAGAAGCTGTGGTAACCTTTCCAATGAACTGTCCGGATGGAAAGTTCATGCGCATGTTGTGTGGCTCTTTATTATCATGTTCAGTGGCTCCTCACACATCCATTGACTGACAGCAGTCGCTTTGCATCCCCTGTCCTTTTATGTATGTGTATGTGGTCAGGCTTATTTGCTGAACGCAGACCCGCTGGCCAGTTGGTTCATCAGCTTCTGTTTTGTGACCCCTCCTGACGTTTTGGCTCCCTGGAGAATGCCGCTCGCTAAGCCCAAGAGCAGGCACCCAAGCTTCATGTCCAGGAGCAAGAAAGGGAGACGGGGAGGGTGGGGGGGGCTGAAGGAGCTGCGACGCTGTCACGGACACGCACACACTCCTGGCAGCAGCGTGCCCACGCTTCCAGCTTCACCCTTGCATTTCTTACGTTGATATCCCTCCTTGCTTAGCTCGCCGGCCTCACCCACCCTCCCCTGTCTTCGGCAAGCTGGTGGCTGGATGATGAAATAGCTTTCTTCGCTCTTGTAAGCGTTAGATCAGCTCCTGTAGAGTTCATTTCCTTACGACTAACCATTTTCTCTAATCCAGAGCAAATCTCAGGAACCAAGTGGGGAAGAAAAGGATTTATCTGACCCGTCAGTAAAATCCAGCCTGAAAGAAGAGCATTTAAAGACTGCTGTTCCAGTGGTCTTCCAGGTCTCAGTGCTGTTTTACTAACTGCTTCTTACCATAGTATGAAAGCGCAACCAGTTGAGGGCTGTGTGCTCCCAGCTGCTCTCCCCATTGCAGAGCTGTTATGTATATATTTATACATACACACACACACACACACAAACATGTATGCAGGCGTGTTCCTCTTGAGTTTGTTTGACACCCTGTTTCTCATACCTCTCAACCTCCCAGCAGTGCCAAGGGAAGGTCATGCGGGCAAAGCCTGGCCCGTTGTGGTGATGGCTGTAGCTGCAAACACTTGGGTCAGAGGCCAGGAGGTGGGCTTCCTTTGGCATCAGCGGGATTAGACCTGTTCCTAAAGGAGAACTGCCTAGAGCAAGATGCAAAGTCCAGCAATGGGTCTAGATTTCCCATTGCCTCCTGGCAAAGCAGGGCAAGGGGAGATGTGCCCGCTGATGGCAGGGTTGAGAGGTATGTCCATGTCTGGAGAAGAGCTGATGGAGGGAGGTCGTCCCTCGGCTCTGATCGTGCTGTCAATTACACTGACCAAACATTCGACCAAGTCGTCCATGAGACTCACCCCAGGCTGCATGAGGGCTCTGGAGGGGTAAAGTGTTGGTGGGGCAGATTCACCCCCAGTGCAGGCAGCCACCCTGGCATGGGGGCTGGTGGGTGGCCCTGGGGCACTGGTTCTGCTCCCTCTGGGGCGATGCTCTGCAGGGCCCACGCAGATGCTCAGTGGAATTGGCACAATCCTTCGCTTCTACTTCACCCTGCGTGGCTGATGGGGCCCTTTTCTTTCAAACTCTTCTCTCTTTCTTTCCCTTCGTTGTTCTTTTTTTTGTCGAGTGCCCGACCTCACTGACATAGACAGCACTGGTGTCTGAGCTCTTTCTGAATGTCTCTTAACAGCCCTGTTGTTTCGCACACATCTGCTTCCCCCCAGGTGCACTGAGGTGCCTCCAGGCTGGCCAAGCTTTTCTGTGTGACTGACCTTTTCTGGAGATGTTAATGGCCAATCGACTTTTGGCAAAATCAGATTGAATAACCCTTCTCCCCCACCCCTGCAAAGTCGCTGCTGTCAGAAAGGTTTCAGTCTCCATGCTTGAGTTGTGTTTGACTCTACTCTGTGATGTTTGCCGCAGCCTTCTTCCTCTTCCTCCTCCTCCCCTCTCCCCCGCCGGCACTGCCAGCGCTGCCGCAGCGCTCACTGTCTCCGTCTCTCTCCGCCATTGTGTCTCCTTCAGAGAGCGGGCTGGAGGGAGGGCACCGAGGAGAGAGCTAAACCGCCTCGGCACAGGGCTCCCGAGAGCGACACCGGCGATGAGGAGCAGGACCAGGAGAAGGACTCGGTCTTTCTGAAGGACAACCACCTGGCCATTGAGCGCAAGTGCTCCAGCATCACAGTCAGTTCAACCTCCAGCCTGGAAGCAGAGGTGGACTTCACAGTGATCGGTGACTTCCACGGCACAGCCTTTGAGGACATCTCCCGGAGCCTGCCCGAACTGGACAAGGACAAAAGTGAAACAGAAGACCAAGGCCTGGTTTCCTTCCAGCATGCTGACAAAGTAGTTCCTGAACTGGAGGAGGATGTCAAAGGCGGGGAGAAGGTCTCCCAGCCCTGCCCAGATGTCTCCCAGCTAGAGGTACACAGGGACGCCGTTCCACCAAGGAAGTCTCGGTGCCATCGTGCCTCCATATTCCTTGCCCTGGTGCCCAGTCTTGTGCACTCCCACGTTGGTTTTGAAGAGCATGCTAGCTTTCAGACATCCCCAGGTTCCTGTCTGCTGTAGCTGTTCTCCCCACTGCACGCTGTCATCTGTGTTGCATGGCTTTGTCCTGTGTTTTGTGCATCTTCTAACCAGAAGTCCTCGTCCTCTTGTAATCCTCCACGTTTGGCTGCCTGCTCCGTCCCTCGCACCACCAGAGCATGGCAGCAGCTGGGGAGGGCACGTGGCACTAATCAGCGGGCTCTGTCCTTGTGTTTTGCATGAAGTTAGTGACCAGTTTGTGTAGCGAAGAGAAACGTGCTGCCAACTAACCTCTCTGCTCGTGCCGGGGCTGGGAGGGACCTGCAGAGCAGGTTGTGGGAGCAGCTCTAAAGCCGACAGAGGGTTGCTCCTGTGCCACGGGTGATTATAGCGGGGCTGAGGAAAAGGTGTGTGACCTGCGCGTGGAAGTTGAGTGTACACCACGTGGTAGAGCCAGCCCCAGCTTGGACAAAACGTAGCCTTGCCTCTGTGCTGGGCCAGGGCCATCTCCTGCCCAGGCAGTCCTCTAGCCCTGGCAGGTAAGTCCCCAGTGCTGCTTGGAGCTGCCAGGGTGAGTCCAGACCAGGAAGAAGCTCCAGAATTAGAGGGATCTTTCTCTGAGCTGGCTTGGAAACCCTTGTGCTGAGCATCTGATGCTGTGGCTTCCAGGGTCACAGTGGGGCCACGGGCACGGGTGATCAGCTCCCCAGTGCCCCATGGCTGCTGGGCAGGGGATGCTGTTGACTCTGGAATGGTGAGCACTGGCTAAGCATCCCCTCTGCGGGAGCCCTTGTCAGCTCCAGTCTCCCGTGTCGGGAGAGTGCTGGAAATCTGTCTCCATGCCCCTGGGTGTAACCAGAGCCACGGGAGGCTGATGCAAATCATATGCAGCCTGCTGTTTGATGGATCTCATCCACCTTTTGAAGACCAGTTTGACTTACAGTATCTATAAATCCATTCAAAAACTCCCTGAAAACCCCAGGGACAGAGTGTCGGGCCTGATCTGGGCTGTGTCAGTCACACAGGGCCCTTTGCATGGTGGCCGTCTGCCCAGTGCAGCAGCCTGACCTCTACTTGTCACCCAGGGGGGGCTCGGCACAGCGCTTGCAGGATGTCAGGCATGGGTGGCACTTGCAGAGCAGTGGGACAGAGAAGCTCTGCTCGGTGGGGGCTGGTGCATAAGGAGCTGTCAGGGCTGTTGGCATCATGGCCGGGTTTCTGACTCGCTGTGTTTCCTCTGCAGTTATCAGCCCCGAAAACAGATGCTGTTACCATTGGCCTGGGCATGAAGAAGCCCGAAGCAGACAGCTCCTCTCCCCACTGGCTCGGCACCACAGACACAGCCCAGGTGATGTGGTGGCTCTGTTGTACTGTGACTCTGCTCCCCAGTGGCTCTGCCAAGCCTCAGTCTGGCAAAAAATGTCACCAGGCAGCAGTGCTGGGAGGACAGGTGGCTGAGTGGGGTGGTTGGGGGCCTCTCTTCACCCCTGACTTGGTGGATTCCCCAAAACATTAAGCCAAAGCCCACCCAGAGATAGTCTGTGTGCATCCCTGGCCCCATCTGCCAAGCCACTGGGTAGCACTGGCACATGAGGTTGTCTCCAGAGGGTGATGGCCACCATACATGCTGCACCATGTGTGTCCATGGGCTCACAGTCCTCTCCAGCTTCTTCTGGCAGCAAGGATGGCCACACCGTTACCAAGAGTGGCAACCCCTCCCTGGCACCTCCCGCTCACCAGGTTTTCTGTGCCCCAGCAGGTGGAAGGAGGCACCCCTGGCAGCAGGGACACCCCGGACACGGCTCACGCTGGCACCGCAGAGTCGGCCCTACTGACCTCAGTAAGCGGGGTGGCCTCTCGAGGTGGGGGAGCCGCTGTCTCCTGCGGTCCCTCTGCTCTGGCGAAGGGCTGGCTGTGCTGGGGGGACCCTGCCCAGCAGGGCTGGCTGCAGAGGGCAACCTGCCGCCTTTGCCCCCATGTTGTGTCTGAGCCAACGCCCCTGTCTGCTCTTCTTTCAGGATCACAGCACCAAGGCTGGGAAAGGGGCCATTCCTGCGACAGACCTTCGCTCCCTCTCACCGGTGAGGTGGGGCACATGGCACCACCAGCCAAGCCAAGAGGTGGGGAGGGAGGGATGCAGGCCTGGGGGCGGCCTGGGGTTGGTCCTACAGGCTGTCCCTACCCCATGTGTCCAACACTGGCACCCTTGGCCAGTGTGTTGGTACTAGGAAAAGCAGAAGGATGCTCAGAAGGCTGAGGAGTGAGATCACAGGGGACCTCCTAACTGTGGCCTTTCTCCTGTGCCAGATACGCACATTGGGCATCTGCTGGAAGAGGATAATTTCTAAAACATAGCCCAGTCCATAGCTCAGAGGAAGTCTCATAGCAGGCAGAGATATCTTTAGCCCTGGGTGTCCTGCCTGGCCACCCAAGGCCACACAGTCTTCTAACTGCCAGTGGAAGTGATGGTCATCAACAGTCCTGCCCAGCAGCAGACCTTCCTTCCTGTGTACAGTGTTTTCCTGCTCAATTGCTTCATTTCAAAGGAGTGAAGCCACAGCATGGTTCCCCAGGCTCATCATTTGGTGAAGAAGGGAGAACATACCCAGCACTGTGTGACTGGGGCAACAGCGCAGCCTTCCCAGCCCTCGCCATGCAAGTGGGGCAGACAAAGCTAGAAGTAGCCTGAGAGCTCTTGCAGCGGCCCTGAGGCTGGATGGGGGGAAGCTGAATACAGCCATGAAATCATCTCCTCGCTGTAGAGACCCTTTCTGCCCCCCACTCCCTCCCCAAATACCAAGGTCCGGTTGGAAGCACAGTGCAGAGTCTTTTTTTCCCTTGCCACTCTCCCCTCCCACGCTTGGCTGAGTAGGTGTGTGCTGGTGGAAAGGTCCCAGCTCTTCAGGAGTCAGCACTGGGGGATCCCCTGTGGTGGCCCTGCTGATGCCACTGCTCTCTGTCCTGCAGATCACCAGCGGCTCTGCTGGGAAGGAACTGCTTACCAGCATATTCAGTGCCACTGCAGAAACCCTCTCCACTTCCACCACTACCCACGTTACCAAGGTAAGAGCAGCTCCATAGTGGGGAAGTGGGTGGGTTCCTGATGCAAGCCACTGGAATTTGAGGACAGATGCGTTTATTATGTAGTTGGTACAGCAGAAAATGCCCTTTTCTTCCTTACAAGGTGAAAAAGTGCATGCTGTCTGGTGGGGGATGACAAGCCAGCCAGCACAGGGCCCTATGCCCTGCTCTGAGCACCCTGTGCCTGCTTCTGCCCTCTGAGCTTCCTGTCCTGACAGCATGACCATGGGGAGCTGTGAGCAAGGGCAGGCAGGCTCTGGGTGTTGTCACCTGGGTACCACGCTGTGCCCATCTCTACTCCTAGGGAGGGAGGGAGGGAGGGAGAGCGGGGAGTCACTGGGGTGAGAAGGAAGAGCAGGACATAGTGTCTGACCTCCTGAAGTCACTGGTGGAAGGGACTCTGAATTAGGTTTCCAGCAACATGCACGTGACTCTCTGCCCGTGAAACCAGAGTGAGTGTTCCCAGATGTGCCCAGAGCCAGACCCTGGGTCCCCCTGGCTCAAGAAGCCCACAGCACCCGTGCTGGAACATCTCGCCTTGTGCCTGGGAGCTGTGTTAGTGAGGAGTCTATCAGGCTTAGTAGAGCTGGAGGGGGCAGGCAAGGGGGAGTGATGGCGGGACACGAAGGAGACAGGGCTGTATCAGAGGACCTCACCACGGCCATTTCATCCCTGAAATGCTCAGTGAGGGACCCGAGCAGGAAGGAGGGGTGCTCAGTACCTGACACCCAGTTCTTTCCCTTTCCTCCCCACCTGTGGACAGCTGTGTCTTGCTGGTTCTAACCATGCACTGAGTCAAAGGTAGTGGAAGATAGGCCAAGTTAGGGGGGGAGATCCTAAGGTGGTGCTGGCATTGCCCCTCCCACCCTGGGCAGAGCTACAGCCGCCAGGAGCTGGCTTGGGGCTGGCTGTGGGTGAGTGCTTTCCCTCTTCTCGTGCAGACTGTGAAAGGAGGCTTTTCCGAGACCCGAATAGAGAAGCGCATCATTATCACAGGAGATGAAGATGTGGACCAGGACCAGGTAGGAGCAGGACACCCTGGTTTTGCCCAGCTCCAGCTACATTACCGCATGCTTCTGGTTCTGGCTCAGACCTTTTTATTTCTCTCCAAAAACCGACCCCTGAAGCCCCAAACCTACCAGCCCTGTCCAGCACTGCAGGTCCCCACAGGGTGCAGTGGCACCCATGTGAAGCCCCAGCCCAGTTCCCATCAGCACCCACTGCAGCAGTGAAGCAGCAGTAAAAGTTACATCCCAGCACAGAGCCCACAGATCCCAGTGATGGGATCACTGAATCACAGAATCATAGAATGGTAGGGGTTGGAAGGGACCTCTGGAGATCATCGAGTCCAACCCCCCTGCCAGAGCAGGGTCACCCAGGGCAGCCCACACAGGAACAGATCCAGGGGGGTCTGGAAAGTCTCCAGAGAAGGAGACTCCACAGCCTCTCTGGGCAGCCTGGGCCAGGCTCTGGCACTCTCACAGGGAGGAAGTTTTTCCTCATATTGAGGTGGAACTTTGTGGGTTTCCCCTTGCTACCATCACCTCTCATCCTATCCCATGGCACCACTGACAAGAGCCTGGCCCCCTCTGCTTGACCCCCACCCTGCAGAGATTTGGAAACATTCACAAGACCCCTCTCAGGCTTCTCTTCTCCAGGCTAAACAGCCCCAGGGCTCTCAGCCTCTCCTCACCAGAGTGATGTTCCAGTCCCTTCAGCATCTTTGTAGCCTCTGTTGGACTCTCTCCAGTATTTCCCTGTCCCTCTTGAACTGGGGAGCCCAGAACTGGACACACACTCCAGCTGTGGTCTCACCAGTGCAGAGCAGAGGGGGAGGAGAACCTCCCTGGACCTGCTGGCCACACTCTGCTTTATGCCCCCCAGGAGACCACTGGCCTTCCTGGCCACAAGGGCCCATTGCTGTCCCATGGAGAACTTCTTGTCCACCAGGGTGCCAAGGTCCTTCTCCATTCCCTCTCCATGGAGCTGCTTTCCAGTGGGTCTACCCCAACCTGTACCAGTACATGGTGTTGTTCCTTTTTATTTAATTAGAACATGTTTCCAGTTGCCCTTTTTCTCTGTTGAATTATTCCAAAGTGACCCAGGTTTCTCCTCTCTTTCAAGCACAGTCTCACTACAGGTTGGTTCACTCCAAGTGATGATGTTTTGCATCTGTATCCCTGATAGAGAAAGAAAAATTTAAATACTTTTATAATCAAATAACAGAGATTGACACAAATCTCCAGGGCCACAGAGATTTTTCCTGTGGCCTAATCCTTTGGGACTTGTTGCTTAAGAAGAAAAAATAAAGAGCTAAAGTAATTGAAAGGCTTTAAAATAACTTTCAGAATTTTTTAGGACTATTCTAATAAATACAATTATATTATTATTGTAGATTTTTCTAAGGTTTTGCTTCAGAGAGAATTGTTGCTGTTCCTTTGCTTGGGTTTCAGTAGGGAGCCTGGGACACAGCACATCTCTGCAGGAAAAAACCAGCAAAAGAAAGGCAGTGCACGAGGCATCCCAACCATGGACAATCCCCAACCAGGGCTCCAGCCTCTTCTGCCACTCTGCTGTGGGTTCAGCTTTGAACCTCTGCATCCGTGTCCTCCTAGAATCTGGCAGCTCCAGCTGCTTTCTGTCTGCTGGTTCTGCAGCAACGTACCAGGCTTCAGGGAAGTGATGGTAACTCCTTTCATCCTTCTGGATTCTAGGCCCTGGCTTTAGCAATCAAAGAGGCAAAACTACAGCATCCTGACATGCTGGTAACCAAAGCTGTGGTATACAGAGAAACAGAACCTTCTCCAGAGGAAAGGGACAAGAAACCTCAGGTAGGTGGAGAATTTACCAGGTATGATCTCTGCCTGCTGTGTCAGGGGTGGATGTAAGTGGGCCAGTGTCTCTGGTCCCCCCCCAGCTGCAGGTGCTGGTGGGTGTTGCTGCTCCTCGGCACTAAGAGTGGCAGCTCTCAGATGGCAGTTCCAGTGTGATGGTGGCTCCAGGGATGGCCACCTGGTTGTGGTTAGAAAGCCAGTGCTATGCCACCAAAAGACATTCTGCAGATGTCACCTTGCTGTCTGCTCAGCAGAGGGGCCAGAGTCATTTGCACATAAAGAAGAAAGGACCTGCTTGTCCCCCTGAGGCAGAGAGAGAGGTGATACCAGTTTTGTGGATGTGCTCAGCGACCTGGCTACAGGTTCTGCAAAGCCAGTCCAAATTATTAGACCACTGTTTGTGGAAAAAAAAAAAAAAAAGATGTTGGTTTAGTCCCATTCGGATCCCCAGGTTGTCTTTTTATACACATGCAGGTGCAGGCAACAGCACACAAGGTTTGCACCTCCCCACAGACACCCCGGATGTTTTTCTTCAGGGCAAAGCTGACTGGAGGAGTCCTGCCCCACTCTGAACCCCCTACTCTGACCCAGTTGCTCCCCCATCAGCTGGGCTGCTGCAGCTCCTCAGTGGTGGCACAGCCCAGCAGGCCTCGGGCAGAGCAGCTGAGGGGCAGAGGAGCGTGGTGGAGAGGAGAGGGGGAGCTTCTCAAAACAGCCTCACTGCTCAAAAATAAATGTATGAGGAGCTCTATCACCAGCTGGGCTGCAGGTGCATTTGGAGAGGCCTCTTTGGAAATGTGATTTTGTGTTTCTTTATTATAGGAAGATTTTGGTTGGCAGCTTTTAGGCTTGGAAAAGCAACTGGCTCCATTGCAGCTTGAAAGGTCAGAAGAGGCTCTGGCATCTGCTTAATCTTAGCTCCTGTTGCACAGTACAAACCAGCAAGCCCAGACACCTCACCATCACTTAGGGAGCCACCCAATTTTAAACTGAATGGCGTAAAGTAAGGGAGCAGTGACTCACTGTTAGGTTCCTGCTAATTACCAGAGGTCCTAGTAATTATGTGCAGACTGTGGCCCCAAGCGTTTGCAAGTTTACTGCCCAGTGCCCTCGTACAAAGAGAAGCCCTTTTATAAGAAATCATCCCCCTGTGACTGGTCATTTCTATCTGCCTTGTACAGGAATCTTGACCAACATGTTCACTAAAGTTGGCATCTGTGTTCACACCTGGAGAACAGTGGAGAAGGAGCCTTCACGCTGGAGTTGTCAGCAAGACATAGACATCCTGGCTGCAATGTTCATGGCGAGAGACAAAAATTTTTTAAAAAGGAATAGCAAATATATTATATATATATATACATACATTCATATATATATATATATATAAAAAACAGGAAACAAAATGCATCCTTGCACTGCTGCTAATGCTGGAAATGAATAGCAAACAACACCACCAACAAACAAAGCCAACCCTCTGCAGATAAATTGAAGAATTTACTGGATTGGTGATAAAATAAGATTAAAAAAATCATAATAGTAACAATAATATTGTTAACAATACAATAAGCCACCATCATCTTGCATGTTACATTAAAGGATACACAATCATGAGTTCATTTGTTGCACACTGAATGGAAAGGAAAACTGCTTTGCAACAAAGCAAGAAATAAGCAAACTGAAATAAAAAAAAAAAAAAATACGAAGCAGAAGCAAAACCATTCCCCACCTCTGGAAAGAAGAGAGAAAAACATTGCGTTTATTACCTTAGAGTTACTTTCCGATTTGCAAGTGTTGTTTTGCCCTTCTCATTCCACACTGGTTCTTTCGCATCTTTTGGGGTTCTGTTAACTCTTGCCCTTCCATTCCTTATCTTCTTCTCTGTGCACTTGTCCAAGCTCTTGTTCTCTGAAGGTATTTAAGAACGGATTTCATTTCACACAAACCAGATGATATGTATATGGTTTCTCATTTACAAAAAAAAGCAGCCTATAAGGGTTTCATATGGATGTGCATTTAAGTTATGTATATTATTATATATAACGAGGGGGGAGGGAGGGAACAATACTGAAAAAATTCAACAGTGCTGGTAAATCTGATGCCAACATTTTTAAATTATTAACTCTTTGATTGACTGTGGTTGGTGTATTTTGAGACTCTCAGGTCACACACGTGACTCTTAGTCCTGCAAGAATAGAATGGGGAATGTTTCAGCCACTGCTGTTTTCGGGGGGGAGGGGGAGAGGTTAAGAGATGGGAGATGTCCTGCTGACTGATCTGCAGTGTATGGTGGTTGGATTTGGAGGGTCAGTGGTGACTTGGAGGGGCAGGGAAGGAGGTTGAGGTTGCAGCTCTGGCAGCTGTAGGAAGGATCGTCTCCCCAGCCCCTACCCAGGGCCATGGGAGTCAGCTGGGAGCAAGGTGGTAGCCACAGGACTGCTCCTCTCCATCCCACTGAGCCGTGCAGGTGATTGGGGTGGTTTTGCTTTGTTTCTGGGTCCCAGTGATGAAGTTACTTGAGCTTCGTAGTAGGATTGAAGGCAGACGGGGTGTTTCTGTCCTGTGTCTGCTGCCTGAGGTGTGATGGCAACGGCTGCTTGAGGAGCTGTGGGCGGGTGGCAGTGCTGGTGGGACCGTTAGAGTCCTTCCCCCACCCTACCTAGGGATGAAGAGTGGAGAGACCATGCTGAGTCACTGCAGAGTGTCCCCAGCATCCCAGGCTGGATGAGAGCGCCCATGCCCTTTGTGTAAGAAGGCACGTGTTGAGGAGATGTCAGTGGAGCTGCCTGCATCCCAGCTCAGCCTTTAGCCACAGGCTTCCTCTGCAGCTGCCTTTGGAAGGGGATCATGGGCCCAGGGCCTCGTACACTGTGAACCAGGCAGATAGGTTAGACTTGGAACCAAAATCAAAAAGGAAAGGAAAGAAATGGGTTTCCTTCTTGGAATCATCTCTAACTCCTGCAGAAACAGAAGGGCCCACAATTCTGCACCATTTTGCCTTTAGTCTCCCACCCCTCGCACAGACTGTGCCCAGAAATAGGTGCGTTTTGCCAGGTCATGCAACGGCTCGGAGGCAAGCTAGCAGATGAGCCTGCACCGCGAGGATGTGGGCAGACCCCGCTCAGTACCTTCGCTGTCCCAGGAGAGAGCCTGCTCCCGGACAGCTGCACTTCACCAGTTGCTTGATAGCACGTGCCCATGAAGGTTGTTCTGACAGAGAGGTTTCTCCTCCAGGTGGGAAAGGCTTGAGCACAGGCTGCTTGGGAAGAGGACAGAGCTGCTGGCTGGCACCAGTGCTGCCAGATGGTGACAGTCTCCCCAGCTTCCATCCCTGCACTTTGGGCTACCTTTACAGACCAGACCACCCCCCAGTCAAAAAAAAAAGAGTTAAGGCAGTTGCGAAGAGGCTACTTTTCTCTCTTTTCTTTCTTTTTTTGTTCAATACACCCAAACCAGCTGCAGTCAGCAGTGGCAGGGTGGTGGAGGACTCGTGGTCTCCACACGGTGCTGGTGTTCATCAATGCCAAGCGTTTCGTGCTCGGAGGGGCCCGCCTGACTCGGACACCCTTACAACCCACCAGAGGCCTCTGTGAAACTAGTTACTTGCTTTTGACATTGTGCACAGCTCTAAAATCGGAAGGTTATTGTTAAAATTAGCGGCCTTACAGACTTAGACTTGATGTGTGCTTGGACTGAAATGAGTTACGTTTGGAGTGAGCAGATCCAGTCCCTGGCTTCCGCAGAGTGTTTAACGGGTGGCAGTGTTTTAAAACTTAAAGGAAAAAATAAAAAGGAAAAAAAAATAAAAATAAAAAGGAAAAAAAAAAAGCTCACTGCTTGTTCGCCTGGTGAGGGTGGGTTTCTGCTGCTCAGCAACAACAGAGGCCTTGCAGGCTCAGCTCCCCCGGCCTGCCCCTCGCCTTGCTCTGTTCCAGGGAGCTGATCACTGCTTGTTTTCTTCCAGGGGCCTTTCTGTTGGAAGGGGTGGGAGACACGAGTGCCTGTTTTTACCTGATCCCAGAAATTCATTCCAAACCTGGCCTGCGATCGCATGAGTAATAACAACAGTAACAATAATAATATTTATTTTTATTTGAGAAGCACCTTACCAACCAACCGCAACGCTCTGTTGTTCCCTCACTAATTTTCCTTTTCTCCTCCGTTGTTCCCCCTCTCCCCCCTTCGGTCATATTCCTTTTCAGTGCTCGGTGGTGTATGCGTGTGTGCTCACTGTTCTTGTATTCAATAAAAGTGAAATAAATGTGTTTGATGCTAAATCAGCTTGAGGCCTCAGTGGACTCTTTTCTACCCAGAGGATGAAGAACTGAAGGGAGGGCCTTGCAGCCGGGGTCTCTGCACGTGACAATCCTGGACTCTGCCTAAAGCAAAGATGCCACCAGTTTGGGTGTCATGCTGGTGGCGCTGGGAGCAGCTTTGTGTGGCAGCTGCCACCCCTAGTACCTGCGCATGGGGCGGCGAAGGTGGTGTGAGGATGCTCAAAACGCAGCGAGAGGAGAAGGCAGCTCTGGCTGAGAAGCCCAACGCTGTCCATCCTCCCGGGATGCTGTGAGGGCATCTCTCCGGCTGCAGGGCCTTGGATGTCTGTCTGGCCGTGAGCGTCCCTGTCTGTCTGCCTGTCCCGCTCTGGGGTTCTGGTCCCCCTGTGCCGGGACAGGGCTCTCGTCCCCGGCCGGGAGGCCTGGGGGCCCAGGGCCGCGGCTGCCACCCGGGCCGGGCTGCGGCAGCGAGACCGCCTCAGAGGGGCCAGCGGCTCGGAGCCCGAGCAGCCGCCAGCCGCGGAGGACCCCGGGAGGGCAAGAACGGGACAGCTGCCGGGTCTGGGGGCTTGGGAGCCAGGGGGGATGAGCGGGGGGCCCAGGGGACGCCTGCCCACCGGGGGCCATGGGCACGACCGTCTGCAGCGAGGGCCCCCGGGTGCGGGGAACTGCCCACGGGGCGGGCGGGAGGCGGCCGCGCTCGGAACGGCTGCGCTCGGAACGGAACGGAACGGCCACGCTCGGAACGGAACGGCCGCACTCGGAACGGCCGCGCCGCCCGGGCGCTTTTCGGAAAGGACCAGGCAGCCTCCTCGGTTCCGGTCCGCGGGGGAGGCGGCGGCGCCGGTAGAGGCCGGGCCATGGCGGCCCCGCGGCTGGAGCCCGAGCTCGCCAGGCAGCTCTTCTTCGAGGGCGCCGCGGTCGTGGTGCTGGGTGTGCCCGAGGGCACCGAGTTCGGCATCGACTACAACGCCTGGGCCGTGGGGCCGCGGTTCCGCGGCGTCAAGATGATCCCGCCGGGCGTCCATTTCCTGCACTGCAGCGCGGGGCGGGCGGGCGGCGGGCGGGAGACGGGGCCGCGCACCGGCTTCTTCCTGAGCCTGCAGCGGCGGGAGGTGCGGGTGCTGCGCTGGGACGCGGCCCGAGAGGCGCTGGCCCCGGCGGCCGCGGGGGAGGCCGAGCCCTTCCGGGAGAACCTGCGGGAGATGGACCAGTTCCTCGGGCCCTACCCCTACGAGACCCTCAAGAAGTGGGTCTCCCTCACCAGCTTCCTCGGCGAAGCGGCGGTGAAGAAGCTGCAGCCGGAGAACGGGCAGATCTGCGCCTTCTCCGAGGTGCTGCCGGTCGCGGCCGGGAGGCACACCCGGGACCGGGCGGAGCAGCGCCTGCCGCCCGTGGACGCCGAGTGCCGGAGCTACGCCGAGGGCGTGGCGCGGCTGCCCCGTATGCGGCCGAGAGCCGGGACCGAGATCAGGTTCACGGAGCTGCCGCAGCGGGTGTTCCCCGACGGTGCTACCCCGGAGGAGGTGACGAGGCACAGCATGGACCTCAGCTACGCGCTGGAGAAGGTGATCGGCCAGCGCTACGCCGGCCGGCCCCTGGAGCTGCTGGGTGAGTACCGCGCCTCGCCCGCCCGCCCCCGCGGGTGCTCTGGCAGAACCGGGCAATTCCCCGGTAAGGCGAGAGCCCCGGGATGATCCCCCGAACCCCCCTGGCGCCCCGAGGCATCTCTCCGTGGCAGGGCGGGAGTTGGTGGCCTTTCTGGGTGCCGTGTTTGCCGCTCTCGGAGCCCGCTTTGCCTGGATCCGTGCCCAGAGCGGCGATGGCCAGGGGGCTGACACCATCAAATAGCTGCTGCTAAGCGTCCAGTGAGAAGAACCCTGGTCCTTAATTCAACGAGGAAAAATAGCATCTGTTAATGTGCTGCTTGCCTCTCCCAGTGCTCCCACTGACCCTGCCTTCAAGGGCTGTAGCATTTGCGCTTCTGTGTGGCTCTGGAAACCCGGGCACAGGCAGACTGAATGCTTGCAGAGTAACAGCGATGTCTGACTTCTTGTTTGGGTGTCATTTTGAGAACACAGATGACAGTGGAAGGCTTTAGGTGGCTGTTTGTGAAGTCACTCTCCAACCATGATAATTACAGTTACAAGTGGGCCTACCTGATCATGCTTTTCTTTTTCTGCAGCTGAAGAGCAGAGCATTAGGAAGTAGTCTGTGTTTGGAGTATTGATCGCTATTAGCAGAGTCGCTGGGAGGGCAGAATGCCTGTGCAAAAGGCAAACCCAGGGGTTTATGCAATCATTTACAGAGCTTTGGAGAGGACACGTACTTTGGATATGGTTTTAGTCTTATGTGTGTTTTGTTTTGTTTTCCTTTGCTGAATATTCACAGCTGAGTTGCAGTTTGCTTTCATCTGCTTCCTGATTGGGAACGTATATGATGCATTCGAGCACTGGAAAAGGCTTTTAAACATCCTCTGCCGATCCGAAGATGCCATAAGGAAGTATCAAGACCTTTACGTCAATCTAATTTCTGTGCTGTATCACCAGCTTAGTGAAATCCCAGCAGATTTTTTTGTGGACATTGTCTCCCAGGACAACTTTTTGACCAGCACCTTACAGGTATGTTTGTGGCTATCTCTTGAACACTGGGATAGGGAGGAGAAGGCAAACAGGACATCGAAACAAATCCAGGGAGAAGCTGCAAAGAGGATTAAGCTACCATGGAGCTGTATGGGTGATAGTGAGCCTATCTAAGCACGCACCTATCTTCTTTTACTTAGTCCCTGTGTTATTGACAAAGAAATGCCATTTGTTTGTCGTCTCGGAGTTTGATCTGCTCAAGCTATGCCCAGAAGAGTCTAATGCAGTACAAAATTGAGTTAGTCCATGTGCAGAGGGGCCAGCAAAGTGAGGCCATGAGAGGAATGGGTAATGAAGGTGCCTGTCACAGAGGACGGGGACCGTGTCTTTTCTATCCTGTGGTCCCTGCAAATAGTGCTGAAAGCAGCCCTGCTACCTTGGCATGGTTTCAGAGTTCTGGAGCAGCACATCTAGTGTAACTGGGCTGTCCCACTGCACTGTTTCTAGGAATCCTTAAGGCCTTTGCCAACATATGCTGAAAAGGTACGCAAGAGGCTGAGCAAGCACAGAATGATGTCTGTTTGTTTATTTTTTTTCCAAATTCCATTCATTCTTTAAAAAAACCCCCCCAAAAAACCACCAAAACTTGTGCATAGAAGACTGATAATCACAGAATTGCAGAATGTGAAGGGTTGGCAGGGACCTTGAAAAGATCATCCAGTCCAACCCCCTTGCCAGAGCAGGACCACCTAGAGCAGGTCAGACAGGAACATGTCCAGGTGGGTTTTAAATGTCTACAGAGAAGGAGACTCCACAACCTCTCTGGGCAGCCTGTTCCAGAGCTCTGTTAGTATGCAGAGAAGCTGCTGTGAAACCCTGTGGAACTTAGGGCACTCATAATATTTCAGAAGCTTTTCCATTCCTGTTAGCCTTAATCAAAGCTGAATATTTCCTGTAATCAAGTTCTCACATGGAGCAAATTTATGGTTAGTCCGGAATCCAGAAATCACTGTTTCTACAAAGACAGGCACAGGCAAATTTGTAATTCAGCACTAGCTAAAACAGTTACTCCCACTGATTTGTAACCATGCTAACAGTTCAGCAAACAGATGAAGCAAAACTTGATTTAAAAAAAAAAATGGGAAAAAAAGGAATAAAAAATGCCCAAACCAGTTTCACACCTGAAGTTCAGAAACAGAAACTTAATCCAAGCAGGAGCAGTAGTAAGCAATGCTGCAGGTGCTTGATGCAGGTTGGTAGTGCCCTCTCCTTTCGCAGGGAGTGCTGGAGTTTCTCCCCTCTAACTCCCAAGCTCCTGCTGTAGATTCAGGGAGGGTGGAGGTGTTAGCTTTTAATTTGCTGGGTAAAATGTTACAGGAAGCATTGCTTTAATCAAGTGATTTTCTTCACTTTTTTTGATTTTTGGGTTCATAAAAGTCGTGAATTTTTAATCTTTATTTTTGTTGAGTCTTTGGGGTTTTTTTCTATCCCTTTATGGGACTGGAAATCTTAGCTCTGTGTCCAGCACAGTCGCAGGGCAATGCTTTGCACTGCCAGTTTACAGCAGTACAAAGAACGTGTCACCCAGTCATTCTTTTCAGCTCATGGGAATTTTGGAAGCACCCTGTCTCACTAGTTATCTTCTCTTTGTGGATACCCGAGTCTTGTATGCCCTTGGAGTTCATCAGTCTGTGTGCTTTGCTTAAGCAGTAAAAGTTGATGCCTTTAGGTAGCTGTGCTGGCTCAGCTGCCACTGTTAAGCCCTAACAGGAGTCACCCTGATCCTGGTAACAAAGGAGAAAATTACCCTATGGTTGAGGGGAGCCTCTGCTTGCTAAAAGTTCTCCCATTTCTCTGCTCCTGTGGGATTTCCCTGCTGTGCTGAAATAGTGCCAAGAAACCTCTGGGACTTGCCTTACCCAGTTACTTCATGTACACAACCACCAGAGTTACCAGGCTTAACTGGATGTGGGCAGGTACAAATGGTGTGTGTGGGGAGTGTATTATCTGTGTTGGCTTTTCCTCTGCTTTGAATACAGCAGCTTTATTTTTGGAGTTTGATCTAAGGCAAGAAGAGCACAGCATAACCTCCACTGAATGTGCAGCCCTAACAATGTTTAAAGAAAAAAAGTATCGATGAATGAGTACTTTAATGTGCATTCACTGAGGAGAAGTGGGAAGTATAATCCCTTATTTTTTCTTTATTTTTTATAACAGCAGCCTTTCTGTGTAAGGGAGTTCTGGTATAAAGAGCCAGTTTCACGGTAGAGTGAACAAGGAAAAGGCAAATGATCGTAAACAAGGCAATGAACCGTGCTGCTCATTGTCAGTGTTTTATCCAGCTGTCAGTAAGTCTCTCCCAACTAAGAGTGTGCCTTTTTCCCCAGAGGGCTTTCCCTTCCCCTCTTTTCCATCACACAATGATTTTTAAATTTTATTTTATTTGCCTTTGAAATACAAGTTTCTTCCTGTGGAAACAAATTCCAGATCACGAGTTCAGAAGAAGAGCAGAAGGAGAGATGGGTTCTGGGGCTAAATGCCTTGTTTAAACAAACCTGGGTGCTTTAAGTGCTACCAGGAGCTGGGAATTTGTGAGAAGTGAATAGATTGTGTGTATGATGCAGGTGGGCCACCTTTAGGGGTCAGTCCAGATTTCAGTGCCCTGTGCCCATGGGAATGGCTATGCTGGAGATAACAGGACAGAGAGCTCCCATTCCTCTCTTGCCTTCAAGGTCCTTTTATGAAGTTTCCTCTGTGTCCTAAGGTGTTGGTGATGCCATATTACAGAAACACTTTGCTGGATCTCCTGGTCCATCCAGCCATGAAAAGGATGGGTATAATTACCCGTTGGCCATTGTAACACAGGCTGTAAAATTGGCTATGTGACAAAAGAAAACCGATAGTAGTTTGGTTTTTTTCTTCTTCTTCTGCTCAGACATTTTTCTTTGCTCACACGCATATTTCAGAATTCCATAGTACATATTTAATTACATATATACTCCTGCTTGAAACAAAGTTATCACCTTAGTGCTGGATCAGTAGAGTGAAGGCAGGATGTCTGTCTTGCCTGTGGGGTGAGAGGAGAAGTGTAGGCTTTGTTTATCCCCAAAGCTGGAGTCATTGCTGGGGGGGGGGGTAGATCCCTTACCAGAGGCATAATCTCGAACTTTTCCTGGTACACCCTGTTGATGACATCCTTGTAGCAAAGGGATGAAGGGATGCACAGCTTGTGCCACAGCTGAGTCCTTGCTGACCTCTACTCTGGTTTGTTTTGGTTTTTTTTTAGGTGTTTTTTTCCTGCACGTGCAGTGGTGCTGTCGATGGGACCCTAAGGAAGAAGGCTGAAAAATTCAAGGCTCACCTAACGAAGAAATTTAAATGGGACTTTGAGGCAGAGCCTGATGACTGTGCTCCTGTAGTGGTAGAACTTCCTGAGGGCGTGCAGGTGGACTAAGCAAAATGCTTACTTAGAAACAAACAGCTTTTAAAGTAACTCTTCCTCCACATCTTTTCAAATGTTGCCAGCTTCCTAAAGTCTGTTCCTGAAGCTGATTCCTCTCTGCTGGAGAAGCAGATGTGGAAAACCCAGGAAGATTCCTAACTTTGCAAGGAGACCAGAATCAGTGAAGGAGTTTGAGTATTGTCACATGGCTGCTTTGGACACCATGTTTGTTTGTTTGGTTGGTTGGTTTTGTCCCTGTCTCTTCTTGCAGCATCTCCTCATTTCTGTACTCAGCTGACCTCTAGATCCCTGGTCCCTTCTGTCTTCCTGGGTTGGAGGTGATACCCTGTTTGGAGAACACCAGTGGTTTACACTTGAAGCCTTTGCTGCTCCTATTTGATGCCTCCTGAGTGAGGAGTGAAAGCCCACGTGACAGGTTGTGGCAGCCTGGGACAGCTTGAACCCAGGCTGTGAACTGAGACATTCTGCTCTTTCTGTGCTTGCATTGCCAGGATGTAATCACAACTGTTTCAAAACTGTGTTGAATGCTTATGCTGCTTACTGTGACTTATTGCAGTGATCTGTTGTCGAGGAGGACTCAAAGCCACAGCAGAATTCCTCCCTTTTCATACCCCTAATACTGAGGTATCTTATTCCTCCCTTTCTGTTAAAGCCTTTTGTATTCACTGCTGACACTGTTTAGCCTGTTGTACAGGAAGTTAACAGTTTGGTACCAAGAAACAGAGTTATTGGACAGTAGTCATCCAGGTCTTGAAGAAGAGAGCCAGCATCAGATAAAAGGTCAGACTTCCACATGAACTGGATCCTCTGTTTTGTTGTAATTGGAAATCCTACGTGTTTTCACTGGTGACAGTCTCTTCTTCCCATTTCCCACAGGTAGGCTGTTGTGGTGCTTGTGCAGAGCTGCACAGGGCCCTAGTCCTACCATTTGCCTGTTGCTTTCTCAACTGTTAGACTTCTTCAGGAATTTGTGTGTGTCTAACAAGATAATTCTGTTTGTTAGTCTTTTATAGTTCAAAATAAATCTGAAGAGATCTTTTCCTACAGAAAACATCTCTACGAATGGTTTTTTTTTAGTTATTTAGCAAAACCTTATGGAACAGAGCCACTGTAACACTACAATGGTATCTGTGACATCCAAGGACAGCTTACAGTAACATGGTACATGGCACAGCAGAAAGCACAGAAGGTGTGTGATGTCCAGGTAATTAGGACCTTACCACAGGAATCAGCTGTCAGAAGCCCTCCCTCACTGCTCGGTGCCACTTCCTCTCTTTCGTGGGAGGTTCTGTGCTCCATCACTCTGATTCTCTTGGGTTGTCCATTTTAAATGGACTCTGTATTGACCACAGGCCCCTAGGGGAGGTTACTCCGATTTGGCAAGTGTTCAGTTCTTAAATCATTCTTTCCATGCTTCTGTGTCCTTAACACCCTTGAGGTCTTTTGTGCAGTAGTTTGACTGCGCTCTCCTCTTGTCCTCTTGCTCTTTCTTTGTATCCATAGACAGTGCTCCCCTTCCAGCTGCCAGCTGGACAAATCATTTGTAATGAACGGTCGCAGCTTTGATGAAAAGATGCCTTTTTGGTTTGTTGGCTCTTTGCACCAGCCTGATGACTGGTTCTGTTGCCTGGGAGCCCAAGGCCAATCGGGTAATTTTGTAAGTAGCAAAGGTAGCACAGGGCCTGGGGACCTGCCTGTCTGGAAAGAGGAACAGTGCCCTGTGGCTGCAGCCCAGGCTGGCCGGGCAGTGTTGGTGTTGTGTCCT
Source organism: Todiramphus chloris collaris (assembly GCA_025345505.1). Classification (NCBI taxonomy): domain Eukaryota; kingdom Metazoa; phylum Chordata; class Aves; order Coraciiformes; family Alcedinidae; genus Todiramphus; species Todiramphus chloris. The sequence continues at coordinate 181,768 of JANVCC010000271.1, forward strand.
GACAGTGCTCCCACTTCTTCGATCGATAGGCTGAGCCTGCCTTTGTTAAATCTCAAAGACGATAACCGGAGATTAACTTCCAAAGGCTGTAATGGTCAGCTTCCCATCATGAACTACACTTTCAGCCACTGAGAAAAGAGAATATCATTGTATTTCCATTGTGCTTTTTCCCTTTTGCAGGGTTGTAGTAGGGAGAGGTAATATCTCTTATTAGACCCACACAGTGGGTGAGGAAGAAACAGGCTTCTGGGGACACAGTCCCTTTTGTTAGACACAAAACAGGCAGTGAACTTTCAGCTAAACACGGGTTGAGGTGCTCAGAATTCAGCTCTGTTCTAAGACTCAGTTGCTTTGAGGGAAAAGGGAAGCTGGCCCATACGAAGCAACATAAATTGGTTGTCTGCAAGGGGGGTTATAAATTTTATAAATTTGGGAGGGAGAAGAGTGCTGTTATTCCAGTTGAAGTCAGCAGGAATGAGGGTAAGAAAGGAGAGCGGTAACATGTAATAGGAGGAATATCTTCTTGCCCTTATATAGCCTTAGGCTATTGTAGCTATGGCTACAATAACACGATCTCTTCTTCCAGCTAAGATGAATATAACGATCTGAAAGCTAAAGAGATTGTATGTGTGTAAATACGCATTACTGCAAGCTAATGAAGTGTAATATATGATGTGTTTGCAGCACTGATTCAGCAATGAATTAGGGTCAGGACAAGCAGCTTTCAGTGCGTTGTGAAGTGGCACTGAAGCATGAGGTACATTGGCCTCCTGCTTATGTGGAGAGTTGTCCAGCTGCCAGAGTTGTGCAAGTGAGGCAAATTGGCATCGTTCCTGTCCTGTGACATGTGCTCTCACTGCACACTGTGTGGAGCGTGGGCCCTGCTCAGCCGTGGGGGAGGCCGATGGCTGTGAGTCAGCAGTGGGAGCTGACCAGCGGGTACCCCCGAAGCTGCGCCGCACACTGCCTGCACTAACAGTGCAGAGCCCTCTGGGACTCTATTCAGCACTGCCAGCTGCTGTTCCTTTTCTTTGTTTTCTGCTTTCCCCACAGGCTCAGTATTGTTAGCCAAACCAGAGTTTTGAGACTCGGAGATATTTATCCTGCCGTGGGGCCTTTGTGCTGTCCTGCACCACACCGCAGAGAGCTGCTTCTTCTTTCATCAATCCTGCGTGTTCAAAGATGTGGAATGTGCTTCCTGAGCATTGTACCTTTCTTTTTCTAATACAGAAGTAGCAAATGATAGATATCCATTTGGAATTTGTGCTTCTAACAACTAAGAGGAATGGGAGATCTTTCAGGGTCTCTGACGTATGCCACCTTGGTTTGGAATAACATTTATTTCTGCTACAGCTTTGCCAGCTGGACATGGACCATGCCAGCTGCTGCAGATGGAATGGCTGGCACTCAGCTCCTGGAGTGGGGAAAAAGATGAAATGGAACATCTTGATTCCCTTCTCTGAAAAAGGAAATAATCTTCCCCTGATACTGCTGTTCATTGTCGAACGGAGCCGCGACAGCCGCTCATTCTGCAGCCCTGCTGCTATAAAAGGGATGTGCTGTGAATGGTCATTCCTTCCTGCTCTGGTCAGAGATTTCATCGCCATTTCTGCTCCTGCTCTGAGAATGTGCACCCCCTGTCGTGCTGTGGGAGGGGGGGGCTGCAGCCTGCTGGGCAGACCAGGCTGGGATTTGGGAGTGCAGGAGCCTGTCCCACGAAGGCAAGTGTTTTTCAGACCACAGAGTGGAGCTGGTGGGTGGGAAGATGTTCCATAAAGCATGAGCTGTGCTGGAGCCTGTAATTAATGCACAGGAGGCACTCTGTAGGGGCCTCATTAAGAGAGTGCAAGGCAGCCTTAACAGAAACAAACTCCAAGTGGGTTAATCAATAGGAAGAAACATCCGTATGTACAGATTGTCAGCACCCCTGCTTTGGGTGTCTCTGTGTTCAGTTTGGGCACCCCAGTATAAAAAAGCCATCGATGTTCTGGAGCAAGTCCAGAGAAGGGTGATGGAGCTGGTGAAGGGTCTGGAGAAAATGTCTTGTGAGGAGCAGCTGAGAGAGCTGGGGTTGGTTAGTCTGGAGAGGAGGAGGCTGAGAGGAGACCTTATTGCTCTCGACAGCCACCTGAAGGGAGGTTGGAGTGAGGTGGGTGTTGGTCTCTTGTCCCAGGTGATGATAGGTTGAGAGGAAATGGGCTTAAGTTGCTCCAGGGGAGGTTTAGGTTGGCTATTAGGAAAAATTTTTACTGAGAGAGTGGTGAGGCCTTGGAACAGGCTGCCTGGGGAGGGGGTGGAATCACCATCCCTGGACGTGTCCAAAAACATCTGGATGTGGCACTTCAGGACATGGTTTAATACTCATGATAATGCTTAGTAGGTGTTTGGACTTGATCTTTAAGGTTGCTTCCAACCTTAGTGATTCTGTGATTCCGTGGTCCAACGTGCTGCCCCGCCTGCCTCGCTGGGTCTGCTCCAGCTCGCATGGAGGGCTTTGTGCTGTCGGGGCTCAGCAGAAATGGGTCAGGCAGCTGCAGCCTGGCCAGTGAGCTGCCAGGTCTGCACATTGCCCATCGCCAGCAGAGCTGAGCTTGTGCTCCGGAGTCCACCTCAGACTGAGGGGCTTCGTGGATTTGAGACAAAAAGGCTGTGCTCATGCTCATCGTGGCATGGTCGCAAGCCAAGGCAGCCCTTGCCAGACCTCAGCTTTGGATAGGCAGGAAGCGAGAGGCAGAAGGACGTGACGAGAAGCTAAACATCTCCTCTCCGGCAGCCCTCACGGGGCTGGGCAGTGGCCTGGCTGGCAGGTGGTGATGTCCTGCCTAGGATCAAATGGGATGCTCAGCTGAAGTGAGGAGAAATTTCCCAGGCTTCAAATGCCTGAAACTATAACACTCAAATGTTTTGTCCTCCATAAGGAAGTTGGCAGCTCAGTCACTGTCTTACAGATGCCATGCCAGGCTGACCTGGGAAAAGAATGGTGCCTGCAACCAGGAGAGCTACTGCAGGGTCCCTTAGCAATTTCATCATTCTCTTTTTGCCTGCAAAAATGATGCCTCTTCCCACCACAGTCATCAAATTCAGGAAATCAAAGGGTACTTGTAAAGGAAGAGCGGTGGAAAAGGCGGGTGCTGAGCAGTGAGGGGGGAGATGCTGGGCAGGGAGCAGGGGGGAGAGCAGCTCTTGGCCACACTGCCTGCTGGAGCTGCTCAGAGCCCCTGGGCTGTAGGCTGGGGGCCAGTGTTTGCCTGGAGCGTGTGCAGGACTCACAGAAGGGGGGTTAGTTTTATCCTGTTCTGCAGATTTAAGGTTTAGCCACATTCGTTTTATTTTGGAAGAAGTTGTTTTTTAAAAGCAAAAAATTGCTTTTCCTCCCCAGCTCTAATCACTGTGCCTGTGTTCATGAGGATGAGAGGGTAGCAGAAGGGTAATTACCGTGACTTTTATACACGACAGTAAATTTAAACCCTGCTACAGATGGCAACTTTAAAGGTATTTCTGAAAAAAAAAAACCAAACCAACCTTTCCAAACCAGAGGGAGTTCCTGTTAATTGTTTTTTAGGAGCCTGTGTTGGGTACCCCAAGCTAACCACGTAGCTGGAAGGTTGAAGTTGCACAAGTTACCTGCGGGTGACCTGAACCCACATGTGCACCAAGAGGACCTCTCCCCTTACTGTGAAAGCTGCTCATAACTTTGCCGACTGGTAAGAAGCTTGTGGGTAACGTTCCAGGAGCAGCCCTGTTAATGGTGAGAGTTTTTACATCTTCCCGTGCCCTGTAAATATCTTTACTTGTGTTCTGGGAGGGAGAGGACACTTGCTCTGCCTATCCTGTGAGGAGGGCATCTCTGGCAGGAGCCCAGGCTGCTTCCTGTGTTTTCAACCAAACTTTACGGTTAAAACCTGTGTGGATGGAGAAAGCTGCTCCTTTGCAAAGGAGGAGTTTTCAGTGAAGGAGAAGGACCTCTGGGTGGCTCCACCTTCACAGGTTTGGCATTGGATGTTGTATGTTCTGCCTGAGTGCTACATCAACAACTTTTTTCCTGCTCCAGCCTTGTGTGTGAAGCTCAGCAGCAGGGAATATTCATGCCTGGCTACTGCAGGCAGCTGGAGACAGTCTTAGTCCAGTCAGTCTGAGGAATTCCTTATGGCAGGTGGCTATCCCTGGGAGCGCTGCCTCATCCCTGCACCCTGGGGATCTGTCCCGAGTCTGTCCTAGATGTCCAGCTGGGAAGCTGATGCTTCGTGTGTGTGCTGAGGGTCTGCAGTCGTGTGTTGGTCTGGAAAGGGCTTGGCTGCTCCAGCACCCAGCGTTGCCTACTACACGGAGCAACAAAATAGGCTTTGTGCCACATAGTTCTGCAGTAGCCTGCATTTCTGGGATGGTTGTTCCCTCCAAGCAGAGGTCAGCAATCCCAGTAACAGGAAGGTGACTTGTTCTTTTAATAAGGTTTGCTGGAGGATTTCATGTTGCTACATTAGTGAGCGTTCACTAATGCTGCTTGTCCCTACTCTGTGTAAATGACTGTGCCCTTCGGACTGCTGTGAGCTGCTCAGGCACATTAAAGGGCGGGTGACCTGAACCCACACGTGCCCCAAGAGGACCCTGAACCAGGCCAGGGTCAGCTGCTCTGCCGATGGGGTGGCCACCTCCAGGGAGACCTGTGCTTAGTGGGCCCAGAGCAGGGCAGCGGTGCAGGGCACAGCCCGGCTCCTGCCGCAGGAACGCCGCTTTGTGCCGCACATGCATCTGCGAGATCCACAGACCTTGCTGAAGTGAATTCCTGGTATCTGGTGGGAGGTGGTGGAGCAGGGATGAGCTGGCAGACCTCGCAGCAGCTGGGGAGAGGAGACGACTCAAGCAAGAGAAGTGCTGGATGGCCTCCTGGGCTCCATTCTTCCATTTGTGCTAAGCACAGCCTCTTGTCTGCTGGTATTTTTGTTTTGTTTTTCAAACAGCCACTTCATGATTTAAAAAGCATCACTTGAGAGTCTGCTGATCGTTGCTATGAGCTTTGCAGACTTCTGGAAGATCTTCCGTGTGCAATCCAGCAGGGACCTGTTAACCACACCACCCAGCTGTGGTGCGTGGTCACTCGGGGCCTCTTAATGGCTTTATTTCATTAGCAAGAGTTCACTGGGGAGGGCTGAGCATCTTCATCGTTGCTGGAATTTCACACTGCCCAAGTGTGTTCATTTAATGGACTTTCTTAACGAGACCAATAACCAGTGTGATCTAATGTTCCTTCTGGGACTCTCATTCACTTTTTTCCTCAGCAAAAGCAGGCAGGTCAGGAGCTCTCCTGCATTAGCAAGATCATATTCCACCTTCCTTATTATTCACCAATCCCTGTAAAGATTCTTTTAAACTCCCAAAGGAAACGTCACCTTTGATTCACATTTTTTCTCTCTCTTCTTTTGCTTCTTCAGTGACGAAACATTTATTGCTACTTCAAAAGACCAGACAACTTCTCTTATTGTGTCAGCAGTCCTGGTCCAATTCTAGTATGATTTAACTCCAGTACTGAAAGGAAACAGCAGGTTTTGCTTTATACCAGCAGTAAACCAGGTTTTTTCCCTTGTTCCTCTCAGGTCACCACTGAATAGAAGCATCTATTGGCTGGCTTCACCGGTGCCATGGGGTAGTGTCCCTCGGAGCTGGCTGAGCAGCTTGTGCAGGTGAACTTGCAGGGCTGTGAGCTGCCAGCCTGTGCACCGTGCACCTGAAGTTGCTGAGCACCTGGGAGGGTTTGGGCCCTCGAGTACCAGCTCTGCTTCTCCCTCCAGTTACTGCCAGTGCCTCTCAAAACCTTGTCTCTCCCTCTTGTCACACAGTGGGTGACAGGAAGGCTCAAGGCCCGTGTTGTTTCTCCTCTAGCAGTGCAGGATGGTAGGTGCTGACGAGAGGCCCAGGAAGGGGCTTCTGCAGCCAGCTGTCTGCTGAGTGTGCTCTGATGCAAAGCAGGTGTAAAGTGCTCCATGGAGTAAGGAGCAAGTAAGTCTGAGGCCTGGGATAACTTGAGGATGTCTTAGGAATCAAAGTGCCATTGCAAGGCATGTGAGCAGAGGGTTGCTGCATCCAGACTGGCTGCTGGGACAGGACCTGTACAGCCTTGACTGTGGTGCCCGTGTCAAAGGCTCATGTCTGTGAAATTAGGGCAGCAGCATCTGTGCTTGTTCTGCAGTGCGGGGAGCTGAGGAACAGGATCTCCTGCTGCCTCACGATTGCTGTTCACCACCAGTCCTGTGGCTGTACCTTGGGTTTCCAAGTTGTTTCTCCTCATGATTTTCCCCTTGCTGCTTATTCTGGCCTCTCCTGCTTCCCCTGTGAATTGGAAAATGCAGCAGAGGAGAGCTCTGCCTGCCTGTCCTGCCTCCCTGGCCTGGTTTCTTCCCAGAGGGAATGGGGATGAGAGGGTGGAGGAGTGCCTGAGGAGTGCCACTGGCCCAGCAGCAGAGCAGCCCTTCCTCTGTCTGTGAGCTGACCCTGCTTGACGTGGTGGCTGGTCAGACCTGTAACGCAGGACTGCAGGAACCTGCCCTGTCTGACTGTGCATCAGGTGTGTAATGAAGTGCCCAGGATGGCGGGGCTGGTCCTACAACGACACAGCGTACGGTGGAGAAGCTCTTTGTCCTGAAGAACCATCAAAGGCAGGAATGGAGGCTGTGCCTGAGCTGCTCTGATAGTGATGAGAGCGCCTATTAGATCTGGGAAGACGTGGCTCACTGGAGGTGCTAAGCAGGCTGCGGTGAGGTGCGTGCAGCTGGGGACCGGAGGGCCCACTGGGCTGAGAAGGTGCAGGAAGTTTCCCACTCACAGCTTTGGGTTCCCTGTGTGGGTCCATGAAAACACAGTGGGGTCTCCACAAGAACACCTGTGTTGGTTGAACCCCATCAGATTCAGGAGGAGAGCAGTGGTTTGCTCTCAAGACCTTCTGTGGATGGTGGCCTGTGTCACTGGGGATGAGTCAGTGGTGGGTGTTGGGAGATGGAGATGTGAATGCTTGCTTAGGTTTGGGAGGAAGACACTAGGAATGCAGTTTGGGGAGATATTTAGATAAGATGAGGGGTGGTGTGGGTAGGATGGAGAGCTGAACGTGAGGTCTGGGGCAAGTGAGACAGGTTGTGTCTATAACAGGAGGAAGGTCTGCAAAACCTGACAGTGCTGGTGGGCTGGGAAGATGGGACAGAGGAAGACGACCTCTGCCTCTCAGCTCTTCATCCCTGTGATGTGCTGGACCAGGGGTGCTAGCAGTGAAGAGCTCAAACTGGGGCTGTGAGTGCTCCTCAGGGGCTGGGCCCAGACCTGGTTGTGCAGGGCACTGCTGACCAGTGGAGAGCAGGCAGAGGGGCTGCACATCCCCCGGTGAGCACCAGCCTGGAGCTGGGGCTGCCAGCAGGGCTGATGCCTGTGCCTCTGTCAGGGCCCTGGCAAGGGCCGGGCCCAGGGAAAGGTCTCTGCAGCTCGCAGCAGGGATGGAGATGCGTGAGCACGTCTACAGCGAGTGATCCAACCAGGGTCTGGCAGTCACTGCTTGACAGGGGGTAGAAATGTGCTGGTGGGAAGATCACTTTGAGTAGGATCCCTCCCTGAAGGACACCAGGATGAGGGGTGGCTGGGAACCTCTGCTGCTGCCTGTGCAGCCCTGCCCAGAGCTGGGGCAGAGCGCCAGGGACATCTCACTTCCAGCCTGTGCAGCTCGATGTGCTCCTGAGCTGCCTGACTGAAGAGTAACGTGCGTGTAAGGAGCGACCTGCCCGAGGGGCAGCACCAGGCACCCTGGCACTGTCCTGAGCTCTGCAGAGGAGGTGGATGCCAAAGCAGGAGCACCCTACCCGGCCAGCGATGGCTGTGCAGGCCCTGAGGACTGCAGCCCTCCATGGGCTGAGCACCTCCCCTGAGATGGGGGCATGGATGCTTCCTTTGCTCTGCCCTTCTGTCGATTGAATCGCCCTTCTGCTGGGTGGTGAAGCACCCCGGGCAGTGCTCTGCCACCAGCTCCTGGTACAGCTGATGTGCTGTGAAGGCTTCAGGAAGCAATCCTTCTCCCCCTGTCGTTCCAAGCAAAGAGAGCTCACGTGGAAAACTGATCCAAGCCAGCTCTAGTATTTCAGTGCAGTGTGAGGCACAGCGTGAGGTGGGTGCTGTCCTCAGCCTGGTCCCCTTCCCAAAGGACAGCACAGCTTGTGACCCGTGCCACTCCTGAGAGCCTCTTCAGCAAGTGTCTTCACAACATCTTCATCTGTTTACCTGTCCCGGAGCCCTGGTACCGGGCAAGGCAGCATCTGGCACGCTGAGGCCTGGCAGAGCTGTAAGGAGATGGTGGCCACCTCTACAGGGGTAGGAGGGAGATCCTGCAGAGCCTGGTGCAGGCTGCTCCCCTTTACAGGCCCGAGGTAGATCCAGTGAGCTGGCACCAGCTCTGCTGGCCTCTGTTAGGTGGAGGGAATTCACAGCTGTCCCTGGAAAGTGTTTTGAAGTGCCCCAAGCAGTAGAAGTGTGGTTCATCTGCCACTGGCAGTTACGCTTGCATTTCCCCTGGGGAAAAGGTGGTGTGATCTCAGCTCACACCGTGAGAGCGCGACAGATCCAGGAGGAGACCCAAAGCTTCTTCAAACATCTCAGCTCCTCCTGTTTCTCTGCCATGGCTGCATCTGTCTGTTCAGCAGCGCTGGTACCTGTCTGTGTGCCCCAGCCAGGGCGGTGGGGGATGAGCAGCACAGGCAGGGTGAGAGGCACCCCTGTGTACACGAGACTGGGGTGACTGGGGGTGCAGCTGGGAGCAGTCTCTGGCCAGAGGGTGAGGCTGGGTGGTGAGCCCTGACCCCTCAGTGTCTCGTTGGTCCTGGGAGGAGGCCCTGGCTGCATGTTGTGCTGCCATCCGTGCCCGCTTGCCTGGCACAGCGGCAGGGACAGTGAGTGTCCCTTCCCACGAGTAGCAGCCCCGGGTGTGGAGGAGTTGAGGAGCAGCTAATTGCTGTGCTCCGTAGGAAGAAATAAATAAAAAGGACTTCCGCAAAGAATATAATCTCCTGAGGAAGAAATTGCTGCTCTGCTCCACCCACACCGTGCACGAGTGGCCTTGGTGCGCTGACTCATCCCTTCCTCCCCTTGCCTGGCTGAGCCCGCTGCTGGCACTGCTCCACTGTCATTTCCACTGCGGGTGGGACCAGGGATCTCTGCCCGTCCTGCCCTTGTGCTGAGCTGCCAGGGCTGGGCAGCTGGGGCACCTCTTCTCCATGGGGCCGACCTCAGTGCTTGGAGGATTCCAGCTCCGGGTGACTGTGGTCCTCCAGGAGCTCTCATGACCACACCTGGCCACGCAACCCTCACTCCGCACTCAGCCTGTCTGTCTCCTCCCCAGCCAGCATGTCCTCGTGATCCCAGGGGACCCAGTGGGTGTCGAGTGTCCATGCTCCTGCTCTGCAGTGGCAGGGTTGTGGGTGGCGATGGGATGGTGTTTGGGGATGGCGGGGCTGTGTCTGTGTCTCAGGTACAGCAGCCATTGCTGAACACCCTCTCTGAGAAGCCAGAGAGGTGTGGAGGAGAGGTGGGACCTGGGACAGCTTCCATAGAGCTTTCTGGGCTGATGACCTTGAAAGCATCCTTCCACTCAGTACACAATGTGCTTGTGAAGCAGTTTCTGACGGGGTATTGTAAAAACCAGCACTATGAAAAGGTATTTGAAAGAAAATTGGGCAAATATCTGCAACCTCTGGCTCGGGAGATCCCCCAAATGTGGTGGAGTGTGACATCAAACTCACTCCCCTGCTCTGGGCCCTGGTGGAGAGGAGTCTGTGGAGTTTGCAGGTGACAGTGATGAGTCCTTGTCCCTCCCTGCTGTGTGTGCTCATGGGAGCTGCTGGAACAGGAGGGGTCTTTCTGAATGGCAGTTTGTCCACTATGGACTAAGCACGTTCTTAAAAATGCCTCAGTCCCCAAGTGTCTTGTCTTTCCCTTTTGCATCTTCTGCTAATTCATCATCTCTCAATATCCTTTGCCACAGACGCCTGTGTGAGGCGTCTGGAAACATGGCACTGATGTTGGGAGACTGAAGGGCTTGTGCTCAGGGTGGGCACTTGTGCTGACGTGGGGATTTGGGGTTTAGTGGTGGAGGACAAGCTGCGGCTCTTGGTTCACTCCCTCCCCACTCGGCACCAACACGGCCCATGAGATGCTTCTGCTCCTGAACCCTGAAGTCCTTTCTGTCTGTGCCTCCGTCCTTGTTGCAGGTCAAGCAAGGAGGAAGCTCCAGGGCCCTGATGTGGTCTCCTGACTACATGGGGTGGGATGACCAGTGATGTTCCCCGGTGGCATTTTGCTCTCCATGTAGCATGTCCTGGTTCTGGTCCCTCACAGGGGGGACCTGAGGGACACAATCACAATGATGATGGAAAGGGGAAGGAGCAGAAGTCCCTTTGCTGCTTCCAGCTGCTTGGCAAGCACAGCAGCACAGCCCTGGTAGCTCAGGATGAGGCTTTGTGGTGGTGTGGGGGACATGTAGTGGAGGAGCAGCAGCCTGCAGCTCGCCCAGAGCTGCTAGCCACAGTATAGCTGTGTTTGTGGCTTGAGAGTGAAGGCTCAAAGTAGCCAGCCCAGACACCCATCTGCACGTGTGCGCGGTGCTGTGCAGGGTGTTGGAGAGCACGTGGCAGGCGACAGATAAGAGTTGCTTTGCTTACTGCAACACAATTTGTCTGGCTTGTACCGAACGAAGCACGGAGCTGCGAGGAGCTGCCTCCTGATGAGGACACAGTGTACCAGGAAATCAAGTGAATAGCTTGATAAGATGATGATACAATTTGGGCTCATACAAGCAGTAACAAGAGACAGGCACAGAATTCAAGGAGCCAAACATCTCATGAAAAACGAACTAGAGCAAGCAATGTGGGAAGGAGATAGGGAAGACTAGATCTAGGCTGTGATGGATTGTTGCCTCTAGCTCAGGGCTATGGGTCTGTCCATCCTGGGCAGAGGATGGGTGGTCAGAAGGTGGCCCTTTCCTTTACCTTCCACCTGCTAGACAGATGCTCCCTTTGGCTACTCTGTGACACGTGCAGGAAGGTGACAGTGTTGGTTGTCCCCCCTCTCCTGAAGGCTGCTGTCTGTTGGTGGGAAGGGGTCCATCTCCATGCCACGCTGTTTCCGGTTATGCTTTGAGTTTTGTTTTCTTAATGGGATAAAATATTCCGACATGTAGCCTCCGATTCTGTGAGCAGGCTCCTGCTGCTCGGGGGAGGCTGGCTAACAATGCAGAACGCATCACTGGGGGATGCTTCATGCATAATATGCATAATTTACTGAGATGTTAATATTAATGACCAACCTCGCCTAACCCCTTGTAAAAACAGCCAGCAACAAAACCACTCCTGCAGCTGTGGGGAGGCCTTGATTTTCCACCAGCAGCAGTGGGGTTTTCTTCCTTCTTCTGTCTCATGCTTGCTCAGCTTCCCAGCTCCTCCCTCGGCACGGGGCAGGCAATGAAAAGCAGCTTTTAACAGCTCCTCGCTGGGTTCCAGGGCCAGACAGGAGCTTGTCCTGTACCTCTGAAGCCCAGCACAGCGTCAGAACTCCTTGCCCTACCTTTCCTCCTAGACACATAGGGTAGATTTGCAGTAGATTTGCACAGAAGTGGCTTTGTGAAGAAGTTTTTTTTCTTTGTCTTTTTTTTCCTCCGTCTCGGGCCCAGCTTATCCTGATGCCTCTTTTCCATCCTGATGCCTCTCTTCCACCCTGCTGCTGTGTAGTGGCTGTGTAGTACTTTATAGTCACTGTTCAGGTTGTCTCAGCTGACACAGTACAGTGTACAAGTCAATGCCGTGTCACTAAGAGTAGGTTGCTGTCTCCTACAATGAACCTCTGTTCCCGTGACCTCCATTCAGACCTTCACAAGTTGCTGCCCCGAGTCCATCCCCAAGGAGCTGGTTCCAGGGAAGTGGAGCCCAGGCCTGACCCCAGAGCCAGTGGCTGTGCCACCAAGGGAACAATACCTTCTTGGAAACTGCTTCAAATTGTGGCCACTTCTGGAGGCAAAAGCACCTGAGACCTTCTCTGAGAGTGCCTCCAGGGAGCCTGGTCCTCTGAATAGCCACAGTGTCATGGGCTGACCTCCCTGCCTCTACCTGCTGAGCAACACCCTGGTGTTTTGGAAACATTCCCCCAGTTCTGGCTCCCTCATCCCCAGTAACATGGCCTTCCAGCAGCCTGGGAGAAGACACCTCAACCTGTGGCACCATCAGATTTAGGAGAGCTTGGCACTGTGGAAAGAGATGGATGTGAGGGAGGGATTGATAAAGCATCAGCCTCTTTCCAGCCTGCCCTCACAGCAAGAAGGTGGGCGGCCAGCCCAGGCCGATGCTCAGATGCCTCTTCTAACGTATATCCATACCTGCACGTAAGCTGGTAGGGAGGCACGGCGAGGGCTCTGCGGTGCCCGAGGTTGGGCGCTAGCGGGTCTCTGCACGCAGAGCAACGCTTTGCCTCTGCCAGGGGCAGTAAAGGTGAAGCTGTGGTGTCCCCTCAGCTCTGACCTCCCCTGTCTTTTCCTCTCTGCAGACATCTTGGCCTTTTTTTCTAGAAACTCTTGAGTTGATTAAACCTGAGCAAGCCTGCCAGTTTTATGGTTGGAGTGCAGGCTCTGCAGCCTTCTTTAATGTCTGCACTTGGGCCATCTTTCCTCCCAGAAAATGGGAGACTGAATGGAGAGCATCAACCCGTAATGTAGCCTCCGTTCTTCTGCTGGTGCTCGGTTGCTAGTGAGGAGGGAAGCTCTCAGCTCCTGCCAACCAAGTGATGCACCATCATTAAAGCTCTGAAGCAGCAAAATGCTTAAGAATCTGTTTGAAGCACTTTCCAGAGCCTGGAGTGAAATCACACAGCTTCAGCTCAAGGCTGAGCCCCACCAGATGCTCAGAGGAGCTCTGCTTCCCCAGCTCTGTGCCAGCAGATGGGACAGCCGAGGTGCCTCCTCCCCAGGTCCTGGACAGCCACAGCCAAAGTCCAGCCCCATCCCCGGGGCTCATACTGCTCACAGGGAGAGGACCCTCGGGAAGTGAGTGGGGAGGTGTCTGCTGACCATGCACTTGAGTTTCTCCACTGATCCCCTGATGTTTTGAAGCAGCGTGAGGGACACGTTTGGACTGTGATGGTCCAGCTTGGTGATCCAACTCTGGTTAAGGCTCAGGACAAACCCACATGAAAAAACAGAGCAGGATTAGCCTCCCTCCCAGGGATGGATAAAAAGGGGAATAAGGAAAAAGAAAAATGCCTCACCCAAGATTGGAAATCAAGACTGTAACAGATTTAATGGATAACAGGAGAAAAACAGAAAAAGGAAATTACAGCTTCCCTCTGACCCCTCGGGGTCCTGGGGTTACCACCTGCCCCCCCTTCTCAGGCTATTCACCCTTAAACCACAACATGATCTCGCTGAGAATTCTTACCTTTTGTTGAGAAAATAAAGCCTGCCACACTCAAGACAGGTACGGGATGTGCTGAGGGCTTGGTTCACATCTCTGATGGTGTTTGAAGCTCCCTGGGTGCCTGAGACACAGCTCAGGGCTGGCAGAGTGGCACAGGAATGAGGGGGCTGCGGCTGCTGACAGCCTGGCAAGGGGGGCTGCACCAATCCCTGGCTGCAGCAGCTCGGGCACCCTGCCCCAGAGCTGTGAGGCTGTGCCCAAACATCCCTGCCCCAGA
>JANVCC010000271.1:195475-220078 GCA_025345505.1 Todiramphus chloris collaris
CCCTGCCCCAGAGCTGTGAGGCTGTGCCCAAACATCCCTGCCCCAGAGCTGTGGAGGCTGTGCCCAAACATCCCTGCCCCAGAGCTGTGAGGCTGCGCCCAAATATCCCTGCCCTGCTTCGGGGCCCAAACATCCCATCCCTTTGGGCACAGCCCTGCTGCCCCTCTCCCTGCCCCCCAGAGCTCCTGTTCCCCACACGTCCTTCACTGTCACAGAGCAGGGAAGGACAGGAGGGGGAGCAGGGAAGGGGTCAGCAGGGGACCCCCTCTGCAGCCCCTCTCTGTGCCAGGGAGAGGAGAGGAGAGGAGTGAGCTGCTGAGTGCGGAGGCTTTGCCTCTGCCTGGCGGCCGCATTGCATTGCTCATCTCTCCTCCTCCCTGCTGCTGCCCTCATTTGGCTGCTTTTTGTAGATGAAAAGTGGCCTTTAGAATATAGGACAAGGTCACCCTTCCCTCCCCACGCAGCAGTCGCAGCCCCGTGCGGCTGTGCCGCGGCGCTGGGCAACAGCAGCTCTGCAGAGGCGCTGCTGCGGGTGCCGAGGGCTGCCCCGCGGGACACGTGTGCCCATGGAGGTGCCAGGCGGCAGCAAGGGTGCAGGTTGGTACCCTGCTCTGGTGCCACCTCAGTGCCTGGGCAGGGCGGTGCTGGGCTGGTGGCCGGAGGGCTGGAGCTGGCACCCACCCGTGCCACCCAGGCTCTGTAGCAGGCTTCTTTGCATTGTGCGCCTCGTCCACCCTTCCCTTCGGCCACGCCACGACTCTCACCTTCCTGGGTGTCTCCAGAGCAATGGGCCTTGGCTGGTTGAGTTTGTAGCCACTTCTGGCCCAGTGCAAGCCACTGCGGGTGGAAGGTTTTTTTCCACATGAGCAGGAAATGTTCTTCTCGCTCATCATCGGGCTTGCTTGCTCCTGCTGGCACTGCCAGTGCTGCTGACAGCTTTGTTCCTCTGTGGTGGGAGTTGGTGGGGGAGCTGACGTGACAGCAGACAGGGAGTGTTTGTAGAGCTGACACCTTGCAGACCAGTGCCAGGTGGGCGTGCTTGAGCGCTCTTGCAAGGTGCCAGAGTGGGACCCAAGGGTGCTGTCTGGAAGGGGTCATCTGCACCAAGATGGCCTGAGACCATTTCATTCCACCTTTCTGCTCCTTTCATTGCTGCTGGACATTGTCTTCTGAGCGCCTAAGCCCTCTGTGGTCCAGACTGTCACCACTCCAGCCCAGCTGAGCCAAGGCAACGTGTGCAAATGAACTTCCTTGGGAGCAGTCCAAGCCTGAAAATCCTCTGCCCTCCTTCCAAGCATAAAAATACTGAATATAAATGGGCTTGTTATTTCAAGGGGAATCAGGGGTCTAAGCATCCCATAAGCAATGCTGAGCAGCAGCAGCCCTTCTTGATGAGAAGTTTCCTCGTGCCTGTCCCTGATGGCTTTCCAGGTGGATGCCAGCACTCCCATAGTGCTTTGAGTTAATAGAGAAAGAGAATCCTGATGTCCTGGCCATCACTGTGTCTGTGCAGTGCCCAGGGCTGTCCAAGCTGCTGATGACTGTTCTGTTTCTTTGTGCTGCCGTGTGCTGCCAGGATCTAGCTGTCTGGCTGGAGTTTCTGGTGCTCCCAGGAGAGGATAAGCTGCCTGGACCATCCTGTTCTCAGGGATGCTGCAGCATGCAGGTGGGGCTGAGCCAGAGGTGGAAGGACAGGAGACCAAGGGCAGTACTGGCCCGGGCGCTGAGCACACTTCTCCGAGGTGTTGGCCGGGTGCCTTCTACCTGCAGCCCTTCCATTGCAATCTCTTGGCAAAGAGATGCTGTTAGTGAAGAGAGGAGGCAGGTGGTCAACCCAAAATAACCAGATGGTGCTGTGCCTCTGAATGTAGGACAGGTGGGACCTGTAGCTCCCAGTGGTCTTGAATAGTGTCTGAAAGCCTCCTTGCAGATTTCTGAATAGAAGTGCAAGGCTCGGACTGATGCTGCTGACTCCTGCCCCAGGAGAGGATCCAAAGGATGACAAGAGCCACGCGGGTCCACAGTCACACCTATGGGTGCTATGCTAGAGGTGTGTTGGTGCTGCCTCAAGGCTGAACTCAATCCCCTGGAGCCAAGGAGTCGTTCCTGTCACAGTGGCACAGCAGATGATTTTGCTGTCTGGGCTAAGATTATTTCTAATCTGATTTCTGAGAGATGGGGTTGCCCGTGCAGCAGACCCTAGTGCAGTGCCTGCACATCCCAGGGCATGGGGAGATGGGGGAGGTGGGCTCCAGCCCTGCTGCTGCTGGAGGAGGGACCTGTGTGTGCCGATGACAGTGCCTGCCTGTGGGCAGGGTCCTTGCTTCACCTGCAAGTCAGATTTGCTGTAACGAAAGCAATGGCTCTGCACACCCAGTGTGTACGTCCCTGTCATGGACTTGGGGCTCCGAGTGGTACAAGAGGAAGCACTGCTAGATCATTCTTCAGCAGGGGCCTCCTCTGTCTCTGAGATGCACCCTTTGAGAAGAATCTATCTGGGACATAATGGAAAAGGCTGAGTACCCCTGACAAAGGGGTGGCTGGCTGGTTCTTTGCCTTGTGCCTTTCTCCAGGATGCCTTTTGGTCCCGTGGCCCAGAGGCATTTACTATTTACACCTTTCAGAGCCAAGAACTCTGTAATCACAATCTGTAACTCCATCAGGATATTTCGTTTATTCACTTACTGTTTTATACGGAGGTGTGACAGACATCCTTCCACCTTTCCTCCAAGGAGATAAGGTCACTAGAAGATGTGCCCATGATTAACTGTGAGTCTGTCCTCTCCCCTGACAGTGCACATAGGTGGCTGCATTTGCGTCATGATGGGTGCTGACAAGTGAAGGTGGTCCTGGGTTTGTCCCCCAGCTGGGGCTGTGATTCCAGCTGTGGAAGGGAAATGATTGCCTTGACCCTTGCCCATCCTCCTGCTGTCTGGCTCGATCCATCTGAATTTGAAAATTAACAAGGTTGGTGTCACACCAGAGCCCTGGGTGGTATTTTTTTATCCCAGTGGATTCCAATCTCCTGAACACACAAGGTCTGAGATCCCATTTGGCTCTCAGATCTCACACTTTAGTGCCCAGAAAGGCTTGTCTCTTTTGTTCCTGTGAAACTGGGACTCTTCCACAAATGAATCAAAAAAGCAGTCCATCAGACTAATGTTTTGGGGTAGTCTCCAAAAGCATTATAGGTATGCTAGGAACAACCTTTGGGTGCTTAGGGAGCTTTACACAGGGATAGTCTGGTACTTAACTCAGAGTTGATAGGAACTGCCTCTCTTAAAGGCTATAGGAACTGCCTCTCTTAAACGCTTAAGCCCCTCTCAAAGACTTAAGCAGACTGTCGTTGCCTTTGGCTCCAGACTGGGCTAGGTGGGCTTACAGCAGAGAACTGTGGGCAAGGTTCAGACTGTGTTCTTGTCACCACTGTGCTGGAAGCTCTACTCAGGCAGTCCCGAGGCTGCTGAACAAATCTGTAAGGGAGGTACAATTGTTTTGTCTTTCAGGCATTCACTGACAGAGGCTGTTGCAAGATCACACTCGCTTGTGTCCTGTCCAGTTATACTGGCCTTGCCCACAGCTGCTTGGACCAGCCAGCTCCAGACATCTTCTCTGGGTGACAGTAAGAAAATTTTGTGATTGAGCTTTCTAACCCAGACTATCTTGGTTCAGAATAAAACCCAATGGTATTTGGTTTTAATACCTAGAAAGTATATTTTGACCAGGCTGACTCATTTACACAAAATATCCACAACTACATGATGTTGCCTCTGCTGTCTCATAAGCACAAGTGCCACGTGGCTCACAGTCACTTGTTCTTCATGCTGACAAGTCAAGTGAAGAAGACACAGTGGGGACAAGCCCTTCCACACTCCCTCCACCAGGGAGTCTGCAAAAGCACTCTGCTGTGAAGTTCGGGCATGATCAGCCTTTATTAAATATCATTAAACTTGTCCCAGCAGACTGGCAACATGAAAATTTCATGTGGTTTTTAGTAGGTTGGGCAGGGCTTTTTAAACCTCTGCATCTTGAGAAGGATCAGGAAGAAATCTGTGCCAGGCTATGCCGTAGGAAAGAAGTACACTGCAACTACACCAGTATGATTTCAGGATGGGACACGACCTGTTGTTGGACCTCCCATGGCTCTGTTGAACCCACGCGTATTTTTTAAGCATCTACCTGATTTTACGGTGGGATTTATAGGAGTTAACTGCTTGTTGCAGAAGATGTTAGAAACTGCTCTGATATGACCCTTTCATTCCTGTACCTGCGAGGGTGAGGAATAAAGAGTGTAAAGGAGACTTGCTGCCCTGGTCCTGCTGCTGCTCACAGCACCAGTTGGCAACAGGGACAAACCCATGCAGACACTGGATGCAGCCTGCTGCAATTCTGTTACCACGGGCAGTACTGGGAGGAGGGTGGACTGGCATGGTGTGGAAACCTGGCACAGGCTGTCTCCAGGACCACCAGCCTGGATGAAGGCAGAGCTGCAGCTGCTCCATCTTGATACCACCCCCTGCTCTCCAAGGCCTCCCTAATTTTGGTGGGTGTGCCAGTTTGGTGTTCACCATGGTTGTGCTGGTCCTGAGCTCCAAGTAGGTCTGTGGAGTTGGTTCCCACGGGCCATTTGCACCATTGCTTTTGGCCTATCAGAGCTCTGCCATGCTGGGCTCTCTCCCAGGACTTGGGAGGCACATGGGATGGGACAGAGGCATCTGGAGAAGAGAAGCTGCCTGGCCCCCAGTGGCCTGTGGCAGATACCCCCAGGCAGGTGCTTTCAGTCCTCCTCCAGAGGCTGCTTTGCACTTGCACTGCCAGTCCCCAGGAAGGAGTGAGCACGGCTGGGGATGGTGCCCACGCTGCCCGCATATTCCCAACTGATCCCAAAAGCTTTGGGAAGTGCCCAGAAGTGGGAGCCAACTCAAGCGTGAGTTTTGCCAAGTGATAGACCTGGAGGTTGAGCTGCAACCCAGCAATAATTAATGTAGCACTTATTTTAATGACTGCCACTAATTGCATAGGCAGACAACTGGGCACTTGCGTGTCACTGCAACCTGTGTGTGATCCGTGGAGCCTCGTTTCAAGAAAGCTCCCCAAAAGGCAAAAATCACCATTATTTTGTTTTCCCAACCTGATACAGCAGTGGTTTTCACCAAAGGCAGCAACATGACTCCCCAGGTCTTGCCTTGGGGTGAGGTGGGGGCTGCACGGAAGGCAAGAAGCCATCCTGGAGCCTTCCAGGATGTCCCTGCCCAGGATCTGCATTGCACCAGCCCAGGCTGCCAGCCCTGCCACCCGCATGGCCCTGGGCATGCTGAGGATACCAGCTCGTGTGCCCAGAGCTGTGGGTCCCTGTGTGTTCGGAAGCCTGGTCAGCCCTGTTGTTGCTGGCATGGGGGACAGGGCTTGTGTTTGTTGGTGATCTTGGCTCTTGCTTCATGTAAAACCAATAAATACTTGCTCAGCCAGTGCAGTGAGAGTGATACAGCCCTGCCCTGCTCCCAGATCCTGCTGCTGCCTCCTGCCCTCGGGGGTGAACCCAGCCACTTATGGCAGAACAGGGTGGACTCGCTCACCCAAGCTGCCTGCAGTCCTGGGAGTTCGAACTGCTGTTAACTGGGTATTGCTGTAAACTGGTCGTTTGCCCAACCAAGACCTCATTCCACTTTGTGTGACCCTCCTGCAGTGATTCTTCAGCAAACCTGTTCCTCTTTCTCTGGCATTGATGTGATGGGAGCATTGTCTCACGGAAGCTGACGGAGGTGCCCTGGGGTAATGCGGTGTTGGGTGCAGGTAGCTCTGCCTGAATCCCAGGCTGGCAATTTGGTTCACTGGGTGAGAGTGAAAACAGGGATGCTCCAAGAAAGGCAAGGAGAGGGTGAGAGCTGCAATCCCCCACCTCTCTGTGGTAGCACCCTTTGCTGTGGGGGTCGGGTTGACAGGAGAGGCTGCACATTCCTTGCTGCCCGGGTTGGGGTGGCACCTGATTGCCCACATGCCCTTCCGAGGGGCTCTCCTCCGGTTGGCACGCAAGTGGCCATCTCCTTCTCCAAGTCCCTTTCTCAAAATCCTGCATTGGCCTTTGCCTGTGTCCTCCTCTGCTGGCCTCTCCCTGGCTCCCCTGGGGTCATTCCTGACTCAAGTGGATGCAGGAGGAGGACAGAGAGGTAACTGGGTGCCCCGAGTCATCAAGCTCATCGGAGGACAGAGAGTGGGAGAGGAAAGCTATTGCCCTAGTCCTTCTGCTCCCAGTCTGAGCCCCAGAGTGGCGACTGGGGCTCCTGTTCCCCTTCACAGCCAGGACCACCTCCCGCCCCGTGCCAGTGCTGTGGTGGCAGACCCAGGATGCTCCTCCGAGCCAGCGCTGCACTCCCTGCCTGCCCCCCCGAGGGAACCCACTGCCTGCCCCAGCCCCAGGCACCAACGCTGGGCTTCTGAGCCTGAACAGCTGGGGGTGTGGGCAGGGGATTTATTTATAACCTCCCTGGCTACACCTGTCTGCTCAGTCATACCAGTCCCAGACACGCTGCCTCTCCTCCCCCGTTTTCCTTATGCTAATGCTTTCCTCTCACCTGCCAGGGGATGCTGATAGACTCATTCATGTTGACCCGACAGACAGCCCTTTAATGTTCTCCTTCTGCAAACGGTGTGGCTGCAGGAGGAGGAGGAGGCCACCTGCCAGGGGAGGCATGGTGGTCCAGCTGGTTTCCAAACCACTGGGGGCTCTGGGAAAAGGGTGTCTGAATTCAAGCTCTGGGTGATCTGGGACGAGCAGCCTCTGACCTCTGCTGCTGTGCCCTAGGGACAGACTGGGGCCACTCATCAGCTGCTGGCAGGGAAGGCCAAGTACAGACCACGACAAGCGTGGCATGGTCTTTCACCAACCCTGCACCCTGCTCCCAGCAGGACCTTCTTCCCTCCTGTTCCTACAGGCAGAGGGGCTGAACCCACCTACAAAGGGATGGTGCTTGCCCAGGAGCAGAGACCTGCCTGTCCTGCTTCCCAGTGAGGGAATAAGTCCTGCAGCACACCAGGGCTGCAGAGACCCTCGGAGATGACACCACCCGAGAAAGGTGGTGGAAACCCTGCCCATGGGTAAGAGCTGGATGTCCAGCCACCCTCTGGCAGCCTTTGGGCAGGTTGCTCTGCTGTCTCAGTTTCCCCAGGGCAGGGCCATGGCCGCATTTTGCCTCAGTGCCTTTGTTTCCACTTATTCCTAAGCCAAGGCATCTCTGCTGCCCGTGGTTTTACCTTTAGGGGCCCACAATAACCTGGAGCTTTCTGAAACCAGGAGCAGATGTGGCATGAGCCTCCATCCCTCAACTCAGTCTCCCACAAACTCTGCAGTTCCATGCTCCTGTGGCAAATCTAAATGCTTCTTCCCCCTCCTTACCCTTCTCCCAGCTGCCAAAAGAGTGCAGTGCTCTGGCCCTGGACCTGCAGCGAGGTGATGTGCTGGGCATGAGCACCTCACAGCCCAGGGGTCAGTGCTGTGCTGGCCCTGAGGGCTCAGCATCCTCCCCTGCCTGCACAGCCTCTCTGGGCCTCTCCTGGCCTGAGGATATTTTTCTTACTAGGTATTACTGCGCTGAACACCTCCCTCTGCTTGTGGACCTTTGGAGTAGCGTTCGTTTCCCAGACATCCCCTCCTGCCATTAATTTTAAATTAAAAAGAAAAAAAGGGATGTTTCCATAGGAACTTGGTGAGAGGCTGATCCCGACCTCATTATTTGCTCAGTGAAAGGAACTTTATTTTCGTCTGTTTGTGTACATTGTCAGATTTTGGCTAAACCTACTTTCCTGACTTTGTACAGTGCGTTCTTTTAATCTTCATTTCAAATGCATTCATCCCGTGGCTTAATTTATCCCGCATTGTGATCAAATTTAGCTGAAAGCGATCTGCTTTGCCAATTCTGAATATTCATCAGCTGCCTCATTCATTCACTGGAGCAAACCCTGCTCAGAGCGGGCGGCTGTGGCCGCAGCAGCGTCGAGGGGACCTGCTGCCCGGGTGGCTTGCCCAGGGTGCCACTTTTCTGCGTGCCCGTGCCTGCCGAGCACTGGCCCGTGCCTCCCGCAGCCCCTGGACAGGGCCACCAGCCTCCCACTGCTCCAGTGGGAGCCACTGGCCGGTGGCAGATGCCTTCTCAACACCCCTGTCCAGGGAGGATGGTGAGGGACTGAGAGTAGGAGGGATGGATTTCTTTGCCAGGGTCACCTGGGGGATCTGCAGGTGGTCAAGGACATCTCCACCTCCCTGGCCTCCATACCTGTTTGGGACTCGCGCACAGACAGGACCTTTCTGATCTCCCCTTGTGACCCAGCTGACCCCTTTTTTACCCAGAGCTGGCTAGTTGCAGCCTGAGGGGATGAAGGCAATGAGGGGAATAGGAGGTGAAAGATCTACAGCCCAGAACCCAGAGGAAAATTCGTGAGACCTCCGGGACAACACAGCCAGTGTGGGGCATAGTCTGTTTCCAGTAGTCCCCAGCTGGCACTGGAACACAAGATGGGAAGGTGGTGTCACCATTCCCCCTGTTACAGACCTGTCGTGACTGTGACTTCACGTCTGCGGGAAGTGCAGAACAGAGTCCTTGATCTCAGGCGCGTATTAACCCTAAAGAAAGCGATCAGAGGTGGCGTGAGGAGCTACCCATCCTTTTTCCCCAAAAAAAGAGTGACCTGTTCTGTTCAGGGAGACGTTGCACCCATTTTGGGAAGTCTCAAGCAGTGAGCACGGCCGCAGAGTGCTGGGGTGAGAGAGGCATCTCCATGGCTCAGGGGCTCAAGCCCCATCCTGCTTTTTGTGGAGGCAGGAGGGAGGGCAGGAATCCCGCATGTCCCCCTGTCCAAGCTGTTGTTCCGTGGGGAGGATTTTGTTTTCACCTTTATTTTCAGGCTAGCAGTAAATACGACAAAGTGGAAAGAAAATTACTTGATTTATGTGCTGATGTTGAGGTTTTCAAAGGAGTTTTGGTACAGATTGAGTTGAAAAGCCGTGGGATTGCCCCGTTCTCTGCTTCATCTTTGTCTCTATGAATCAGCAGTGTCTTAAAGAGGTGAAAAAGCTTGTTTGAAAACTGGGGTGAAACAGCACTGGTCACTAAATATTTGGGGGGGGGGGTAAGACATTCAAGAGGTGAATTTCTTTGATGAGTGAGTGCCTCCTCCCTCTTGCCCAGCTTAGCCTCGCAGCAAGGCAGGGCTACCTGCACTTTACAAAGCCACATTCCTGCAGCTGCATCAAGTGGGCATTGCCCTCTCCCCCACGCAAGGACCCCATTGTGGGTTTGCAGATCAAGGCATGAACGTCTGCAGGGAAGTGATGCACCCGCAGCCCTGCAGCCAAGCAGTGTCAGATTTGGGGTCCGATGGCTGTTACATGAAGCTCTTCCCCCAGATCATGCCATGTCCTGGATTATGCCTCCATTATTATGATTATTATGCCTTCAGCCTCTGTTTCTTCACCCATAACAGGCAAAGTCTAACAAGATTTGGACAATGGATCGAACTAGTCCTCTTGGTATATTCATCTGGGAAATGGGGTACCTGAGGTGCCTATGAGGTCTTCATAGGTCACAGACCAGCCTCAAGAGGTGGGTGGTGGGCTCCTCTTAAGGCAGTGGCTTCAGTCAGACAGTGCAGTGTTTGCTATGCCCTACGTCCTGTTCTCCTGGGATAAATGAAATTAGTTAATCCATAGATAAATGAAGTTTGAGAAGAGCATGAGAGAGATTGGAACCTGTGGGCATCTTGTGGCTGAAGAGCCAGCTGGATGAGGGCCATAGCAGTTGAGCTTGCTTTTCAGTGTAACAGAAAACTTAGGCTGGGTTTGCTCTGTAGGCTTGGGAGGGTGAGGAAGGGTATGTTTGTAAGGTCTCCCTTCGGGAATCACCTTTAGGGCTCTCGCTGATTCCCTTTACCCCCTTGTTGTGCAGAGCAAAAACCATTCAGCTGCAGAGCTGAACCCGGGTGTGGGGGTCGGGTGTGAACAGCCCCTAGCAACACCAGCACCCAAGTCAGATGTAGGGCTTGACTGGGACTGAGCACTTTGTGCATCACCTTTCATTGCAGAAGGGCTCCTGTGCCATGCCTGCAGTGAGACAAAGCAGAAATTCCTGCATAATGCTACTTCCAGATCTCCCATTTAATCCATCCCACCCCACTCCCCCCACATTAATGTCACTTTACAGCTCTTGCATTAGCCTTGCACTGTCCCCAGAGACCAGTGGGTTACTGGGAAGGAAGCACGCTGGTGCTTTGTCATGGGCTACTGCAGCACTGTGCCACCTTACACCGGCTGAGCATCCCCCCTAATCTGGTTTAGCTGCATACAGCTCAACAAAACCTCTAAGTGGATTGGCTTATCTCTCCTCCACTAACCCAATCTGCCAATTAGATCTGGCTGGTTTTTGCATGGTGTACAAGTCTGTCCTGAAACTGTTGAGGAAATCTGTACAGACGGGCTGCCTGGCAGGCTCAGTGCCATCTCCAAGCTGACTGGCTCCAGCCACCTGATGCCATCCACTGCCCAACTATTGTGAGCACACCATGGTGTGCCATGGCCCCACCAGTCCTGGGCTGCTGGGCATGGTAAAGCACACCTCACCCCATCTCCTCCGTGTCCTTTGCAGACCCACATCACCCTACAATCTCTATGAGGTTGCTGCAGCAAGGGGAGCAGTAGAATGAGTCCCAGGATTGATTCGTTCCCTGCTCTGCAGCCCTGTCCAGACTGACAAGACTTCAAAGGCAGGAGCTGGGAGTGCTGCAGGAGCAACACTTACTGTGCTCTGGCATGCTCGGTGGGCCAGGGGAAGAGGAAGGGATGAGCTGGGTCATGGTCATTGGGCAGTGGCTGGAGACACTGATGTGTCTCACAGCTCATGTATCTGTCCTTCATCTGACTTCAGTGGGACAGCTCCTGCCTAACAAACCCTCCAGGCTGCCGAGCTGGCAGTGTAGCCCAACCACTGATGCTCACAGCCCGTGGGCAGTGCTCTGCCTGCTTGCACCAGAGACAGCAGCTCCCAGTCCTGGTGCACAAACATCCAGCCCTGCTGGGACTCTGCATTGTTCACCTGCCTGTCCCAGGTCAAGAAAGCTGGGATAAAGAGCAAGGGATCAATTTGGGCCAGAGATCTCAGGCTGATTCCCCCTACAGAAGCATCAAGTGAGTGTGGCATGGTGCAATGCCCCCACAAGACATCAACTCGGATCCACACGGCCCCGGTGAAGAGTTGGCAGTGTGACCACAGAGCAACCCTGCCACCCCAGCTCCAGGGACAGGGCAGGAACAGCACTGCCACAAAGCCAAGACTGTGACAAAATATCCTGGACAGAAACCCCCTACTTATGTAAAGGGGTATGTGCAACTCGAAGTATCCTCCCTCCAAAGGAAAATGGGGATGGAGGGCAGTCTAGCTCCTGGAGTCCCATCTTACCCCATCATCATCAGCGAGCAAGAGGGTGTCTTGAAAGAGTTGAGTAGATTAATTTTCTACTCGCTGCTTGCCAAGGACAGGCTGTGTCTGCAACCAGATGCACTGCAAGACATGGAGCCACGTTACACCAGAGACACACTTGGCCCCTGCAGCCAGCTCTGTGGCTCCCTGGCCTTTCTGATTACTGGGCTTGTTCCTATCAATCCTTGTCTGTGGCTGCTACTGGCTTTTTGATTTCCCAAGCTGCTTGCTAGGCAAGAGCAAATTGCTTGCTGGAATCAAGTGAGCCTGGATATGTGTTCTACCAGGACAGGCACTTTCTTGTTAGTTTGTTTTGGTTTTTTCTTAAAGAGCAAGAAAACCCCAAAAGCTTTCAGAGACAGGTTAAAGGTTGCTCAAATTCTCAAGGCTCCCGTTTAGACCAAAATCAGCTTTTTCTTACAGTGAAGGTAATGATCAGAAGCGGAATGATTCCTGGCCATGTTCTGAGAGCTCTTCTCCTCCCTGATGTGTGTCTGGCAGAGCTCACATCCAGGCCCAGCTGCAGGTGTACCTACCAAGTCATGCTCAGCAGCTCCTCAGCGTGAGTTGCAAGAAGGGACGCAGCAGACGTGAGCATCAGACTTGCTTTTATTTCCAGGCTTAGTGACACTAAAACACATTGAGAGAGTGGCTGCTCTGAGCTTTGAGCTGGGCATTCAAGTCTAACAGTGCTTCCCCTCTGGAGACCACCACTCCCCTCTACTCCACCTGAGAAATGGTGATGATGCTTCTGCCAGTGGTGCTCCTGTCCCTCTCCAGTGAAGCCTGAAAACAGGGCTGACAGAACTGGGACCTGTGATTCTTCTCTTTAGCAAATAAGGCATGGAAAAGCAGCACAGCTCCCAGACGCAGGCCACCTGGGACCTTTACACCTCGTACAGGGTGCTGTGCTTTCTCTCGTCTCTTGCTTCCTTTGCGTGGCTGCACATGCAGTGCCCTGTGCAGCAAGATCTGCTCCCGCGCACTGGCCCAGCATGTCAGCAATCAGCACTAATAACAACTAATCTCTGGGCTGACTTGATTTTTAATGGCAGAATGAGGCAAGTGCTGTGCCTTTCAAGACCTCACCTTCCGTCCTCAGCAGTGCTGAGAGGAGGAGGCAGAGGAGAAGGAGGTGGAAAAGAAGGAGAAGGAGAGATGCTCCAAACTGTGCATCATCCCTTGCTCTTCTAGGGGCAAGGAAGGCTGGAAGGAAGCTTGTGATATGCTGGTGATAACACTTGGGTGTTTGATGCATTGGGGGGCAACCAACCATAGTGATTCATGGTATTTAGTGAATTTTAGTGAGAGGAGGGACTACAAGTCCTGGGGCTACATGGGCACACTTCTGTAGTTGTCTTTGCAATGCCCATCTCCCCGTCTGCTCGGCTGCTGCTGGGGCTCAGTGTGTGAGGAGCCCCCATCCTCACCCCCCCGCAGTGGGGAGGGTGTCCACTCACCCCTTCCAGCTCATCCTCCCCTGCCCGCTGTAGGCCTGGACCCAGCGCTGCTCCTGATGCCTTTGTGCAGGATCCTGCTGCCCTGGATGTACCTTCTCCACCACTTCAGTGCTGATGCCCTTAAATATCTCAGATAAGGTTTGTGGTCTCTAGTTCTTTTCATTTGGGTCTCTCTGTCCTTTATATCCAATCTTTGGTCTCCCAGGAGCACAAATACTCCCAGCAAAGACAGACCTACCAATTTTGCTGCTTCTCATTGTCCTGGGTTCAGCTCAGGTTAATTATCACCAGCAGCTGCTGGCCCAAGCAAGCAGTTGGGAAGCACTGAAGCTGGAAGGGGCCACAGCCAGGATAAACAACCAAACCAGCCAATGGGAGAGTCGATCCCATACTGAGTCCTGCCCCTATATAAGGGGAGGGGTGGCCCAGGTTGAGGGTCTGTGTTTTTGACTTGCTTCGGTGTGGCTGGAGCAGGGAAAGTGGTGTCTCAGGCACAGGTAGAGCTTTCCTGCCTTCTATCACTCTCTTTGTCTATCATTTCATTACTATTCTCATTAGTACTGTTGTTTTCTTCTCTCTTTGTGGTGTTCTGTTAAACTGCCCTTAACTCAACCCCTGGGGTCTTGTCTTTTAAATTCCTCATGGTTTTCCTTCCCATTACACAGGGGAGGGTGTGGAGGGAGGGTGGGGATGAGGTGGGCAAGCAGCTTCATGGTGTTCAGCTGCCTGCAGAGGTTAACCCCTGACACTCATGCTCTGAGGAACTCCAGGGTCCTATCCTGGAAGAGTCAGAATGTCCTCAGAGTCATGCATGGTGTACTTGTAACACAGAGATATGAGAATCAGTCTGGGAGGGGCCAGGGCAGGGGGATGTAATGGCAAGGGCACCCTACCCCAAGGGAGGGTGTTGGGTGGACTTTGAGGACTCTGGTTCCTACCGTAAGCTCAACCCAGTTCTAGCATTTGGGAGATGAGCTACAACTTGCACTGCAGCCAACCTGGCCCAGCTGCCTCCCACTCTGCTGCGAGTGCTCCTTCCACACATGTTCCTCCAGTACTGCTTTGATCACAAACACGCTTCCTGGGCAACAGTTATTTGGAAGCAAAAAGACTATTAGCTCACAAACATTGGGGCAATATTTGTCTTCTGTGGGAGTTAAACAAGCCCATGAGCCTCGGCTGCTAAGCCTGGGTGGGCTGCAGAGTCCAATCCCTGCCTGGTAAGAGTCCAAAAGAGCCTCGAACTGACAGAATAGGGCTGGGAAGGAGGTGTCCTCTCCACCACTAGCAGTTTCCACATCTCCCTCTATGGTTTCTTGCTCCTTGTCAGCCATTGGGGTTACCTCAATGGACCAGAGAGACATTTCTTGGTCTCTAACACAAAGACAGCCAAGCTCTTTGGAGGAGTATTTCTGTGTACCTGTGTTGACACAGGGCAGCTTCTCCTACCAAAAGCAGTTGTCTGAGCCCTAAGCAGAGGGACATTGCTTCCTGGGTGCTTGTCACACACAGTTGAAAGTGCCCATGTCAGCTTGCCTGCCAGGTTTGTGAGTTGTGTTTTGCCATCCCAGCATCTACGCTGGGGGGTCCTGAGAGCAGGCATTGCCAGAGAGTGCAGCACTGAACACTGTGATACAAACACTGTGATTTCCATTGACCTGTGATACAAATTGAATATAGAAATGAGCCAAAGCCTTCTCTACAGTGTATACCAAGTGGCTAAAATACAGCTTTGTGCATCTTGCTCAGAAGCCCTGCTCTGCTCTGGCTGGTTCTGCAGCCGGGGGCAGGCTGCTTGAGCAAGCATGGCTTTGCCTCGCAGCTCCCTATCAAAGATCCGGGACTGGGAGTCACACGGGGACCTCTCTCACGTGCTGCACGATTCCCAGTGCCCTCCTAGGCTGTAAGCCAGGTGCTAGGAGCTGTACGTCTGCTGTGAACAGAGCAGGTACCATTCCAAAGAGCAGAGGTAGGATACCTTCAATACCTGTGTTAGAGGTGTTGAAGAAAGGAACTCAGGGCTTTGCTGGTAGAAGTCTGTGGCCAGTGGATGATGCTCGGGGAGAAGAGTAAGAGACAGGACGAGTTCCAGATGCCACCTCCAGCCGCCTCACTGAGATGTCGCTGCTTGAGACTTCTGAGATTGTGTGCAGACCATCATCTCAGATGTTGGACTTAACCCATCTTGAATCCCTTTATTCTCTTTGCCAACACAATGCCCTGTGTCAAGGAGGTCCACAATTTCCTTGTACATTTGTACGGACAGATCCTTCCTTTCATATGTTTTAAACTTTCTGTGTGACAGCTTCTTTTCTGGCTTGGCTCCTGCATTGTGAGACAGAGTGAATAACCCTTGCTGACTTGTGTTTCTGTCCTTGTGTCTCCCTCTGTGCCCCAGGGACCCTGCAGGAGCAGGTCACAGCCATGGGAAACTGTTTGACTTTTCTGGTGGGACAACTCCCTTCAATTATTTTTTATTCTCAGAACAAAGCCTTTTGTATTGTTGAGTCTGTGAAGATGAAAAAGAGAAAGATCTGCAGTCTGGTTGACTCTCACATCAGCAAGCACCACGATGGCTTTCTACAGAAGGTGTCGGGGCTGTGCCAAATGCAATGCCAGGAGGTGCCCTGCCCACCTCCCCGTGCTGACCAACCACTTCTCCCCTGGTCTGCTCCCACTTTGGCTCTGGGAAGTCCAGTCCCGGATGGTACGGCAGCTGGCTAGACAAAACCCTTCTGAACTGGCTGGAATGAATCCAGCTGTATGGGAGACAAGGAGCCTGGACTGAGTGCGACATGGCTCTGTCCCTCCAGCAGCTCATTTCTAGACTGTCAGAGCCATTTGCAGATGTCCTCCTGCTGCAGCCCTCTTGTCCTGCAATACGATAGTAGCCAAAAAGATGATGACTAATTAAATTTATTTTATCCATTAAGCCTGTCTCTCAGGCACATGCAGAGAGCAACAATCTCATCTTACTTGGTAGGCAAGAGGCTGCAACAAAAGCACGTCTGCGGGTATGGTGACATGAAGGTGAATCACGACCTAGAGGGATTCAGGAAGACAACTGCCAGGAGAGCATGTGGCTGGAAAAACAGAGGTACAGGAGCTGATCAGTAGGTGGGAAAGCATTAAAAATCCTTTCATGGTTCATCTGTAGTGCAATAAATAAGACTCTGGCCAAGAGCGGGGAGTTTATCTCTCCGTGGTCTGCAGGAGTGAGTGATGTACCTTTGGCATGATATCTGGAGGGACGATATGGTCCTTGATTAGTAAAGCCAAAGACTTTTGTCTCCTAAGCTTCCAAAGCAGTTCATACTGTGCAGTAAAAAGGAGGATCTCAGCTCTGCAGAGCCAAAATTTCAGGTACACTGGTTTTCCACTAGTGAGATTTTTCTGCTTAAAATGAAACCTCTTTGGTGAGATTCACAAGATGGGTATTTCCATGCACTTAACATTTTATGTTATTATTTTATTTTTAATGTACTTTCCCCAGTGATTAGGGAAACAGGCCATTTTTAATGAAAGTATTTGCAACATTTTTCAAACCTGTTGTAAAAACAGGATGATTCTTGAATTCATAATGAAGAGTGAGGAGACTGGCAGAGAGCATTTCCCTGTTTCACTGTGTGTATTGGTCACTCTCTGAGTGACAAAAAGAGACGTATACAGAAAGAGCCCCGTGTGAATGGACAGACAGGAGACAAAAAAGGGGAGAAATAGGGTGAGATTTGGGCATAGTGTATGTAAAACCAGGGGTACGCTTGGATAGAAAAATACATGAAGGAGTGGTAAACTGAGCACAGGAGGAAGGCCTATTTATTAAACGTCTTCCTTGGACCTGAGGGCTTCATCTTGTCCTTTCCATGGCAGATCACCATCTACCTGCAGTGCCCGACTGCTCCAGCATCAGACACCTCTAAGAGAATCAGGGGGTTATATATTGCAGGATTTGCTCACAAGAGAGCAAGGAGCATGTGCTGTCCTGCACGGGGCATCTGTTGTCCCAGCAGAGCTGACCAAGATCAGCAGACACAGCAATGGCTGATCCAGGGTTGTCTATAGATGCAATGGTCTTGGGTACGGTGGGTTTAACACCTTTGTGGGTGACATGGACAGTGGGATGGAGGCACCCTCAGCAAGTCTGATGATGACACCAGGCTGTGTGGTGTGGTCGACAACGCTGGAGGGAAGAGAAGCCATCCAGAGGGACCTTGACAGGCTTGGAGAGGTGGGCCCATGACAACCTCATGAGGCTCAACAAGGCCAAGTGTAAGGTCCTATACCTGGGGAAGGCAATCTCACCTGTTCAGGACAGGTGACAAGTGGATTGAGAGCAGCCCTGCAGAGAAGGATTTGGGGGTGCTGGCTGATGAAACACTTGTCATGAGCCGGCAACGTGTGCTGGCACGCCAGGAAACCCCAGCCGTGTCCTGGGCTGCATCAAAAGCAGTGTGGCCAGTAGGCTGTGCAAGGTGATTCTTCCCTTCTACTCCACTCTTGTGAGACCCCACCTGGAGTACTGTGTCCATCTGTGGAGCCTTCAACACAAGAAGGACGTAGACCTGTTGGAGTGAGTCCAGAGGATGGCCACTATGATGATCAGAGGACTGGAGAACCTCTGCTACGAGGATGGGCTGGGAAAATTGCGGTTGTTCAGCCTGGAGAAGGCTCTGGGGAGACCTTATTGCAGCTCCCAGTATCTGAAGGGGGCCTGCAGGAAAGCTAGGGAGGGACTTTTTGTAAGGGCATGTGGTGATAGGACAAGGGGTAATGGTTTTAAACTAGAGAAGAGTAGATTTAAATTAGACATTTTGAAGATCTTCACTCTGATGGTGGTGAGACACTGGAATGTGTTGCCCAGGGAAGCTGTGGATGCTCCATCACTGGATGTGTTCACATCCAGGCTGGATGAGGCTCTGAGCAACCTGCTCTAGTGGGATGTATCCCTGCCATGGCAGGGGGGTTGAACTCCATGATCTTTAATGTCCCTTCCAGCCCAAACCAATCAGTGATTCTATGATGTGGTGCGGGGCTGAAGGACTTGCTGGCCACCACGTCGTTCATCTGAAGGGTGTTGCAGAGTGCAAAGAGAGCTCAACACTGGGGTTGCACAAACGCTGTGCCTAAAATGCTCTTAATCTAAGTTCAGAGCTGGCTAGAGAAAGGGCAGTGTTCAAACCCACTCAGCACCCAATCCTGCTGAGTCCCGACATTCTTTTCATTTTTCAGAATTTCTCTAGGGAAATAACAATTACACTCAAGACTAATTTTAATTTCAAGACTCTTTAATTTTCAGTTCTGCAGCACTGTTATTATTATTTTGATATAGTGGTCCAGCATACACATCATATCAAAAGACACATCCTGTTGTGTACAACCACCGCTGATACATGCTAATAGAATTGTTTTGTAGTGAAATGTTTTGACACTTTGAACAAGATAGGAAGGAAAGCACACAGCGTACTAATTAGAGGACCAGCAGTTTTCAATATATTAAGTAATGATTTTAAACTAGCACAAAGCTATCGTGTCAAAGTATTTCATTAAAACACAAAGAAACACTTTGATTTAGAAAATAAGATGTTTCAATCAATGCTAAGTAAAAGCTGTTCAGAATGATGTAAACCAAATACAGCAATGTGAATACAATAAAAGAAGAGCTGGAATCCTCTGCCCCAGGGTGTGCCCCATGCATGTTACATGGTACCACTGCTGACGTGTCTTGAGTGAGAGAAATGTAAAGAAATACAATTTGTATCCCTGGGAAAATGACGAAACAAATATTTTCTTTTAAATTTTATTTTAGAACACAATTTGCACTTTTGTTTTCCAGGCTGTATTTGCTCCAGAATTGCTCATTTATAGGGCATTTTTTTTCCCTGAGCTAGAATTAATGCAGATTTTAAGATGTGACAGTTTCTCATTAAAGGCAGTTTCCAAGTTTCAGCCAGTGGTTGGCATGGCTCGTTGCCACCTGTCTTGCTGTCCCTTGCCTGCCCGTGGCTGGGTGAGGCAGGGAGACACCTTCCTGCCAGCACCAGTGTCAGCTCTGCTCCAGCTCCAGCCCGCTGCTTCCTCTCTGTCTTCACAAAGCCCAGGGACTGTGCCCGGGCTGTGACCACCTCTCCCTCAGCTGTTGCAGAGGGGCTCAAAATTGGTGCTTCCTCCTCTCCCCTGAGGCTGATGCTCTTTGCAAGGCACGTGGGGACAGAGCAGGTGCTGCTGGCATCTCTCCCCACGCTCCTGTCCCGGTGCGGGAACAGGTTCCTGCAGCCAGAGTCTGTTGGGAGTGCTGGGATTCTCCACAGACTGGTGGCATCAGTAGAGAAAACAGCATTGAGGGGAGTCGTGGGCAGCCTCTGGTTTTCCGTTTGGGATGTAATTCCGTTCCTCGTTCACAGACACCAGGCTCAGCTCCATCAGGAGGCTGTGGTACTATCCTAAGCACACCCTGAGCTCCCTGGGAGCAGAACTGAACTGTGTGGTCCATCACTCCTCACACTGGTGGTCAGGGGACCCGTTTCCCACTCCATGCACCGAGGAGGGGCAGCAGACAGCAGGGGGTGAGCTGCAGGGCATTAGTTCATTCCTGGCTGCTCTGGTGGTTCATGAAGATCCAGAGAGCCTCCTTTCTAGGCTGCAATGTCACAACACCACTGTGCACTTGTGTCCTCCCAACGCCAAGCAGCAGCTCCAAGACTCTTCCCATCCTGAGCAATGCTGTGGTCGCTGGCTCCCACCCAAACATCTGCAGCACCATCAGGACAGAGGTCTTGCTGGTGGTCTTTGCACCAAGCTGTCCCTAGTGAGCTCCCTATGGCAGCCGGGGTGTCCTGCTGCCCAGCCTCCCTGCCTGGGGGGCAAGCCTGGCATTTTCTATTCCACTGGGTTTTTCATATATATGCTAAGCAGGTAATCCTGGCTGGTAGACATAACCCCTTCATCTCAATGCAGCTGAGGATCCATCCGCTTCTTTTTGCTGTTTTGCAGCATTGTGCCAGAACTTGCTGGTGGTACCTGGAGGGGGAAAGTGCGGAGATGCTACAAATCTGTCGGGCAGACAGGACCGATGTCCTGACTACGCAGAGAGGTAGGCAGTGCTGCTTCTCGGGCATGTGCCCAGCCAGCCCCTTTTACCTCTCGGGCACTCTGGCCATGACAGGGCAGGTGGACAGGCTGGCTGCACTACCTCTGCCCCCTTCTCTCTCCCACAGTCACCCACCGGGCAGGTGCACCCTGCAGCCTGACCCCCTGGCTCCAGACATGGAGCTCCCAAAGAGGCAGATGAGTGCAGCAGTGCCAGCCTCAGCAGGGCTCCCAGGGCTGCTTGGTTGCTCTGCAGACACTTCTGATCGCTGCATTTGAAGTGATGCTAAATAATGAAGTGACCATTTTCCATCCTGGTGAGAGTTTCTGCAGGATCCACTGTCCTGGTGTGCAGATGCTTGCCCCTGAGAAAGGCAGGAGCAATTTCTATGCCCATGAAACAGTGCCTGCAGAATCACTTGTCTTTCCATCTGCAGCAGGTAAGCTCCATCTCCGCTGTCCAGCTAGAGTGACTGCATCCCAGCGTGGTGGCCTCAGCTGCTGGAAAGTCCTAAGCAGTCACCTTGGTGCCCTCAGAGGACCGAGAAGACTGCAGGCTGTGCCTGAAGCACCAAGGATGGTGCCTGCTTGGGTGCCCCAGTGCAAAGTGCTGTTTGGCTCAGCTGGTCCCCAAGCTGCTCCTGCCTTGCTGCTCACCTAGCTCCTCCCCAACTGCCCACCCCAGCAGTGGCACCTCTGCAAGCTTGCATGGCCTTTGGACCAGGTGCTGCTTCTCCATCAGAGGCTCAGGAGGGATTCTGGACTCTGCTGGACCTGCTTCCTTTAATGCACCCAGTCCTGCACAAGTAGAAGCTGCCATCAGGAAATGTTCAGATTTTCAGTAAAGGAGAAAAAGTGTCTGTCAGAGAAAAAACAGTGTATGTCACTAAAAATGGCAAGATAATATAGAAAAACCTGCTTTGCTTCCTTTGGCTTTACTTTCTCATTTGTGTCAATGCCTTGAATGCAGAATGTGGATTTAAAGGTTTCTGTGTGTTTTGTAGATTCAAAGTGATGGATTTGGTACAAAGGGAAGCACAACTCTCATAGTACATACCTGGTCTGGGCTGTCCCTGCTGTGAGTCTGTCCCACATGTCCCTGGACACAGGCAGGGCTGTTGCTCTGCATTCCAGGACAAGGCAATGTCCCTGGACTACTCTGGTGGTGACTCAGGCAGGACTGGGAGCTGCCCAAGATGCTCCCATGCATCTGCTGGCTGCTGACCGTGGAGGTTCTCCCCTGGCTCAGGTACCTGCCAGAAATGCTGGACACTTGTTAACTTCTCCATCCCAGACTGCTGCAAGGAGTCAACTCATGCTTCATGGTTCAGTGTTTTCAGCTCAGGGACTTACAAGCCAGATCTGGTTTCTGGATATTTAATATCCTGTCTGTGGATTGCACTTATTTCCATTTATTTTTCACACTTCTCATTGTCAAACCCTCATGAATATTTCTTTCAAGGAGTTTACTGGTCTCCATCTATTCCCATACACTCCTGACATCACAGCACTCTGTGGCCAGGAGCACCACAGCTCTTTGCGTTGGTTTGAACCTCCTTCCTCTCAGTTTCATTGGGAGTTAGATGCTGCAGCCTTCTTCCAGGGCTAATTCCTGTGTGTGCTGCAGGGAACAGAACTGTGGTCGGTGTTCAAGAGGTGGCACTGCTCATCTTGCACCGTGGCACTGCTCATCTTGCAGGGGCCCAGCTGGAATGGGCACAGCTTCCCCAGCTGCATGGCCACCTTGGGCTTCACACCTCACTGGGGGTGGGACCGAGCTGCACCACAGCCTGTTGGGAGCAGGTTCAGGTAAACCTGGCTCCAGGACCTTGAGCAGCAGAAGCTCTGGGGCACGAACATCCAAAGCTGCCTCTCTGCCCAGGGTGCTGTGCACCCAGACCATGTGTCATCCGAAGGAGCTGGGAGGCCTTCGGCTCCTGATACATAACAGCCTCCCCTGCATCTTACAATGGCCTTCCTATTTCAGCTCTAAATGTGCCTTGTGTGCTTTCTGTGTCTGAAAAATTTAAAAAACCCCCAAACAAACGTGGTATCTCCACACTGCAGGGAGATAATTAAGACTAATAATGATCCGTGGTGTAAGTGATTTTAAAAACAAAGCACAGCCATTTCTATTTCTATTAGGCTTTTATAAAGCTTTTATAGGCTTTTATGAAGCTTATAGTTGGCTTTTTCAGATAATTAACTGTAGGCCGTAGCCTACGGGATGCTGATGTTGCACCTTCAAGCCAGACACACTTCCCCACCCTGCACCAAGCGCCTCTAGTCAGGGGACAGCTCTCCATCCAGTTAACAAAATACCCCATAATGCTTACAGATTTTCTTCCACACTGGTATTAAGCTAATTGCTCTGTGATAGCTCAGTGATCCCACATGTTGTGATTGCTGCTTCTCAGTCCCTGGAAATTCTGCTTTTCTTGAGGGAACTCAAAGCTGCTGCTCACCTGGAAGCTGCATTCCCCTTGTCTCCAGGTACAAGCTGGTTCTTTCCCCAGCTGCGTTTTCCCAGAGAAGTGCCCTGCAAAAGGGGAAACAAAACCTGACGTGTTTTGTCTTTGCTTTGGCCAGGACTGGGATCTGGAGATGGGATCAGGAGATTTTAGAAAGCCCAAAAAATACTGAAGCATGAGAGTGGAGCAACGCAGGATGGAGCCAATGCAGGAGATTTCTGCTGATGTGCATCTGATACATTATTTATAAAGCAGCTTCCTATCTGAACCAGGTAAAGGGGATTTTAATTATTCTGTAGTAATTAATTAGATTTGACTATTATGCACGTGAAAGAAAACAGGGTCTCACTGTTAATCGTTGACCATTTTTGCCTGACTAGATAGTGGATTATTTTATAGCACATGTGAAGTAAGGGTCTTCGGTCTCTCAGGAAAACCAAAGGTGTGTTATTGTCAGCATACCTATGGGGAGAAACATCTCACACTGGCCCCATCTCAGGGTTGCATGCTCCATCTGAGGAAAATAAGGAACCAAAGTCCTTTTTTATAAGAAGATCTTTTACAAGGTAACTGGAAAAGTTAAAAGAAATGTGTTAGATATGACGTGCCAATCAAATGTCTTCTGACGTCAGCTGAATGTAGCTTGAGGGGAGGTAGGCAACATGATGGAAAAGATTAGCCTAGTACCAAGGCCTGGTTGCTGTGGCAAACCAGCTTCAAGCCAGCAAGAGCTCCTGTCCCAGGGTGTGTGCTGAGCCTGGTGCCCAGAGCAAGTCTCCCCTGGGCAGCCCCTGGATGGGAGGCTGAGAGGGGTGGGCTGTGGCTGGGCTGCCAGCAGCCAAGGTAGGAAAGGTTTCTCCAGTCTGTGCTGGGCAAATAAAACTTCACAGCCATAAACGTGGTTGTAGATGTCTGCCTGCCTCTGCTTTGCTCTGCTGACAAGTTTTATCATTTCTAAGCATTTTGGTTTGAATTCAGTCAGCTTGTAAAAATATTCATTTTATCCCTAGCTTAGATGTTGGAATTGAATGTCAGAAGCAGAAACCTAGAATTATTCTGTGAGAAAATGCTAAAAAGACGTTCTTCAAACTTTTGTCCAAAAATAAAAATACTTTTTTTTCCAGTGAGGCAGTTTACTCCTCCAGATGCCCGTGCTCTCTGCAGCCTGGCTGGGTTGGCTCTGCCCATGCCTGGGGGTTGGCTCTGCCTATGCCTGGGGTTGACTCTGCCCATGCCTGGGGCTGGTTCTGCCCATGCCTGGGGCTGCTGCCCATGCCCTCCCAGCAGCACCTCAGCTCAGCACTTCACTGGCCATGTCACCGCAGCTGCAAACATCTGTAACCTCCCACAAGCCAGCTGCCCAGAGCTGTGCTGGTGGGGGAGTCTCAGCTCCTTTCCTCTCCTTTCCTCTCCTTTCCACTCTCCAAGCCCTTGGCATTATTCTCATGTAGTGAGAGCTTAGAAAGACAGACTCTAAAGGTTTGTATTACAGAAAGCAAATAAAAATGCCAACAATTATTATTTTTAACCTCTCCAAATCTGTAATCCAATGACATGGATTTACAAAATAGTAATTTATCTTATTGTACTTTTCAGTGCTTTTTTTTCACGTTTAGAGTTCACCATGGTGTTGCCTCCTGGTTCTGCCAGGGGACTGGTGCCACGGGGGTCTGAATTTACTCTATCTCCTACCCAAGTAGGGCCAGGAACCAGGCTGAGTGAGAGCCATGCTACCTTGGACATAGCAGCTTGACCTCAGACCCATCTTCCTGGTGTTGCAAACAGCAGTTCCTACAAGGAAACCCTATTTTCAGCAAGCACTGACCAGTCACTATTTCAGGATCCTGGCCCCAGGAGATGACACAGGTTCCCAGGAGAGAGGGATGCTGCCTGGCTGGGAAGGGCTGTGGACACTGCCCTGGCAAAGTGACACTGTCAGCTCCTCTGTGCAGCCTGTCCCCATGTCCAGGAACCAGCATTTATATCTCACAAGGGAAGGTGACAACACACTGCTGTCATTTTTGTGGTCAGCACAGTGGCTTTGCTGCGCCCGTTGTGTGTTCCAGTGAAGCCTTTCTCTTCTCTTCTCTTCTCTTCTCTTCTCTTCTCTTCTCTTCTCTT
>JANVCC010000271.1:227690-263105 GCA_025345505.1 Todiramphus chloris collaris
GCCAGACCGCGCCGGCCCGGGCACCGCCTCCCGCCGCCGCGGATCGAGGTGAGCGGGCGGGCCGAGGGCGCGGGGGGCTCCGCCGGGACCCGCGGCGGGGCTGGCCCGACGGGACGGGCTGCGGGGCTGGGGGCCGCGGGGGCCGCCCCGACGCAGAGAGAGGGGATCGGGGTGGGGGGCGGTGTGGAGCCGGGACGGTGCGGGGCGTAGGGATGGACGGCGCTGGGAACGGGCTGACGGATGCTGAGGTCGGCGCCGGTGATGCTGGAGCCGGGCTACACGGTGCTGGGGGCGGGCTGGACGGTTCGGAGCTGGGCTGGATGGTGCAGGGCTGGACTGCATGGTGCCGGGGCCGGGCAACAAGGAGTTAAGCGGCTGCGGAGTAATCGGGCTCAGAGTGCGTGTGTTTGCGCGTGTGTGTGTGTGTGTGCGTGTGTGATCCCGCACCCACCCGGGGGCGTGGCCCGTTACACCCCACGGGTGTTTGTGCGCGGGGCAGCGGGAGGCCGCGGGATGCGGCGCGGGGTGCAGCGTTCGGGGCTCCACGGCTGCGCA
Source organism: Todiramphus chloris collaris (assembly GCA_025345505.1). Lineage (NCBI taxonomy): Eukaryota > Metazoa > Chordata > Aves > Coraciiformes > Alcedinidae > Todiramphus > Todiramphus chloris. The sequence continues at coordinate 228,246 of JANVCC010000271.1, forward strand.
GGCCGGGTGCGGGAGGCACGGCACAGCCCGTCCCCGCCGCTGCCTCCCTGGGAGCCACACTGCGCGTACGCGTGTGTGCGTGAGCCCCAGGCTGCGGGTCTGCGCGGGGAGGGGGGCGGGGACCCGCTGCGGACCCGCCGTGCGCGTTTGTGCCGGTGGGGGGGGGGGAGCCGAGCCCCACAACACGGGGCGTCCCTCCCGGTGCCAGGGACGCGGGGCCGAGCCCGCGCCGCGTGGCAGCCGCATTGAGCCCGCTCGTGGGAGCAGCCCCCACCGGAGCGCGCGTGGGCGCGTCCCGGTGCCCGCGTCCCGGTGCCCGCGTGGGCGCTGCTCCGGGGCGCGTGCCCGCGGGTGTGCGCGCTGCGGCGGGGGCGGTGCGGGGGCCGCGGGTGCGTGGCAGGGAGCACACCAGCGTGGCGGTGCCCGGGGGAGCGGGAGGCACGTGTGGGGAAAGCGGCGAGGCGCGTGGAGACGGAGCCCCGTGTGCCAGGGCTGCCCGCGGCCTCCGTCCGGCCGTGTGCGCCTGTCCCCGAGCGGCCCCGGCCTTGGCCTGGCTGTGTGCGTCCCCTCCGTTCCCTTGGACCCCGAGTGTCCCCGTCTCCTTCCCGGGGATGGGGATGGGCATCGCCTCACTGTGCCGTGCCGTGCCGTGCCGTGCTGTGCTGTGCTTGTGGGCAGGCAGCACGCACTGGCAGAGCTGCCCAGCTGAGGTTCTTGGCCAGCCCAAACCTCAACCCCCCGCTGCCCGCCCAGTTCCGCCTGTGTAAAGGTGCTCCCGCTTTGCACCAGATCTCGCAGAACCAGAGGGGATGTGGGGAAGTGGAGCGGGCTGGCAGTGAGCGGCAGTGCCTGGCAGGGCAGTGCCCTCTGGTCCCTTGTGGATGTGGCCGGCTGGCAGGCTCCCTGCCTGCCCCTCAGGCTGTAGCAGTGGTGTGGATCAGCTCCGATGCGGTGGTCAGGGACAGACAAGTGTCCCCCCACGTGCTAGTGCCCGTCCAGGAGAGAGATGCCACAGAACAAACTCTCCTACAGTCCTTTGCCATGACGCAGTTAGGAAGCCCCAGCTTAAGATGAGACCCAGGCAGGAGCAGGATTTAGAACCCTGTTCCCATCACTGCAACTGGAGTTTGCCACCAACATGCGTTTGAGGACCCGAGTCTTGGTGACCTTGCCGACACTGTGCCACCGTCCTGGTGTAGGGCTGGCACCTGTGGCACTGTGAGCAGGCGTTTCCATGCAGATGTGTGGGGACTGGCAGCCCACAGGACCTGGGCATCTTGTAGCACTTCCTGCAAAATGGACTCTCTGAGCCTCGGGAATCCACCTCCAACAGCTTTTCCTCCGAGGAAGCACAAAGAAGAGCCAGCCTGGAGGCTTCCTGCAGGAAGCCAATGCCTGGTCAGAGCCACCACTCCTGCTCCTCAGACATGGGGCTGCTTCTTACCTTGGCAGGGAAAAGGGGCTCGGCAGCTGGTGTGTGCAAGCCCAGTTCTGGTCTCCGCAGCAGCTTGGCTCCTTCACTCCTCTTGGTGTACATGACGTACCAGTACGGTTTGAAGCGCGGCTGTGAGTGCTGAAGGAATAGAGCAGCTCGAGGGAAACATGCCACTCTGCAGCAGGAGACTTTTGCATGTTCTTACACCTTCACGCCAGTCCAATGGCACCGGGCTGAATTCCACCCTTGGAGCATAAACATCTGGCAAGGCAGAGAAAAATGTAAATCAAATAAACATCAGTAGTAATTGGAGACCCGTTTTGAAATTGGTTTGATACCTGCATGCCTCCCAGGCAAGCTTTTCTCATGTTAACCATTGTGCATCTTTGCATGAAAAATGAGGCTTTATTTTCAGCCTGGGTAATAGCAGCGCAGCACGGATAGAAATGAACACGCTGCGTCCCCTCTAATCTGCCCACAATCAGGCTTCTCCCAAGCACTGAGCCGCTACTGCCGTCGTCAGAGATGAATAGTCCTGGATCCAGATGGCAGCCTGCTTTCCTCGGTGCCCACATCCTCCCTTCGCCATCCACAGAGGAGGGGAGCAGCCTGCAAGAAAGTGTCCCTAGGAGGACCTCTGCGCCGTGGCAGCCACCTGCGTCCCTGGTTTCACTGCCCATGGCTCGGGCCAAAGTCGTCAGCTGGTGCTTAGTGGCGTCAGCCACGGGCGGGGCGGCTACCTGCTTGCCAGAAGCCCTGCTGACTTCTGGTTTGCTTTTGGACGGGGTTCAAGGTGCTGATTTTGAGCTCGGCGTGGTTTTTCTTCTTGATGTCTTCCAGCCTGGATCTGTCACACCCGGGGCCAAAGCCACATCTGGCCGAGCACTGTGGCCAGCTGTGCCTGGGGCTACAGGCAGCAGGCAGCCCCTTGCTGCAGCTCTGCAGCCCTGGGCAGCCTTTCTGCTCTCCTGGCCCATGGTGAGGTGTGCTGAGTCACCCTAGGTCAGGCTGAGCCCTTGCCCACCCCTTCCCACAAGGAGGCTGTGCTGGAGGAGAGGACTCAAGTCATGCTCATCGAAAGCAGAGGGGTCTCAGGCAGATCACGGGCCGTAGCTGGGATGATCGGAGGGAGTTGTTTTGAGCTGGGAGTCTGCTTGACTATTCTTCATTTTGAGGGGGTGTGTATAGGTTTATAGAGAATAAATGGAAGTGAAGATTCAGCTCTTCTGCCTGGGGATGTGAGGGTGGGCATGAGCTGTTGTTCGAGGCACTGTGTCTTGTGAAAGCTGCCTACCTGGCAGCAAAGCTTTGTTGACACAACATTTACTGAGATTTGCACCAACCTCTTGCAGCTTGGACTTAGCATGTCCTGCTGTCTGTGGCATAAAAATGGTGATGCTTTGAAGAAAATACCTGTATTTCTGACTTTGTGTCTGCTTACATGGCTTGTTCAAGAGCTTATCTGGGTTCCTCTATGAGTAGCATCTTCAGCTAAAAGAGCCGTGCAACTATTGGAGTTTCCAGTGGGCTCCCTGTGAGACCTCGTGTTATGTTTTTGCGTGGCCAAGAGAAAGGGAGTCTTGAGCCCCTTTTGCTTGCAGAGGCATTCCACAGGGCAAGTTCCCACGAGGCTGAACCCTGACATGCCAGCACTGGTTTTGCTGCAGCAGGCTCTCACGGATGTCAACCTGTCCCAGCTGTAATGGCTGGCTGGTGGGTTTGGACCATGGGCTGTCAAAAAAATTACCTTTTCTGGGAGCTTTCCCTGAATGAGGCCTGGCTCCCTGCAGCTCTTCGCAAAGCTTTCCAGCTGCCTGAAGGAAGCACTGTACAACTCACAAAGCTGTTAGGGTGAGCTGGGTGGGTTTATGCCCTCTGGGGATGGGTGGGGGAGGGTGTGTAGCGTTGCCACAAGCAGCCAGGAATATACACTCTGATGGCAGCAGGGTGGTTTAGATGTCCCCTGGGTCTGGCTCCTGCATTCCCTGGGAAGCATGAACCATTCTGACCATGCCTTGGGCAACTCCTTCATTGAGGGGCCCCGTTCCCTCAGACCCCCAGCAACTGCCTTGGGATTTGGTGTCCCTGTTTACCTCCAGTGCTGCCCACAGACCGGTTGGTGAGGACTTGGAGGAGCTCTCTCTGTAGGAGGGACCCAGGAGCTTTGAAGAAGGGTGTTGATATTTGCAAGTGGGCAGAGGACTGGCCTATGAACAGGAAGGCAGGTGGCAGCTCACTGTGTGCATAAAATGTGTACAAGGCAGGAGTATTAAAACTGCTCAGCCCTGGCTGAACTCTGTGCTCAGGAGGAGTATGAGACCCAAGACGAGTGTCATGAAAGTCCCCTTACATCAAGTATTTAGTATCCAGAGTCCCTCAGCTATTTGTCTCAATGTGTCTTCGCAGGACAGGGGCCACCCACACGATTTCCCTTGCAAGACGACAAACTTGTGAGAGCAGTGCTGCTCCAGCCCTTCCCCTTGCTGCCCAGCACTGCCATAGTGGCTGGCCTGCATGGCTGGCCTGCTGGAACCCTCTCCACACCTCTTTTCCTCCAGCTGCTCTCCCTCTCAGATAACTGTTGCAGGGTATTTTCTTCATCTGCAGTGTCTCAGGGGCTTGCTAGAGGAGCAGGCACTGGAGATGGGTTGTTGGTCGTGTCCAGGATGGCCCAGCTGATGGTCAGGGCTTCACAGGGAGCAGCTTCCCTCCACGCCATGTGTGCTGGGAAGAACATGGTGAACACCCCCAGAAAGTTGTAAGGAATCATCTTGTGCCCCGAGGAGCCACAGTTGCTACCTCCTCTTGTGTCAGACACCCCTCCGTGCCTGGGGTGCTCCATGAGGAGGACAGAGATGGGCTGACTCTGCGTCAGGCTGGTTTGAGTCAGCCCAAGGTCCTCGGCTACAGCTGCAGGAAGCCTTGCAGTTTGCTCTGGGAACACCCTCTGCCTGCTAACGCTTTTCACTGTCTTCTTCCCCTTGTCCTCCCCCTGGCTCAGCTCCATCCCCTCTGGTGTCTCCAGGGCTTACACAGCTCCTGTGGTGTTCCCATCAACTGTGGTTCCCTCCCCGACCGTGGCTCTCCTCTGGGGCTGCCCTGGGACAACCCTGCATCAGCAGGTCCCTCTGTCCTTCACACACGGGGCAGGGCCAGGCAGATGCAGGCTGCGGTGATGGTGATGGCCCTGCCTTCCCCAGGAGGCTGCTGGGGCCAGCACCAGGGTGGGCAAGGGCCACGTCCTACTGCTCCGTCAACAGAGCAGCACCCCGTGAGGTATTTATAGGCTCAGTAATGTTATTCCCCTGACAAACTATTACTGAAATAGTCTCAGTGTGTGTCATAGGAGAGAGGATTTTAATGGCACAGTTTCTTCACTGTGGGAATGAAGTTGACGCTCCCTCTCCGTTTCCCTCATCAGATGAAACCTTCCCGTGGGGGAGATGCGAGGGGATGCCTGCTCGGGCGGCTTGGCTGGGGGTTCGTGGAGCCAGGCAGGTCCTTGAGATGGGCACCTCAGCCAAGCATTCACCACCCGTGCCTGCTGGGACTGGCTGCTGAGCACCTGTGCTTGGCTGGACCTAAGCTGCAGGGGCAGTAGTGCCTCTTGTCATCTCCTGAAGAGACCCCAGGGAGCACTGAGCCTGGTGGGAACAACCCAGACCCCAGGGACCCTTCTTCTGGGGCAGATCTGCCGAGGGAACTGGGACTCGGAGCTGATGTTGAGACCAAATAGACACAATTTAAGGGGTAAGGTCCCTTTTCCAGAGATTTTTTTTGTGTTCTGAACAGTAAAGCAATTTTCTGAATGATCAGGAAGAGTGTTTGGCATGTTCTAAAAAAACCAAGCCCCTCCCTTTGTCTCAGCTGCACACTGCTGCTGTTTTGGGAAGAGGTCGAAGTCCAGTGAATCATTTTCGCAATGTCTTGAGGAAGTGTTTCATCTGGCTGAGGTGCTAAGGATTTCTCAGCCTGTCAGTTCATGGACACTGGTGCGATTCCCTGTCTAGTCCCCACTTGCTGTGGATAAAAGTCTCTGGTATGGGAAAACCAGTTTCATACCAGCTGTAGGTTTGGATTGTGCTTTCTGGGCAGCACGTTGAATGTCCTGGAGGCCGGAGGTGCCTGGATGGACAGACTCACCACAGCACAGTGGCCAGTGTCCTCTCCTCTGGCTCAGCATAAGAAGGTGATGGGTGTGGTTTTATGTGTCCTTCATGGTGGGATGCAAGGCAGCAGGGCTGGGCAGGAATAGGGTCACCTAAGCTCCTGATGAGCTCTTCAGAATTTCCTGGGACTGACTGGGCATGGTGGTCCTGGCCCCAGTGGGTTGGATGGGTCTGTCTGTGGGATTTGAGTCCTGAAGGGTGTGAGCAGAGGAGAGCAGCCCTCTCGCTGCCCAACACAGGAGCAGTGGAGGCAAAGGCTCTGAGCCACTGGGAGCCAAGCCCCCCATGTGACATGGAGATGGGCAGAGCAGGGCTCCCTAGATTTGGAAATAGTTGCTGCTGGGGACCTCGGGAACAATGTAAGACTTTGAAGCTGGAGGAGCAGCTGCCATGGAGCTGCTGACCGTGCAGCCCCTGGCTCCCTGACATCTCCACTCCTCTGTTTGGAGCTGCAAGCTGGGGAGGGAAACCTTCCCCTCCCACTGTGCTCTGGCAGCCTCTGGCACAGCCCACACATGATGCAGACAGACCCACTCCTGGGGCCTCTGTGCCTTCTGCCCCAGGGTGAGGTGGCTAGTGGCTGGTGGCCTGGGGCCAGTGGTCAGGAGGAGCCCAGTGCCTGCTCCCCCCAGTCTCCTGCTGTGCTGCCCACAAGCACAGCAGCCAGGCCCTTGCAGAGACATCTTGGAAACTGGGAACCAACGTGCTAAAGAAAGACATCCTTCCCACACAGCTCAGCCTGTCCTCCTTCCTCCACCAGCACTGCTGCTGGTGAGCAGCGGGCTCACTTCTGCACCAGGGTGCTAGGAGCCAGCAACGCGGTGGTACCCCATAGGATGGAGAGACCTGAGGTCCAGGACACAGTACAAATGGAGCAAATAGCCTTGGGAAGGCTTCTCCTGTGATGCCTTTGGAATCTCCCAGGAGCCAGCCCTCCTGCCCATGGCTCTGCAGGCTTCCCTTTGCCTCCTGCTAGCTCAGCAAGCTACCTTTTGGTGGAGGTTGCTGTGGATGGGGCACTGATGGTGGCCGTGTGGCTCTGGAGGCAGCATCCCTGCCCTGCTTCCCCTCCTGCCCACACCTCTTTGGCTTCCACCATTGCTGGCAGGCCCCCCGGGCAGGCTGCCCAGCCAGCTGGACCCCTCATCCTTTCCACCCCCAGTTATTTTCCGGACAGTTGTTCCTCTCCCTCTGGTGGCAGCATATCCCGAGATCAATGCTGAGTGCTCTCCTCCTCTTCCTCCTCCTCCTCCTTGCTGTACTGTCCCTTAGGACAGACCATTCAGCTTGCTCCTCCTCCTCCTTTTCCACTTCATTAATAAGTCTCTTTGCACTAAGAAGTTGTGATAGCTGCTGGGGGACCTGGGAGGACTGTGGAGATCAGTGGGGAAGCCACCAGCCCAGCTCCCAGGGTTTGGGATGCTGGGCACTGGCTTTGGGATGCTGGGCACTGGGTTTGGGATGCTGCTGTGGTTACCTCGGTGCTGGCTGAGCCCCCAGCACGAGGTGTGTGGGGCAGGAGGGACGTCACGGGCAGTGAGTGTTTTGCACTTGCTCCCCCGCAGTGGCAGGAAGGCAGAGAAGTCACATCTTGGGCAGCTTCCAGCTGCTCTGCTGCAGTTTTGCCCCATCTCTGCTGCGTACGGTGCTCCTTACCCCGCTGCAGGGCTGTCGCGCCAGGGGTGAGCAGTCCCTGGGGTGGCCTCCCAGCTCCATCCCACAGCAAAGCTCCACGTGGCCTCTGAAACTCCCACAAAGGCCCGTGCATCTCACAGGAGATTCCCACTAGTCCCAGTGGGCTTCTGCTCCAGGGGGCTGTGTGTGGGCAGGGGATGCAGGTCCCGGGCAGCCTCCAGCAGCTCACCCAGCAGCTGGTCCCTCAGCTCAGCACATGCCGGTTGGCAGTGGAGGAGTCTGGGCAGCAGCTACACATGGTTCTCAGCCTTTCTAATAGAAACTGGACTTCCCAAACACATTTCGGTGGACACTGCTTTAATTTCCCAGCATCTCAACACTCTCCAAAACCTGAGAAACTGAGATGGTTTCTTCTCAGCAGGGAAGGGTGCTCCTGTTGTCGCTTTCTCACATATGCACACACACAGGCTCTTCTTTCTCTTCCTTCCCACTTCCCTCCTCCAAAAGTCTTCAAACACTTTAGGAAAATGTTATTTTTCTCCCAAACTGTTGCCTTTCTGCCTCGCTCCCCCCGAGCAGGCTGCTGGCTTTCCCTGGGCTCTGCTCCCGTGGCGGCAGCCGCTCCGTGTGCTTGGGTGGAAGGTGCTTGGGTGGAAGGTGCTTGGGTGGCTGCGCTGGGCGTGCTGGGCTGTCCCAGGGGGGCACAACACCAAACCTCCTTCTAGGGGGTGGGCTCACTGGTCCCTCAAAGTTGCTCTGGACACAGCAGAGCAAAACCCTGCTGTGAAGTGGAGCTGTGAGGATGCAGCTGCCCGACCGTGCTCTCCAGGAGGTCCTGATCACCAGAACCCCGTTGGAAGATGCCTCAGTGTCCCAGGCAGCCCACCTGCCTCTGGCACCTGCCCTGCCCCAGGGTGCTGGGCAGCAGCCCTGCTCCCCCTGCCCATGGCAGGTTCTGCCATCTGAGTGTCCGGCGGGTACAGACAGACCCGGGGACAGGCTGGAGGTGGGCTGGAGTTGAAAAACCCTTTGTTGTCTTGTACGAAGGGGACTGACTCACTGCTCTCCCGTGCTGTCATAAGCAGATGGATGATTTAATCACCTAGCAACCAAAATAATGTCAGGTGAGGAGCGCTTCCCGATCTGCTTTCGGCCCACAGCCCCCTCCCGGGCTGGGGGCAGGGACCAGGCAACCCCCCGCCATTCTTCAACCCTCACGCTTCCCTGGGATGAGGCTGGCGGGGAGCCTTCTCCTGCCAGCCCCACGGGAGCAGGGGTAGGGCTATGCTGTGCATCACACCTGGCACCAGCAGCCCAGCAGATGTGGCTCCCAGAGCCGTGGCTGAGGTGGGGTGCCCAGGATGTGCAGGGGATGAGGGAGGACCCCAAGGCTAGCTCCCAGGAAAGTCAAAGGGGCATCTCCAAACATACACAGAAGGGCTGAGTCTCTAGCACCGTTTAGGCAGGTTACTCATTGTCTGGAGCACCCAGAGGTCCCATGTGAGTAGAGAGAGGCTTGTGCCTGGGACCTCCCGAGCACAGTGAAGTTTCTGTGAGGTGAACTCAGATGGCTGTGGGTGGGATCCACCAACCCCTTGGCACCCCCTCCTCTGTGTGTACTGCTACAGTGCCAGCTCTGAGTGACCTTGTTTCCTGGCCAGTCCCCTTCCCTGGCACCCTCAAAGCAGGAGAATAACCCCAGCATTGGTGTGTTCATTCCAGTTCTTTTCCAATTGTGGGCAGGGAGGTGTTTGCCTGCCCTACCCATGCTCATGGCACAGCCCTGATGCTGTCAATCCTGTGCTGCCTGAGATGGTAATTATCTCCTGATGGCTGCAGCTCTTGGCATAGGGCTACTACAACCCTATGGGATGGGGTCACTACAACTCATCCTGCAGGTCATGAGACCTCCGGGAGCCAGGTCTGAGCTGAGAAGAAAAGCAAGTGCTGGGCAGGGAATGGGCTGCTTCAGCCTGGCCTGGCAGGGCATGGAGATGTGAAGACACTGTTTGTCTTGGGGTTTTCATGCCACCCATTTTCTGCAGACCCCTTCATGGCTTCTGGGATGGGTGCATGGGCAAGGTGATGCCGTAAGGACACATCTCCCCAGGCCACAAGCTCCAGCAGCCTTATGGGATTGCACTGCTGGACTGTCCAGGGCAGGCTCCTTCCCCAAGAGAGCCTGATCTGAGCTCAGACCTTGGTGGTGTGAAATCTTTCACAGCCCTCTGGGCAGGCCAGGGGCTGGAGGGAGGGAGGCCACAGATTCATCAGACACTGACCCAGACCCATGCAAACGTCTTCCCCACCCTCAGAAGCAAAAGTCCAACCAGGCAGCCGTTGTTCCAGGCAAGCCTCATGGGGTGTGGAGGTGCAGGCAGTGGGGAGCTGCTGTTCCCCTCCTCCACGTGATGATGCTGAAGACCATGGGGCCATCGCAGTACCTGGGCACTGGCACTGGGCTGGCGCCAGTGCTGTGGCTGCTGGGGACTGGAGGAGGGCTGTGTAAATAGGGCACCCATCTCCCAGCTGCTCTTTGTGGGACAGAGCTGATATAATTAGATGATACGCCCTGTTCTGCACAGCGTGCTGAGAAAGTCTCTGTGCTGCCACAGCCCCAGGGAGCCTGGCAGCCCTACTTTGGTGGCAGCCCTTGTCCCAGTGAAGGTGAGCCACTTCCAGGCGATGAGCACTGGCTGGTTTGCTCCCTCCTTCCGTCTGCTGCTCCAAGAAGCACTGCCTGGTCTCCTTGCTAGACAATCACATCTCCTCTGCTCTGCTCTGGGCTTTGGTGGGCCCTGCTGACCAAAAAGAGAGGGGTTAGCGAGGTGATACTGGCAGGAGCTGAGCACTGATCAGCACCTGGAACTCTGCACAACTGCGGGAGGAAGTTCCCAAACCCGGTGCCTTGCACAGCAAGACAAGCTACAGGACACGAGGCTGGTCTCTATGGGCCAAAGCCCCACAGGCATTGGTGGAGGGGTCCCTCCAAGTTAGGCTCTTAAGTTCATTAGTGAGCATCCCAAATTGCATCTGCACTGCCACTGGAGGACCCTGTCCCTCAGACCTTGTCCCTCAAAATATCCATGGAACCATCCTGGCTTAGCTCCAGAAGTGCAGAGACTCCTGGTAACATGGTAACTCCATCTTCCTGAGATCACACAACTCCCTGCTGATGATGATACTGTGCCACTGTGGAGCAGAAGAAAAGCCAGGGCCTGCTCTGGCATGGCTTGGTTCACTTGGTCCACTTCTGCTCTAAACACCCTGTGATGTTCTCGTATTGATTGATTAATGACCACAACCAAGGCACTAAGCGGCCAGCTATTGATTTCTGCCCCAGAGCGTTCTGCGCATCCCCGTGTTGATCAGTTGACCCTCCTTGACCAGTCCTGCCAAAGAAGATGAGCCGTAGCTATTTGGGAACTTCTGCTTTGCTGTTCTGACGTCAAAGTCATCAAATCCAGACATTTTTGCCCATGATGGGAGCCAAGAATGTGTTCAGCATCCCCATTCCTCCAGCAACTTCCAGTTGCTCCACAGGGATGGGCTGAGACCAAACACCCACCAGCTCCACCAGGGTCCCTCTAGCAAGCTCCCGTCCAGGTCCAGGGTGGCTCTGCTCCCAGCAGAGCTTGCTCTGGGAGCATCCCTCATGGTAACTGCCACAGTCTGCTGCAGAAACAGGCGAGGTCTCTGTGGAACAAGGCAAATTTCAGGGAAAGAGAGAAGGAATTTTAATTCCACAGCTGCCTGTTTATGCTGATCTAGCGGTTTACGCTGGAGATGCAAAGCTACTTGAAGCCTCGCTTTCTCCGAGGGTGCAAAGGGATGTTTGTGCACATCAGGCTCAGCGCTCAGGTCTTCGGGCTGTTCTTGCTGGGAGTCAGTGTCCCATCTGAGGACAGGTTGATTAAGTCTCTGTCTCAGGGGCCTGGCCGCAGAGCCACTGCCCGCTCCTCTGGCTAGTCAGCGACAGCTCCCAGCTCGCTCCCCCAGGAGCACTTGGGAGCTGCTGCTCTTCACCTCTCCAGATGTGCTACACATCACTGTGCCTGCTCCGGGCAGGGTTTCGTCCCCCTTCCACCAGAGGACATGCCTCAGTTTGATGGGATAATAGGTGCTCTTGCCACCAGCCATAGCAGATAGTATGGACTGGGTGCCCGGGCAGCCACTTGTGCCACCTCCAAGCCAGGGATGACATACCCAGCAGGAGAAAAGAGGCGGTGAAGGTTTGACATTTCCCACCCTGGGAGGGGAAGTGGCCACATGATGGGGTGTGTGGGGCACATCAGGACCCTTTCCACAAGAAGAAGTCACAGCACATCGTGGCTTTCAGGGAACATGACTCAAGGAGAGGCCCCACCTCAGCCTTGCCACTGGCCCTGGGCAGTGCTCTGAGCAGCATGCTGCAAGGACTGTCCTGCCCCAGTGCTGACACAGGGACCTGTCTGAGCATGGCTTGAAGCAGCCCATGGTGAGGAGGGGCATTAGGAACCTCCAGGTTTTCCCTAGCCCCACCAGACTGGTATAGAACTGCTAGCAATGAGGTGAGCAGAGCAGGATGGGAGTGGGGCTGGATGCTGTTGGTGGCTCACATGGTACGTGGCATCTCCTGCCCTTGGTAATACTGCTGGAAGATGAGGTGGGCTGGAGGGAGAGGCATTTTTGGTCAGAAAGCCATTGCTGTAGCTGGTAAGGATTCACCTCTGCTCTGAACTCAGCCCAAGCAACCCACAAGTGGGGTCCCCACTGCTCTGCATCACCCAGGCTGTTGCTGTGTGAAGGCCAGCCAAGGAGAGCCCTGGGTCTGTGCCCCCCCCCGCCTCTCCCCAGTGATCAGAGCAGCTGCTGGCCCAGCACTGAAGCCCTCAGATTCCCAGCCTGCCTCACCTGGGAGGAAAAACTGTCATTTTCCTTGACATATTTTAATTTTCAGTGCCATTCCTGCTCTTTTCCCTCTGCAGATGTGATAGGATGGCTTTCTGGTCAGCCTGACATTTTGGTGTAGGGTGGCTTCATTTGTCATCTCCTCCAGGCAAAGAGGACCAGCCTGGGCAAGGCACTGCCTCTGGCACCTGAACCTCAGCTGGCACTGCTCAGAAAGTGGAATTTCACAGGATTCACAAAAGGAGGGAGGAGAAAAGTCGAACCTGTGGATTGGAGGAGGTCGTCCTACGTCCAAAGCAGACTCTGACTCTCCTGTTTTTCCCAGTGATGGGAAAGACCAAACTTGGGAAGAATCCAGTGAATCAAACCCAGGCCACCCACACCCTGCTCTGAGAGTAACTGGAGGCATCAGAAAAATGGAGCTCTGCAGGCAAAGCAGATGAGGGTCTGCTGGATGGTGGATATCAGCTCCAGCACAACTCCTGCAAGAGCCTGGCCAGCAGGCTGGCCACTCCACTTAAGATGGGAATAGGGAGAGGACAGGGATCACAGAATCATAGAATAGCATGTTGGAAGGGATCTCAAGGATCATCTGGTCCAACCTTTCTTGGGAAAAGCACAGTCTAGGCAGGATGGCCCAGCCCCTGGCCAGCTGAATCTTAAAAGTGTCCATTGTTGGGGAATCCACCACTTCCCTGGGAGATGATTCCAATGCCTGATTGTTCTTGTGAAAAATTTTCCTCTTGTGTCCGATCAGAATCTCCCCAGGAGTAACCTGTACCCATCAGCCCTTGTCTTTTCCAAGTGACTCCTTGTAAAATGGGAGTCTCTGTCTTCTTTGTCACCACCTGAGCCAAGGCCTCCCCTGAGCCTTCTCAGTGCTGAACAAACCCAGTTCTTTCAGCCTTTCCTCATACGGCAGCTTCCCAGTCCTTGGATCATCTTTGTGGCCATTCTCCGGACCCTCTCCAGCCTGTCCACAGCCTTTTTTGTACAGTGGGGATCAAAACTGAACACTCTACTTCACATGTGGCCTGACCAGTGGGATTATGACTCCTTATCTCTGCTGGTGATGTCCTTGTTGATGCAACCCAGCATCCCATTGTCTTTCTTTGCTTCTGCAGCACACAGTTCACTCACATGGAGTTTGTTGTCCACCGGGACCCCCAGGTCCCTTTCCAGAGCTGCTCTCCAGGCAGGTAGGTCCCAGCCTGTGCTGTGCTCCTGGATTATGTTCTCTCATGTGCAAGACCTTACACTTGGCCTTGTTGAACTTCATGAGGTTGTTGTTAGCCTACTCTTCCAGCCTATCCAGGTCTTCCTGCAGGGCAACCATCCCTTCTGGTGTCCACCTCCCTGCTGAGTTTGATGTCACCAGCAAACTTCTTCAGTATATACTTGATCCCCTCATCCAAATTGCTTATGAAGATATTAAACAGTGTTGGGCCCAATATTGATCCTTGGGGGACCCCAATTCTGACAGGTTGCCCATTTGGAAAGGAGCTATTTACCAGCACACTCTGTGTGTGGCCTGTCAGCCAGTTCCCACCACTGCATGGACCTCTTGTCTAGACCATAACACATCAGCTTCTCTAGGAGGAGGCTGTAGGGAGCCGTATCAAGAGCCTTGGAGAAATCCAGGTAGACAATGTCCACTGCTCACCCCACATCAACTGAGCAGGTCACTTTGTCATAGAAGATGATCAGGTTTGTTAATCATGGTTTGCCCATGGTGAATCCATGCTGGCTTTGCATGGTCCTGTGCTTCATTTGCTTTGTGGTAGTCCCCAGGAGGAATTGTTCCATAATTTTCTGAGGAATTGAAATAAGACTGATGGGACCATAATTTCCTGGGTCCTTTTTTAAGCCCTTCTTGTAGAAAAGGGTGACACTGGCCTTCTTCTAGCCTTCTGGGATATCCCCCCATCTCTTGCTTTTCTAACTGCATCTCTTCATGCCCTTGCTATGCCCCTGGGAGACCCCATCAGGTCTGGGTGCTCTGCTGCACTGGAGCTTGTCATCATTTCCATGAGCTGTTTGTTCTGCATGCACCATCTTCTCCCCAGCAGACAAAGGACAGTCTGTATTTTTCCAGAAATTCACAGTTTTTCTAACTTTCATCATAATGAGAAGGTGAAATCTTGCCTCCCCTAAAAGTTCATGCAGCTTGAACAACAGGTTGCTCCACGTTTACCTGGCACGGTGCAGGGAGCTGCAGTTTGGCCAGTGGGTGCTTTTCTCCCAGCTCTTGTTCTGGCTTCACTGTTAAAGTGTCTGCGAAAAACACACTCAAATATCGTAAAAAGGGGCTGAAAGTCCTGTTCTTGTTCAGATCATATGTTTATGGGCATAAAGAGCTTTTATAGGTAGACTAACTTTGCTAAAATTGAAAGCACTTATTATAGCACTGTAACTCAATCTAATGGTACCTTCAGCTGCCCAGGCTGAGCTGCTCTGCTCTGGGTGCCTGTTCCTGAGGCTTTCTGTCTCTTCCCTCCACCTTCACAGCATGTTTGCATTTCTCTTTTGGGTTATAAAATCATAGAACCGTAGAATCACAGAGTATTAGGGGTTGGAAGGGACCTCTGGAGTCCAACCCCCCTGCCAGAGCAAGGTCACCCAGGGCAGCCCACACAGGAACAGATCCAGGGGGGCTGGAAAGTCTCCAGAGAAGGAGACTCCACAGCCTCTCTGGGCAGCCTGGGCCAGGCTCTGGCACTCTCACAGGAAAGAAGTGTCTCCTGGTGTTTAGGAGGTACTTGCTGTATTCTAGCTTACACCCATTGTTCCTTGTCCTGTTACTGGGCACCACTGAAAAAAGACTGTCCCTTTCCATTTGACACCAATCCCTCAGATATTTATAGACATTAATAAGATCCCCTCTCAGCCTTGTCTTCTCAAACTAAACAGCTCCAGGTCTCTCAGCCTTTCTTCACAGCAGAGATGTTCCAGTCCCTTAATCATCCTTGTAGCCTCTGTTGGACTCTCTCCAGTAGATCCCTGTCTCTCTTAAATTGGGGAGCCCCAAACTGGACACAGCATTCCAGGTGTGGTCTCACCAGGGCAGAGTAGAAGGGGAGGAGAACTTCCCTAGACCCGCTGGACACAGTTTTCTTGATGCCCCCCAGGATGCCATTGGCCCTCTTGGCTGCAAGGGCCCATTGCTGTCACATGGATAGCTTACTATCCACTAGGACTCCAAGAACTTTCTCCATGGAGCCGCTTTCCAGCAGGACAATCCTTCACCTGTACTGGTGCTGGTGTTATTCCCCATCAGATGTAGGACTCTACACTTGCCCTTGTTGAACTTCATGAGGTTCACCTTCGCCCAACTCTCTAGCCTGTCTAGATCTCTATGTCAGTTCGTGATTGTGCCAGAGGGCTTGCTCAGAACCAAGGGTCATCAGGGTTCTGGAGCCATACAGGATGGGAGACTGTCCAGGGTCCGTTGAGTCCCAGTAGGGTCATAGTGGGGGTGGAGGGCAGAGGTGTCTCTACCCTTGTGCCCTGAGGGTGTAGCTGAAGCTTCTGAGCTCTGTCTCTTTGTTCTCTCTCCTATGCAAAGTCTTTGCACGGAGCACTGAGCTCTTCTGGAGGTAGTTGAGCTGCTTGGCTTTGTGCCCATTTGGTGGGCTGGGTTTTAGAAGGGGCAATGGGGGTGACCAGTAGGATGACTTTCGGGAAAGCCAAAGCTATTGAGCGGTTCCTGAGATGGTCCTAGACCCACCTGATGTCTTGTTTTATCTGGAGCCAGTTTCTCACCCAGTCCTGTAAGAAGCTATATGGGAAACAGGGGCCCTTCTAGACACAGCAAGGGTTCAGAAGGGGCTGCCTCAGCTCTGCTGCCCTTCCTCAGCCAGGAGCAGTGTCTTTGTCTCTTGGAACTGCCTGGAGGTGTTCAGAGCAATCTCCACACACTTGTCATGAGCATCACCCAGAACACACAGGCACAGGGCTGGCTGGTCCTCTCCGAGTTGTGGCCATGGTTGTCTGCACACCAAGGACCACATCGCCCGTGGCTCCCAGGGAGTCCCATCACATCATGGAGGTGCCAGATGGGGCTTTCCCCTTCAAATCCTTCTCCATGCATGGCAGGCTCCCTGTGACCAGTGGCCACTTGGGGAAGGAGACGAGGGGAAGCCCCAAGATGTGGTGTGAGCATTCTGGGATGCTTGCTGATGGTTATTCCCCTGGTGTGACTTGCCAGTCCTGGGAAGGGGGGTCTGCATCTCCCTGAGACACTGCAGGTGGCCTCCAGCCTGGCGCCAGGCTGCTCTTCTCTGGCAGCAACACGAAGATCCAATTTGTCTGCCCTGCCTTCAAGTGGCCCCACTAAGCAAGTTTTAATTTTGTTAAATAAATATGAAGTAATGGCAGCGAGGCTGGGAGCCAAATGGCCTGGGGACATCCTTGAGAGCCAGGCGAGCTCTGCAGAAGGGCAAGACTTGCTGCAGGAGCCATGTGAGCTGGGGATGGCATCAGGCAGAGCCTCCCAGAGCGAGGGGGAGCTGCTGGCAGTGGGGCCAGCGGGGCGGTCCTGGGCTTGCTGGCGTGGAGCAGCTGCAGCTCCACGCTGCGCTGTGCTCACAGAGCCTTGCTGCCTTCAGAGCCATTTCTAAATGGCTGCTAAACATCACTGTCAGAAGCACACTCATCTTCCCTTCCTAATTAGTGGATCAGACAGTAATTTGTAATCCTTTTGAATTGGAAGATCTTAGTGTCTAGCCCTGGAGCCTGGGCAGGACACGAGGGATAGCAGCACTGAGCAGAGATAGCCCCATCCAGCAAGGTGTCCAGGCAGGGATAAGGCAGAGGGACAGAAGGGCTTTCTGCAGGATCTTCTCCATTTCCTCTCTCCTCTCTCTTTGATCCAATGCACCTTCCTCTTTTTTCTCCAGAGTTTTGGTGGTTTCATTTTTCCTTGTGATCCCAAGTGTAAAATAATCACCATGCCAGCCCCAGCAGCGGGCTGACTCGTAGGTCAGCTCCTGCTTGTCTCCAGGGTGGCAGAGGTGGAAGGGTGGCATAGCCAGCAGGAGCTCTTGGCACCCCTGGAGAGCTGCCTGGGCATGGTCACACTGGGGTTGTGATGAGTTTTGGTCAGGGAAGTCCCCCAGGGCAAACCCATGCCAGCGTGGGTCTTGGTCTTAGGTGTGCTGGTAAGCATTTGCATCAAGGCTGAGGATGTGACCTAGGAACAGAAAGTGGGAAAACAGTCAACAAGATGAAAAATAAAATGCAAAGGAAGAGGGTATGAGAGCAGGAGGTGCCCAGAGGGCAAGGCAGTGATCAGAGCCAGCAGGAGCAGACCCAGGTTAGATGGGCAGGGAGAAGAGGCCAGCATGGAGTTGTGCTGGACTGGTGGCCATCAAGAGCAGCACATGAAGTAGAAGTTTGGTGTGATGGCCACAGCCTATCCCAAGTGTCAGCATCTCTGTGGGCCCTCAGACAGACCAAGCTGTGCTCTAGGGAGCAAGGCAAGGGCTGGGGATGGAGGTGGGGGCTCACAGAGGGGTCACAACACCTCTGCATGTACAAGAGCAGTGGAGAGGAGAGTGCTCGTGGTGCGGAGTGGGGCTGAGATGGGCAAGGGCAGCAGGCAGAGCTGCAGGCACAGGGTGACAGCAGGTGTTGAGGCTCATGGGAAGCTCTGGGTTTATTAGAAGGGTAGGATTGGTGCTTTGGGCAGACTGGGGGGACCACAGGTAGTAGCTGGGGCAGGGTCACGCAGCCCTCACCACATCAGAGATGGCACTTGCTGCTGGTGTCTTTAGCATCAATTAATCTGGGAAAAGCTTATCTGTCCTGCATGCATTAACCTTTATCAACAGCTTAATACGAGGTGCAGCTACAGAGCAGGGGAAGGGTTGTGGGAGTGGTGCAGACACGGCTCATGTTGTCACCCCAGGCATGAAGAGCCTGGCCCTGGGGGCACAGCCTCGCTGGGGTGGGGGGTAAGTGCCCGTGGGGCAGGCTGGGGGGACAGAGCCATCCCGGGTCACAGAGGAGATTGTGCTGGAAGGAGTCAGCTACAACCAGTGACTTCAAGGAACACGGCTTTCCTGCTGCAATTCTACAGCCTGTAGAGGAAAGTGTTTCTAATGGCATCGGTGACTCACGGAGCGCTGCGCTCACCACTTAATGACTGAGCAGAGTTCCAGTGCTCTTACTGATGCTGGCTTAGATAAGCCAGAACTCAGCCTTTCTGTCAGACTCCCATTAACAGGGGAGAGTGGTCTGGGGCATTCAGAGAAGGCAGGTGAGCAGCACAGACAGGGAGGGCATCTTATTCCAGTTCCAGCTCTCCCCAGCTCCCCTGAAGGTGAGGGTCTGCATCAGAGCCAGAGGTCAAAGGAGACAGCAAGTGATGCTCACCGCGGTTTTTGGTGCTCGTTCTTGTAAACCACCACACAGCTGCACACCAAGGCAGCTGCCCACACATCCATGGAGAGGGTGGTGAAAACCACCCAGCTCCTGGAAGAGCAGGAGGAGGTGTCAATGTGACTGGAGCAGGGAGCTGGGGAGCTGCACTCACTGTGGTCCCCGCTTACAAAGTTATGAATCTGCAGGGGAGAGGCTGCTTTGGAGATGAACAAGAGGTTTCTAGAAGACAAGGTTCAAGCCAGGCCTGGCTACAAGTGGCTTGCAAGGAAGAAAGCCCAGGAATGGGATGACCACGCAGTGCAGGACCTTTGTGCACCATCGGAGTCTGGATCCAGAGAGGGACAGGTTCTGGCTTTCTGGGAGAGAGTGTGCGTGCCACTAACATGCCCGGCCTCACCCCCCTGGTCATGCCCCGGGTGAAACATGCCCTTTGGTGTGAGCTGGCTGCAGGAAGTCCCAGCCTGGCCAGAGCCAGGGCTGCTGACACCAGGTCGGTGGAGTGTGCAGGAGCCCATCTGCTGCCTCCTGGCCGTCTTGTCGTGGGTGCTCCCCCCGCTGCCGCCCAGCCCTCCACGCTGCACTACCCGAGCAGTGAATCACGAAGCCAGGGTGAGCGAGTGCTCGCGGGTAATCACAAGGAGCCTGTCATCACTGTTGGAGGCTTCGCCATCCAACCTGCCACACTTGTCACAGAGGTTTTTGTGGCCCCGGGCATTTGCTGGCTGGTTGAGACAAACTAGAGGCCAATGCACAACAGGTCCTCCTCTCCTGGAGGGGTTCTGGATCAAGCCTCTCTGTGTCGAAGTGGGAGTTTAGATAACCTGTGGGGTTGGTGGGAGCAGAACTTGTTCCCTTTATGTGCCCGCATACATACAGGTCTGGCGTGTGCATGGGGACCCTGGGGTGTCTGCAAAGGCTCCTGTCTTCTGCCAGGCACATGCCAGGCCGGCTGTGAAGCCATTGCAGAAGCTCAATGTGAAGATGAAAATGAACACAATGCTCGAGTGTGTGGGGTGGGGATGAGACCCACGGAGAAGGAAGTTGAGCTCCACCATAGTTCATGCCTCCTGCATCACCCACCTGCACCCCATGGGGGCTGGGGGCTGGAGGCTGCGAGGTGGGATGCACACCCAGGGCCTTCCCTGGCAGGCAGAGAGGCCACCCACACTGCACTGCTCAGCGTGACCATGCCTGGTCTGCAATCAAAGGTGTCCCTGCTGGCACTGCGGCTGAGAGCCAAGGAGAGACCCCTGTGTCTGAGAACAGACTTTCCTGCGCCCATCCATCTTGTTTGGGTGCTAGCTGCATCTGCACTGCCTTCTGGCACAGTTCCTGCCCACGCTGGTCCCAAACCATGCTCTGAACCCAGCTGAGGGCTGTGTTGGCACTGGAGGAGCCAGGCCTTGGTCATAGAATCACAGAATAGTCATGGTTGGAAAGGACCTCCTAGATCACCAACTCCAACCATACCTACAAGAACAAAAACCACCTAAATACCCTGTCCCTGTGGCTGGGGAGGTTTTCTGGAGGCTGGGGCTGGAATCTGGACCCAGAGCTGCCGAGGGCAGAGGTATCTGGAGGGGGTGATGCCTCCCACACTTGCAGTGCAGGGAAGAGGCTCATCCTCCATCCCAACCAGGCACGTCCCACTTCATGTGGACCAGAGAAACCCCTCCTCAGTCAGAGGGACTGTAAAGAGGAAACAGTTGGAGTTTCTGGGGGTGCACAGGCTCCTGTGAGCCTGGAGCAGGGGCCTGAGCAGTACCTGGAAAGGGGCTGCTGCCAACATGCTCTGCCCAGCATGGACGTTGTGTGCCTGGGGAGCCAGGCTTCATGGAGCAGCCCTGGCACTTGCACTGCTGGTGGACGAGACACTCCTGCACATCCATCCTCTTAACTTCTTTAGACAAAACCATGGGTTTTTTGCTCCTTGTTTTGCTGTTGTAGTTTGCAGTTGCCCCATAACCTCCCTGGACTGTGAGGTTTGTCTCTTCTGGGCACAGAGCATCTGCCAGTGCTCAGCAGGGCAGGGGACATGCAGGGCCCTGTGCACCCCCAGCTCAGCCCTGGCTCTGGGCATCTGGGGGCCTGAGGACCCCAGAGAGAGCAGGCTGCTGGAGCAGCTCTGTGTGCATGTAATGGACAGGGAGAATTTACTGAAATTATATTTTTTGTCTCCTGGCTTTTCCTTTTTCTCCCTAAATTACCAAATCTGGGACAGAGAACTTGCTGTTTGCATTTGTCACACATACACTGATGTTACATCTATACATTATCTTGACATCAAAGGGAAAGTGTGACGTTTCTCTGGCTGTGCAGGCGAGAAAGGACACTGCCTGCTTTTGGGAGAGGAGAGGTTATTATCAAAGGGTTACCGACAGCTCCTGGAAAGGAGAATGAGAAATAAGGACAGAAAGCACAGAACAGGGAGCGACAGTGAGGTGCTGCAAAATCAAATCTGCTCCTGGTCTTTTCATCTTCCCTCTTTATTAAAGCAGGGCAAAAGTGAGCCTCTCACGGCATGGACTTAGTTATTATTTTAAGGAAAAAGAATCTGCAAATGTGATAGCTGGAGGGACTTGGGGGCTTTTGTTTGGGAAGGACACTAAAGGAAGCCTATCCACACACAAAGCTTTGCCACAGCAAGGCTCAAGGTTAAGCCAACACAGCCACCTTGTCCCGGCTGTGTGGGTGCTGAGCTCCCTGGAGTAGGGACACTTGTGCCACTGTCCCAGCTCCTTGAGGAGTTCAACACCTCACCCCTGTGGAGCCCAAGTGCCCGGGCACTTGCAGGGGGCATTTCCCAAAGTGCCACATGAGCTTGAGAAGCTGCTGAAACTTTGGGACCAAGGTCAGAACAAGCTTGGGCCGAGGGAAGGTGTAAGAGGCAGCATGTGGAAACAAACCTGTCCGGGCACTGTCCTGGCTCTGCCCCAGCTCCTGGAGATGGGCAGCCCCACAGTAACCCCCATGCCCTGGAGTCCTTCAGCATATCCAGCGCACTGTCCTTCCTGCCCTCCCTCTGAGCAGGGCAGGGTGGTGAGCTGCCAGGGGCCTTCCCTTTGTTCCTCTCTGCCCACAGGAGCGGATGACCAGCTCATCCCCGTGCACATCCCTGCAGCAACTGGCAGCTGAGCTCTCTCCTTGCATGGAGTTGTCCTCACTGGGGCCAGCTGGGCAGCCCGGCTGAGCCAGCTGAGCTGCTGCCATGCATCTGGGCAACCAGGAGGAGCCTGCCCTGCCTCCAGCCTCCCAGCTGATTCCCAGACAGCCCCCAGAATTTGCCAGATGACAACCCGCCTTCCACCCCAAGGAAAGCCCGAGCTGCTGGGATCCTGGGGCTTTCCATCGGTGCAAAGCTGGATGCTGCTGAGGGCTGTCAGCCCTGCTGTGGAGAGCTGCTGAGCTACCTCCTTTCTGCTCCATCTCGCTCCTCACACCAGGGATGAAGCACAGTGTGACAGTGGCAGTGATGCTGCCCAGCCAGACCGCTTCCTAACAGACCTCACATCCAGCAACAGGGCCGAGCTCCCCTCTGCCCCGCACACAGCGCACAAACAAACCCGGCTCAGGGATTGTCTGCAATGAAACTGGGTGTGAAAAACAGAGGGGAGGAAAACTTCCAAGCTTGAGACTGGTGGTAAATCCTGCTGGGGAGTTCCTACAGGGAGACGGTGGCGGGGGGTTCTTGTGGAGATGACCTGTCCCAGCGCAGGGAGCTGCGGGTTTGGTGCCCCCAGCCTGACTCCGAAGCTGGTGGCACTGGTGCCATGAGCTGGCAGCTGGAGAGCAGCGAACTGCAGGGGCTGTGTGTGTGCGTTATCCTCCTGCTGGAAGTTTCTTGTCTGTCTCAGGGGAAGCCTGGAACGCAGAGGCTCCCGCTGTCCTCTGAGAGGCCGAGGTCATTTCTGGGAGCCAATGCAGATGCCAGCTGCCATGTGGCTCATGCCCACAGCACCATGGGGTAATTAGCTGGAAAGATGGTCAAGCAACACAGGAAATGGGCAAGGGAAGGAAGGAAACAGCAGAGCTGTGCCCAGATCGGGGCCTGAGGAGGATGCTTTCCTCTCTCCATGCTCAAGTCTCCAGCCCTTGGAGCAGTGGTGAGCGAGGGGTGGGAGCTCAGGCTGCCCTGGCTACCAAACCTCTGCCGGCTCCCCGTGATGCCCCTGCAGTGCCCCCAGACAGCCCTCCCCGGCCCTCCCCGGACAGATTGTGTTTGTTTCAGCTCAGCGCGCTCATTAGATGAAAGTGGAAGAGTCGATCTGATCAAACTTGGAAACATAAAAATAAACGTGCTGGGTTCAGCAGATGGCGGGAGCAGCCTGGCGAGTGGGGCGGGCGCTGGAGGTGCCCCGCAGCAAGCGCTGGCAGCAGCTGCTTCGCAGCAGCCCTCGGACACACCTTCCCTCCCCTGCTCCTGCCCCACGGGGCAGCACGGTGGGGCCGGGCACCGGGAGGGCTCTGGGCGATGAGGGGTGTGCTGCCTCCTGCCATGCGGCTTTTTCTTCCAGCATCACCTGGGGTGGTGGCTCGGATCTGGAATTTCTCCCTTTTTTCTGCCCCACTGCTTTGCTTCCCCCAGACCTCCATGGCAGTGAGCCCAGGATCCTCTCGCACTGCCTCCAGGCAGGCTGGGATGGGGGTCCCAGATTGCCCCCGTTAACATTTACTGGGGCCGAGGATTTGCTGCACACTTCTGTTGCAAACCTCTGAAGTGTGGACAGTTACTCCTCACCTTGAAGGAGAGCGCTGGGAAGAGAGGTGGATGGACCTGGGCACTACAGTACAGCTGCTAGATGAATCTTTCACGGGGTATTTACTTTGCTGTGATGCTGAAGTATCTCTGGAGTTCAAGCACCACTGTAATAGATCTCCTCCATCCTTTCCAGCTCATTAACACCCGAATCCAGCCTGGCCACAAAGGGAGCAGCAGTGACTCTCCTCTGGGACCTTACAGAACAAACCCCCTCCAGCCTTCTCAGGAGAGCCTTGGCCTCAAGCCTGCTCCTGTCCTTCCCTGGAGGGAGCCTGTGTCCTCCAGGCTGGTCACTCTGAGAGCCCTCCCCAAAGTTTCCTAACCACCATCCACTCCCTCCAGCACTGAGGGACCCTGCAGTTGGGGTTTCAGCCAGCAGAAGGGGAGCTACTGGAGACATCTCTGTCTGCCAGGGGATCCCCGTACATTGCTGTCACTCCTCCAGTTTCAGAACTGTTTTGCCCCTTAGGTTTGGAGCTGCCCAGCGATGGCTGGCTATGCCTTGAACCTTTTCCTTAGTTGAATTTCTAAGGGGTCCCTGTCTGGATGTTGGGCTCCCACTGCCCTGGGACTGGGAGTAATGGTTCTATCTCCTACTGAGCTCAACGGGAAATCTGCCCAGGAGGGAAGGAGCTGGTTGCTCAGACCCCAGCACCAGTGTCCCTGAGCATCCCTACTGTACTTGTACACTAGGGGACTGGACTCCAGCGCTTATATTCCAGCATGGATTTTAAATCCTCTGTGGCTGGTTTCAGTTATCCTGGCCATAGTGGTCCTGGCAGCTCTCAGTGACGGGATGGTGCTATGGTATTTGTCTGTTGTGTGCGCCTTGCTATGCAGAGTGTGCTGCTGAGGAACCAGAGTGTTTCTTCAGAGAATGATGTTGCACTGTCTTAGCCAGAGTCCCCATCCCTCTGAGGTGGATGCTCTTGGGGCTGCTCTGCTCCTACCCTGCTTCTGTGCTGGATGGAGAGGCCAAGAGACGGGGCATTGGGAGGTACAAGCTCCATTCCTAGGTCTTCTCTTGACTCCCTGTCATCTCTTTGACAAGACATTACCCCTCTGTGCCTTGTGATGTCTAGTTGCAAGACAGATGTGAGGCTCATCAGACATGCTGGGGAGGGTCTGTCCACTAATGCTGTGCAGTGTCAGGAGCTGCAGTGTGGTGGAACATTTACAGCAGGGGCAATGTAAGCCCTCTCTGTAGTGTGTGAGGACAACCCTGGGCCAGCCTCATGCTGCTGGAAAATGATGGGGCAGGGATGAATCCTTCTGCTTGTGCTGCTCAGTCTGTGAAACGTGCTCCTACCGACAGATGCTTTGGGCTTGCTTCAGGGTCTTGTGAATACGTGGGGTTGTCCAGGACACTGAAGCAAACTGTTTTTTAAAGAAACCCAAACAGGGCAGTCCTATGCTTTGCTTGATAGCAGGAGACCTCCTTGGGATCAGGTAGTCACGGCTGCTCTCTCAGTCCCAGATGAGTTTTAGAGCTGGCAGAGAGTGACTTGGGAAGCAGACGGGATGGGAAGGCTCTGATTAGTATTCAGGACTGAGAGAGCAAGAGAGATTGCCTTGGTCCTGAAGAAAAAGGAAGTAGAGTGTATGGAGAGGTCCCCAGGCTGTGCTTGGAGGGTGTGGAGGTGGTGTGGAGGTGGCCTGATGCCAAACAGGGAAGGTGGTACAGCAGTTTGTGCTTTCTGATGAGCCCAGGGTCACATAACTGCAGTGGTAATGCAAGGGTGTAGAAAGTCACAGGGGAGGGATGTAGAGGGTGATGGAGCTGTGACCTCCCCACACTGTCCTTACCATGGTGGGGAGGGGGACCTGCTCTGTGGCTGACAAGTCTGAGCACTTGGTTTGTCTATGTAGAAGAGGTATGCCACTGGGCAGTGGCTCAACCTTGGCTCGTCCACTCTCCCAGCACCATGGATGACACCCTGAGACTCTCAACCAGTCTGGCTGTCAGTCACAGCCCTGTCTTTGCAGAGGTGGCCTGCATCTGCTTGGCACCTGGTGCAAAGAGAGGAATTTTGAATTCTTCTGTCTTGTGAACTCAATTTATTTTTTTTCTGCCCAAATGTCTTTCCCCTCCCTTGCCAAGAAAGCTGTCTGATCAGAGGCAATTAACTAAGCAACTGCAGTAATGACCTTTATAGTGTGTTCTGTGTGGTCTCTCTGAATGCCCTCAAGAAGGATGCACCAGCTGTTTGGGGATTTCTGCTCTGCAGAGGTAGGGCCAGGACATGAGAAAGTGCAGCAGAGGATGAGCAGGAGGAGCTGTGCTAGGCAGGCAGTAATGGTCACTCTGCTGAACTTCACCTGGGGCAGACCTCCACGTGCCTCGCCTCAGCAAGCAGTCACTCTAATGCTGATTGGCAGAGCAGGCGTGGGCTGTGGGACCAGCACCAGTGTCTCCCACTAAGGCTGGGAAACTTGGAGCTCAGCAGCTGACTGGGGCTTTTCAGCTTCAATAGGTCCTGCAAGCCCCTGAGGCTGCCCAAGCTCATTCAGTGGTTTCATCTCAGCTCTTCTTGTCTTCCTGCTGTTTAACAGCACATCCAGGAAAACGCTGGACTCAGGTACTGCTTTCCCATCCATCATCAGTGATTCTCTTTTCATTTGCTTTTTCAGGCTTCACCTTTTTAATCCAGCTGTCTCCTGCATTACAAATGTTCTTTCCTCAATTACTTACACCGAGCTGCAGGGCTGTCTCCATTCATCTCGGGAGCATGATGAAGCTGTGCGCTCAGCCAGGGCTTCGCCAGCTGAGTGCACGAGGACCCGCACCAGGACCTGCCTCCCGCTCTGTCAGTGCCCACTTACTCCAAGCAGATTGCCCTGGCATGAGGGGTGCTTCCGCCCTGCACTTTCACCACTGCCCGCATGCCAGCTGGCTTTTGCCCACCTGACACGTGGGCCTTCCACGTGCAAACCCAGCGTGGGAGCAGATTGCTCTCCTCAGCCTTCATTAGAGGATGCAGGTCGACACTTCTTATCCCCTCCCTCTCCCCTGGAGCTGGTGTGAGGATTATCTCCAGAGGGACATGAGGAAGAAAAGGTGCCTCGCTTTCTGAAGAGGAGCAAGTTGGAGCTCAAGCAGCTCGTGTCTGCTTTGCTGCAGCGGCTGTCAAGCTGCTGTCCCATCCGTGAGGCATTGGTTGGGGCTGGAGATGCCCAGGTATCTCAGTGAATGCCTCTGAAGGAGAAGCAGAACTCTGCAGAGTGCACGTTGCCTCTGGCCCCACATTCAGGAGGCACAAGAAGGACTTCCCAGAGGACGGAATCCAGTGTCAGCTTGGAGATGAAGTGCAGTGGGAACTGGGAGGTCTCACATTCCCTTACTGGAAGGAGGGACTGCAGGGAGAGATCCCACCCTGCTCTAAGGTGTTCTGATGAGAACAGTGCTGTCCTTGTTTCCACTTGGGATTTCAGGCTCCTGATATGAAATAGGAGCTTTTGGAACGATCCTCTGGGTCCTGTGCCCTGCCCTTCTTAGAGCTCCTCCACCTCCTGCACCGAGGGGGCTGCAGGCATGGGAAGACAGGTCATGTTTGAAGGTTTGTGCTGAGCTGCTCTCAAGTGCCAGGGCACGGCACAGTCAGCTCTGCTGTGCTGCTTTCCAGACTAGGGACCAGCTCAGACCATTCCTGCACCAAGGCTGCTTTATCCCCACCTCTTAATACTCTTATCTTGAAGGCTCCCCTCAGATTAAAGCTTGGGCAGTTGGTTCTCTCCCTGGATTTATTGCAATGCAGTTTTCTTCCCCTAATCTGATCAGAGTGTAAGCTGCTCTTTTCAAAGTGCATGGGGGGGACAGATGTGCGCGTCACTGGCGTGGTGAGACAGGCTGACGGAAGGCAGTATGAAGGATGGCACTTCTGACTGCTTTCATGGTTTGGACCCCATTTCTCCTCTGAGCCTTTGAGAGCATCTGTGTGTTGTCCCATGTACACCAACAGTAATATGGAGAAAGGTTTGCTTTGGTTTGCTCTCCATGCTGCAGTCTGTTGACCTACCTGGACACGCTTGTGAAGCTGGAGCCCAGTCTTTCGTTTCTGATAGCCATGAAGACCCTGGAGTCAGGGAACAGTACTGTCCATTTCAGCAGGACCCCAGGTGACATCTGAGGATTTGACTTTAGCAGTGTGACCGCCACCCATTCATGGTGGACTTGTTTCTGATGAGCTCATAAGTCCATGGCTATATCTGGAGCAGGGCTGTAAATGCCAGAGATGGACTCGCATCCCTACCAAGTTCCTTCTTTCTCTTTGCCTCTTACTCTGCTGATGGACTGGGGAGCTGAGACTATTCCCTTTTACATGGCTGGTTCCCTGTGAGGGCTTTCCCAGGGACAGGCTGTGATGGGTGCTCTGTGGGTCATTCCCCGTCAGTGTGTTCCCAGGGAAGGCAGGGGCACATGGGGAGCCAGGGGTGGCTGGTGAAGAGGAGTGCCTGTGGGAGATGCTGGATAGGGGTCTGTTCTGAACCTGACAGTTGATGATACATCTGGGGTCTGGGTACTTTGGAGCAGGAGCTGGATCCCTCCTTCATGGGATGGGCCTGAAGGGACCTGGAGTGGGGGAAGGCTGGAGGCGGATGACTTCTTCATGATGGGGAAGGGACTGGGCTTACTTAATCCAATTCCTCCCTGGACTCACACTTGTCTTTTTTCTCCTCAGCCCAAGGAGCCTGGTGAGCACGGTCACAGAGCTCCTGCCTGGCTCTGCCCACCCCGCAGCCAGCGCATGGACCACCAAGATTCTCCAGCTTGTGAATGAGGGCAGCATTCTGGCAGAAGAGTCACCTCGGAGAGCAGCGTCTGGACTGTGAGTGCTCCGGGCACTGCGAGCAGGGCAGGGCCTGAGGCAGAACCCCTGCAGGGTCCCGGTCCTGCTCCGTGGGGTTTCCTTGGGGTGAAAGGCAAGAGGAAACTGTGGGTGTTGGAAAGCTCTGGGCTTCTCTTGGGATGCTGTTGCCTTGTGAGGCAGAAAGAGAGCTGCAGTGAAGGAGGAGAGGTACTGCTGGCAGGGTAGAGGGAGCTGGGGGTGTCTGGGGTGCTCAGGTGAGCTGATGGGAGGTCCTGGCATGGCCCCAGTAGTCTGGGGCAGAGGATGGCTGGAGGTGGCTGTGATTCTGGGCAGTGGCTGGAGCAATGACAGGCATTCAAGCTCCTGGGGTAGCTGTGGGGCAGAGCCCACGGAGACCAGGGCAGCCATAAGCCAAATGGCAAACAGGCCCAGGAGGCACCTGCACCCACCAGGTGGGATCTATGGGGCTGCCTCTCACTGGGGTTTGCTTTCTACTTTCCACTGTTAGTCTGTGACCATGAGTTCAACTACACATGTGGTGGTCCCCAGGGTCCCTAACTCACTGTGGGCTAAGTGGGCAAGAGAAGGATGCAGATGCTTGACCCCCTCCAGCAAACCAGAGGAGGCTTCTACAGGGAATGGCTGGAGCTCTCTGAAGCCCATGGAAAGACTGTATTTCTCCCCCAAGGGGAGAGATGAGCTTGTACAGATGGCAGAGCTCTGGATTCAAGCAGTGTTGTCACAGCTGCTATGGTCCATTGGGAAGAAACTTGTTCTGAAAGTGGCAGACACTTGAGAGGCAGTGAATGGGCAGGGTGAATCTATGCTGGAATAAATCACACGTCTTCCCCATGTCGGGAAAGATCATCTGCCATGTCCCAGGGTGTGACATCAGCTCCATCAGCAGGTCAGACAAACCTAAGCATTACAGAGGTCTTAATTTGGCCTCCCAAAGGGAGAAGATGGTCATAAAATCCAATAAGCATCAAGAGCATGTCAGGGCACTTTCCTTCACAGCCCTGGAACCTTGGTCAATAGCAAGCAGCTGTGGGACCCCAAGGCTGGGAGACAGTGCAGGGGCTGGTGCAGGTCCTGGTGCCACCTAGAAGTAAATAATGGCTTCTTCAAAGAGCATGGGCTGCTGGAGAGCTCGTGGACCTCACAGGCTTTCTTGTACTTTCTTGTGGTGCAGCTACTAAACCCTTTCTTTGAATTGTTGCAACGGGAAAATCCATTATGTTTACAAGTCTTTCTTCCCACCATCTGGGCCAATAACAGAGTGTCTTCATAGCCTTCTGGGGTCACTGGGAAAGAAGAGGCACGTGCTTTTCTCTGCAGGTCTCATACATGGAGGTTTCTCCTTAACATGGAGGCTCCAGCAAATCTTGCAGAGGTCTCAAGATTTGGATGGGGATGAGGATGGAGGTCAGGCACACAGCCATGGAGGGATGGGCTGTGCAGCTGGGATGGCTACGGTGTTGGCTGAGGATTGAGGTCATGAACAACCACAACTTCATCCCCTTCTGCACTGCAGAAAAGACCTTCTCCAGCCTTCCTCCTGAACAGCACATGCACAAAGAGCAAAACCTACCAATGAAACTGAGCATGTGTTTCGGTGGTAACTGAGACACAGCGATTCTCCAGGGAGCTCCCACACATGGTAGTGCCAAGGACAGGAAAGGGCCAGAAGGAAGTGAAATCCAGTGGGTTTGAGTGACTTCTGGATGTTACTTCCAGGAGGATGAGTGAGACAAAGATTTGGGAAGGGACACCTGAGAACAAATGGTCACTGTCCCATGGGGCACAAAGGTGGCTGGTTGCATGGGGGAGAGTGTCCTTAGAGCAGGAGAAATCACTGGGAACACCCCAGGGCATTGGGAGAGCTCCACAGCAGTGGGGCTGCCCCTCTCCCATGGGACCTGCATGGCACAGTGGGAGCACCAGCCCTGGTCCCTTCCTGCAGGAGCAGTGGGTGGCAGGAGCAGGGCACTGTCCCGGCTGCCTTCCCTGCTCCCCGGCACTCACCCCTCTGTCTCCTGCCCTTAACTGCAGTCGCTTGGTTTCTCTCTGGGTTCTTTCTGTTGGGTGTTTTTTTTGTTTTTTAAGGTAGGTGACACATGTTTGGTTTGAAGCACTTAATTACCTCTTGGGATGTGTTTCATTTATTCATTAAGATAGAAATTGGACTTGTCAGGTTTGCTTTATTTTGCTATTTTCTTCCTTCTTTTTTCCCTTCTGTATTTTGTAAGGAAAAGATTGAGAAAAAAACCCCACATATACCTCCTGGATGTGTGTGCCCAGCATCTCTCCTCTGTGCCGAGCAGCCTGTGAGCACAGGATTGGTGATGGGGAGGATGGTCCTCCCTGGCAGCCTGTTGGCACGCCAGAGCGCCTTGGGAATGGGAAGATGAATCGCAGTGCTGGTGCTAAGCCCAGCTCCCACACTGCTGCTGTGGAGATGCTGGGAGAAGAGAGTGGTGTGCCAGGTGCTCTGGCATAGAGCAGGAGTGCTTGAGATGGGGGGGCTTGCAGCCTGACCGCGCCGTGCCCAGGCAGCCATGGTTCTGCCTGCAGTGGGCTGCTGAGTGGGCAGAGGGGGACAGGTCGTTCCTCAAGCTGCATGGTGCCCTTGGCACCTGCCTGGCATGCTGGGGAAGCTGTGTCATGGGGACAGAGACAGGCCTGGTTCTTTCTCTCTAACCTGGATGTGAAAGTGCCCTGGAGATGTTTTTGCTCGTGTTCCTGTGAGGGTCAGGGCCAAGGATGTGCACACAGGACATGCTCCTGTCCTGCCTGTGTGACTGGAAGGTACCCACTGTGCTGGTATGGTGGTGGACCCCATGGTGACATTTGGGGAAGCTGTGGCTGCATAGTGTGTTGGTCTGCACGTGGCGGTGCGAGCATGTAGCAGACAATGCCCCAGGAGGTGGGTGGCAGAGCTCAGGACAGCCTGAGCATAGCTGCAGTGCACAATTGTCTTCCTGCATCCTTTATGGCATGGCCAGGCAGTGGGTCGACATCCAGGGTGATGATTCAGCGATGCTCAGGAGGAAGGAGCAGTGGGCATCTCCTTGTTGCTAGAGCTGCCCTTCCCACTGTGAAGGACACATGGCAGGAGCAGAACACAGTGGTGGGATGTGAGGTGCTTCATTGGTACAAGCCACCTCTGGGTGCCTCTGCCCTCCTGTGTTGTGGGGCAGGCTGGAAAGGAAGGGACAGCCTCTCCCTGCACCTCCTCCCAGAATAAAGGTGCCCCTCATCACCAGGCCAGGCTGGCAGCCTTGGCTGGGTTTTGTGGTTGGTCATTTTCCCCAAACCTGGAGAGGACACTAGTGCAGGGCCAGGCCTGGTGTGTGCCCACTCTCAGCCAAGCTCGCCATGAGCAACCCTTGGCACAACAACCCCGTGCCAGTGGAGATGGAGCCACTGAGCATGACCTGGAGCTGCTCTCCTCTATCTGCTCACTTTGTGCCAAGGAGACCAAACCCCTCCTGACACCTGTCCAAGATTGGCTGGATGCTTCAGCACCTTCAAGATGCAGGATTTTGCTCACAACTGTCTTAAGCAGGGACCTTCTTGCAGTTTCTGCACAGGGTGCACAGTGGGATGTCTCCAGGAAGGGGATTTGGATCCCTATCTCTAGTCAGGACGTCTGCTTTGATAACCCATCTCAGCAGGGCTTTGCTCTCACTCTGCATTTGTCTTTCTGCCCAGGAAATTTGTAACCAAACCAACCCCTTGGAGCAGACACGTGGCTGTAGCATGATCCTCCTCCTGCTTCCTATTGACTGTGAGGAACCACTAACTAATTAATTTAAAAGAGAAAGAAGGCTTGCACTAGAGGCCCCCACCCCTTTGCTTTGGGTCTGTGCACAGAGGCCTCTAGGATGGCCGTTGTCGATGCTGGACAGTTGCATAAGCCAACCTGGGCTCTGACTTTGGGTCTGGAGTTGAGGAGGAGCCCAGGCTGGGTATGTGGGGCAGCTGGGATGTATTTGCTGTGCTCCTGCAAGGATTTGCCAGTGTGGCTGGAGGGAGAGGGACAGCAGAGCTGTTGTGCATTGTGGGAGAGAATTTGGAGTTAAAAGTAAGGAGTGAGACTTAAAGGTCACAGAGCTGTGACAAGAGGCAGCTAAGGACTTCTTACTCCTAATGGCCTTCATTCATTGTGTGTTGAAGAGAAGCTCATTCTAAGGCTCCAGCATTTCTCCACTGACTGCTGCAGGCAGAGACAGTAACTGGGAGCAGGAGTACCCCGGGGCTTGGTTCCAAGTCAGGGTGCAGCCTGTTGGGGAAGGACTAGGGGCTGGCTCCCCTACAAAATCTACTTTCTTGAGTACAGAAGGAGGTGGTGGAGGAGAAGGGGATGGTGAACACTTACACTGTTCAGCCCAACAGCTGGCCTGTGCCCTCCAGGTTTCCACCGGAGAGGAACATTTTTCATGAGCACATCTGTAATGAAGCATGGCTGAGGACCTGGCTTTCCCAAAGTGTCTGGTGCATCCCAGAGCAGTGGTGTTTCTGTAGGGGTGAGGGTTGGCTGGGGGAGGGTTCTCTGAGCTGTTCAGCCTGGAGAGTTGCTAGCACAGAACAGTGTGAATAACATGGAGCCATGAGACCTAGCACCTGACTTGGAGACTCCAGCCCTTCTTTCAGAGGGAAGAGGTCTGGCCTGCTTGCAGAGTCAGCTTCCACATTTGTATGTGATGAGCTTGTGGGATTGTTTTGGTTTTCCATGTTGAAGGCCACTGGTGGAGACAGCCATACTCCTTCTGGGAGTGTACTTGCTTAGGGACTTCATAAAAGCAAAGGACAGGCTTTAAGGCTTGGTGTCTTATTGCCCCAGGCCTCATGTTTTCAAAGGAGTGTCAGTGCCCAGATCTCAGCAGATCCATCTGTAGTAGAGTACACCTTCTTCCCTGTCCCCCCAGACACATACTGGAGCTAATAAATGGAGATCCTAATAGTTGCCTGGTTGCCTTCCTTGATAAATAGCAATCCAGACAGACAATGAATTTGGGTTTTGTGTAGATAAACTAAGGAAGGACAGATGGCCAGATGGATGGATGGGTGGATGGATGAAAGGTTTGTTCTGAAAAGTTGAGCTGAATGAATTCAGAGAGGCAAACAGGTGGATGCTGTGGTGGGGAGGATGGGACCGCAGAGGCAGACCTCCAGGGCTAACCTGGCCAAGGACAGGTGGATCTGGCACCTGCTGACCCCACATGTCCCCATGGTGCCTCTTAACAGAAGCCTCGGTGCATGAAATCCCAGGTCCCTGCCCCAGCAACAGCTCTGCTGCTGGGGATTGCTGCCCCTTTGTTTCAGGGTTTTCTGGTTTCATTCCTTCCTTTCTCCTCCTAAGCTCTCATCAGCACAAACTAGGAGCAGGCATCTTCTGTCCCTTGTAGAGAACCCTTCTGAGAGCACTACCTCCCTCACTCCATCCCTCGTTGCTTGGTTTCCAGGGGCTTAGAGGGAGGAAGAGTTGTGACCTCGAGAGGCAGCATCTGCCTTCCTTGTGAGAGGCTCCTGGTCCAAATGGGCTCTCTCTAGAGAAAGCCCCCCCCCATTTACAGAATGTCAGCTCTACAGTGCTCCTGTCCCCTTCATCGCCTAGGGGCTGAACCCTCCCAAGGCTTGATGCCTGTAAAGGACTCTGCAGACACTGTCCCTGGGTTTCCACACTCCATCAGCCCCTGAGCACCTGTGTGAAGGAGCACAAAACCAGTCTCTCTCTCTGGGTAGTGGTGGCCAACACTGAGTAAGGTGGCTCATAAAAACTTGGTGATGGGGGAACTCGCGCACCAGCAAATGTGGGGATCGTTTGGCTGTGGATTCCCAAAAGATCTTCATAGCCCAATAGTGCCATGGATCTGTCAAGAGAACTTGCTGTGGGTGCATGAAGGAGGTGCTGGGCATGGGAGATGTGTGCACGTGGAGATGCATCTATTGCTGGGATCACGAGTAACCTGAAGGGCTGGCAGCAAGAAATCACACTCCTGAGCGCCTGGAGCACAGCCCCCTCTAGGGACCGGGCAGAAACAAACAGCTGGCCCAACACCACGTGCCAAAAAGGGAACAAATCCCCCTAGTCCAGCTCTCTCCCAGCCCGCGTCCTCCAGCTGGTCTGCCAGAGGGCTGTGCAGAACGCGGGGGCCGCGGCCGCATCCTGCCCGTGCCACCAGCACCGCCCGGCGATGCTCTGGCCCACGCTGCGAAGGGGCTGCAGCCTCTGCAGCCTCCCACCGCCAGCGCTTTGCCCCCAGCCTTTCTCACAGCTCTCCCGCTGCTGCCAGCCAGCCTCCGCAGCCCGGGAAGCCTTCTCCTCCGGGCTGGAGGAGAGAGCCCAGCCAGGGCTGCCCGTGCCAGGGGCGAGCAGAGGAAAAGGGCCATGGATGGTTTCCGCTCCCAGCCAGGCTGTCTGCTGGGGCAGCTTTAGCTTCACCTGCAGAGCCGGGCTCTCCCAGAGCCAGTTCCAGAACCCGCCTCGAGCAGGGGAAGGTGCCGCTGCTCCTCCAGACCCCTTTGCGCTCTCTCCAGAGCGGTTGTTTTCCTTCCAAGCAGCACTGCAGCGTTCGAGTGAGAAGGGATTTGCAATGCAGAGAAAAACCTCCCACCTGCCGCTCGGCAGCGTGTGGGCCAAGAGCGGGGCTGGGAGCGGCTGGGAGCAGCTGGGCCTGGGGCACGGCCTGGGGCAGTTCCTGGCTCCGGGACCCTGAGCCTTCCAGGTGGAGTTGAGAGGGTGCCCCCGGCACCCCCTGAGGCAGTGTGCCCCCC
>JANVCC010000271.1:263115-313347 GCA_025345505.1 Todiramphus chloris collaris
CCCCCTGAGGCAGTGTGCCCCCGGGACCCCCTGAGGCAGTGTGCCCCTCGGACCCCCTGAGGCAGTGTGCCCCCGAGGGTGGGCCGTGGGGACCATGGAGCAGGTGCTGTGCTCGCAGCTGGGTTGCAGTTTGCTGCCTCCATGCAACGTGTTTATTCTCCCGGTCTGCTGAGCGGGACAGGACTGCTGTTCACCTGGGCCTTCCTTAGAGACCAGGACAGGGAGAGCACTATAGAGGAGGCAGAAGTGGTGACATTTTTGTGTCTGCGATCCAGCAGATCAGCATGTTAGCACAGCAAGTGAGCGGATGCTTTGGCATTGGGGCACAGAGAGTGGGTCCGGAGGACTCAGAGTGTCGCAGGTGGTCCTGTGGCAGGAGGGAGGACCCCACTCCTGGTGCCCTCAGGTCTGGGCATACTTTGCTTTCTTGCTGGGAAAATGAGGATGGCCGGTGGAGGCTGGGTTTGAAGGGGTAGTGTGTGCTTGGTCTTGGCTGTCCCCCACTCTGGGCTGGGTGGGATGGGGCATCATCTCCAGTTCTGACCACGTGTTCTCTCCTGGGAAGGCCACCATGCTGCCTGCTCCCCAGGGAAGCTTTAGCATCCCCTGCAGAGAGAAGGAGCCCCCCTGCCAGGCACAGCATAGGTATTTGTGACCTTCTCAGTCTCATGGTGGGGCAAGCATTTGGGTGATCCCAAGGTCATCCCTTCACTGGGGCTGTGATGAGGGACATCACAGTGCTGCTGCTTTGCACCTTGGGCTACTCTGTGCCTGAGCATATCCCTATCTCTCCTCCCACCCTTGTTCCTCCAATACCCAGCTGAGTGTGGGGCCTGAGTCCCATCCCTGGGCAGTGGGAACAGAGGGAGCATTTCTCTCTCGAGCTGTCCAGGAAGCTTTCTTCCTTCTGCCTTCTCCAGGTTGGAAGAGAGAGCTCAGCCTTGAAGAGTCAGAGTGTGGCAGCTGGGACTGCAGCTGCTGAAAAGGTTGAAGGAAGCTAATCATGCCATGAAACCCAATGGGATTTATCTTCCAGGAGCCAAAGGGGCTTTCATTGCTCCCCTTGTGCTTTACAAATGGCTGCTGGGTTGCTTTTGCCCCTCTGTACTGGAGTGTGCTGGGTTTCTGGGTTAGCTGGCAAGAGGGCAGCTGCAGTTGCGGTGGCTCAGCACAGCGGGCTCTGCATGGCTGCGAGCTGGGGGACACTGTCCAGCCTCTGAAGGGAGAAGGTTCCTCCTTGAGTCTCTGCCCTGCACAGGCAGGTGCTGTGCTGCAGGTGAGACAGGAGAGGGGATGGGCTGAGATATTGCCTTTTGCCAAAGCAAAAAGGAGAAGGACACACGGCACCCACCCCAGGGTAGGGTGGGAGGGGAAGAGTTGCTCTGGCTTGCAAGGGGAGGCAGAAGACCCTTCAGCCTCTTGAGAGCTGGGACCTCACTGGAGGCATGTGTTTTCTTGCTTGGAGCACAACTGTCAATGGAAAAGTCTCGGTACAGACTCAGTGCTCAGAAACACTGTGGGCTGGGACATTTTGGGGAAGATTTTTAGCTGCAGCAAAGAAATTTGGCAGCTTGGAAGCAATCTAATCATCCTTCTCCCATATGCTTGGTTCTATTTAAAAGGGAGCATGTACCCGATTTCTTCCGACCAGCACGGTGACATTTCCAGAGTGCGTTTGGAAATAAATTTGGCATCCGCTGTCACAATCTCAGATTGAGCCCAGTGCGGATAATTTGGGCTCTGAATGCCTTTGCCTCTGCAGAGCACTTCTCCCTGCTGACAGATCCTAAAGGCAGCAGTGGCAGGGATTGCTTCCCACGGCTGGGGTGCCACAAGCACCAGCCATGCTTCAAGGGATGAAGGGCACAAGCAATTTGGTTATTAGTTGGTGGCTCAAGCCCCTTTTCAACAACTGCTGAAGCTGAGGAGGACATTCCTGGGTGGGTGGTGGATGGGTGGTGACCGTGTGCCTTCCTCTCCCGAGCTGCTCTCTTCCCAGCACAGAGGCAGAAGGAGCTGAGGATGCTTGGGCTCATCCTGCCAGCCTCCCAGGAGAGCTAAGGCAGACTCTTTCCCTGTGCCCACTGACAGAAAACCCATCCTCACCCAAGCTCTCTGCTCTCCAGAGACCTCTCTGAGAACAGTCCTGCATCCTCCCACCCAGTACCCTGTCCATCCTAGGGGTGACAGCCCATGGAGGGGCATTTAAGGTCTTCCTCACCTTCTCTCTCCCATTACACACCAGTTGCCTGGTCTGAGGTGATGCCCCAGCAGGATGGGAGCAATGCTGTGCATGGAAGCACTGTCCCACACTGTGCTGGGTGCTGCGTGAAGG
This sequence comes from Todiramphus chloris collaris, assembly GCA_025345505.1. Lineage (NCBI taxonomy): Eukaryota > Metazoa > Chordata > Aves > Coraciiformes > Alcedinidae > Todiramphus > Todiramphus chloris. The sequence continues at coordinate 265,451 of JANVCC010000271.1, forward strand.
TGTGATGAAGCTCATCTCTACCTGTCCACAGATCAAAACTGGCAGGAAAGTGGGTGCCACTTGTACTTCCCTTGTGGGAACGCATAGTGGGTACTCGGGCGGGCAGGCAGGCTCATCTCCATCCTGCAGATGCATCTAATTAATGTCTACTAAATACATAAGGGCTGGGCATCAAGAAGGCAGGGACAACCTCTTTTCACTCGTGCCTTCTGATAAGATATGGGGCAATGGATTCAAGCTCAAGTACAGGAAGCTCCACCTCAAAATGAGGAAGAACTTCTTTACTGTAAGAGTTGCACAGCATTGGAATGGACTCCCCAGGGAGGTTGTGGAGTCTCCTTCCCTGGAGACTTTCCAGACCTGTCTGGGTGCATTTCTGTGTGATCTGCTCTAGTTCTGTCCTGCTCTGGCAGGGGGGTTGGACTTGATGGTCCTCGGAGGTCCCTTCCAACACCTAACATTCTGTGATTCTGTGATCTCTGCTCTCCCCAAGATAGGTGAGCATGGCTCTTTACCTCCTGGTCTTTGCCCCCGCCTGCAGCCACCCCTTGCTCCCTCAGCTTGAGGCCAGGGGTAAGGTGGAGCCCAGCTGGTGGTCCTGGGGGAGCATGGGGCTCTGGGGCTGCACTGCAGCCCTGCTGAGTGTCACCAGTGGTGACAGCAAGGGGCAGTGCCAGGCGGGTGGGAGGGTGTTTGGAGGGGAATGTTATTGGGATGCTTCGCAAACAAGTTCGGTCCTTGCCAGCCTGTCTCAGCACGTTCGGTTGGGGTAGGTGGACTCTCTCTAGAAGTGAGACCAGGTGCCACGTCTCTGACCAGGAGCTGTCCCCTCTGCTCACCCAGAGTCCCTGTTCCTGCTTGGTCCCCCTGGCCCCACCAAGCCCTGCGCTGCCCATGGCTCTGACACAACCTGCAGGTGCACAGAGGTGTGGGTGCCCACGACCACCCAGCCAAGGGGACAGTCTTCCTCCCTTCTTCTTTCTTCCTGATGGTTTTGGTCTCCCCCAGTGCTGCAAAAGGGCATTGGGGTGAGGGAGGAAGAGTGAAGAGGGTTGAAAGCATATGGTCGGATTAATGCTTTGTCTCTGCCTCCCAGCTATACATGTGTTCCTTCTCTGCCTGTGCCATTAGCTTCGTTAGCACCACTGGAGTGGTGGATTAAATCCAGTGAGCTGTGCAATGAACCTCATTGCTTCAGTCAGTTTTAAGGATTATGGTGAATTATGTAGATCAGAATCAGACAGCAATCCAGGCATGGCCTGATGTCTCAAGGGGGTGACAGGGCTGTAGCTTTGCCATTCAGGAGGTTTGCTGTGATCTAATTAGATGTTCAAACAGACCCTCCTGGCCACAGCTCTGCAAACGCCTGCCCGCATTTACCACTCCCCTCTCTGTGCTCAGCTTTGCTCAATCTCTGTAAACAGCAAGGCCCAGGCAAGGCTTGGGGACAGAAAGGGGCAGGAGATGTTGTGATTAGTGTCCAGATGGCAGAGGGTCCTGAAGCCATGGAGGGAGGCAGGGAAGGAAATAAAGGTAGGAAATGAACAGATCTCTCCTGGCACCAGGTAGGAGATGGAACCTGATGTCTCCCTCTGCCCAGGCCGAGCAATGGGGGTTGCAGCAACTCAACTGGGTGCAGGCTGCACCTCTGCTGCCCACTGTGCAGTGCCAGGCAGCCCCGTCTGGGCAGGGACACGCAGCTCTGCACTGCTCCTACCGGAGCTGCCTGCTCTGGGGGTGAGATTTCAGGGGAGCAGAGGAGCACCCAAGGGTAGAAAAGGCAGGATCCCTCACTGCCCAGAAGAGATGGAGCTTCTGCCATGGTCCTGATCTAGTTCCACTGACTGGCATGGTCCTCCTGGGCCATCCTGGTCCAGTTCAGACGTGCCATCTGCTGTCTGCTCCGCCATGCTCTCTTCCCACTGACCAGGGCAGACATAGCTGGTATTTTTTCCCCTGTCTCTCTCTCTTTGAGCCCATTTGCTTCTCCATCACTCTGCAGATCACACAAAGCGCGTTGTGCACTGGCAGTAAAAGCCCAGAAGAAGCCCAACTGCCAGCAGTGCCCTGAGCAAAGTCCCACGGCTCCAGGGGAAGGTGAACCTTGTGCTGAGCCTTGGGGAGTGCTCACCAGTGGCCAGCACCCTCTTGCCAGCACCCTGGGTCAGGCAGAGAAGACCAGGAGGTGGGATGAAAGGCTCTTCCCAGCGCTGGGCTGCAGCTCATAACCAGTGCCACAGAGCACAGCATCACAGAATCACTGCGTTTCCTAGACTGGAAAAGACCATCCAGTCCAATCATTAGCCCAACACTGAGAAGACCTTGACTGAACCATATCCCTCAGCACTATGTCTACGTGACTCTTAAATACCTCCAGGGACAGGAACTCCACCACTGCCCTGGGTGAGCTGTTCCAGGGACTGAGAACCTGTTTGGTAAAGAAATTCTTCCTCATATCCAATCTAAACTTCGCTTGGTGCAGCTTAAGGCCATTTCCTCTTGTTCTATGACTTGTTACTTGTTTGAGCAGATTGACGCCCCCCCTCACTACAACCTCCTTTCAGGGATCTGTAGAGATCAAGAAGGGCTCCCCTCAGGCTCCTTTCTCCAAGCTAAACAACCCCAGCTCCCTCAGCCACTCTTCATAAGACGTGCTCCAAGCCCTTCACCACCTTGGTTTCCCTTCTAGTGCCTCAGTGCCCTTCTTGGAGTGAGGAGCCCTGAACCGAACCCAGTACTCCAGATGCAGCCTCACCAGTGCCGAGTACAGGGGTAGAATCACTTCCCTGGTCCCACTGGCCACACCATTCCTGATCCAGGCCAGGATGGCACTGGCCTTCTTGGCCGCCTGGGCACGCTGCTGGCTCATGTTCAGCCGGCTGTCAATCAACACCCCTCTCTGCTGAGCAGCTCTCCAGCCCATTCCTCCCCAGTGCTGCCTGGGGTTGTTATAGCCAAAGTGCAGGACCCAGCACTTGGTCTGGTTGAAATTCATACCGTTGTCCTCAGCCCATCAATCCAGCCTGCCCAGGTCCCTCTGCAGAGCCTCCTTACTCTCAGGCAGATCAACACTCCCACCCAACTTGGTGTCATCTGCAAACTTACTGAGGGTGCCTCATCCAGATCATTGATAAAGATGTTAAACAGAACAGGCACCAACACTGAGCCCTGGGGGACACCACTCGTGACCAGCTGCTCTCTGAATTGAACTCCATTCCCCACCACTCTTTGGGCCAAGCCAGCCAGTGTTTTAAACCAGCGAAGCTTGTGCCCATCCAAGCCATGAGCAGCCAGTGTCTCCAGGACAGTGCTGTGGGAACAGTGCCAAAGACTTTACTCAAGTCCAGGTAGACAATCCACAGCCTGTCCCTCACCCACCAGGCAGCTGACCATGTTGTAGAAGGAGATCAGGTTGGTCAAGCAGGACCTACCCAAGGGCTGACTGGGCTTGATCAGCTGATTGTCCTGCATGTTCTACGTGATGGCACTCAAGATGATCTGCTCCATCAGCTTCCCTGGCACTGAAGTCAAACTGACAGGCCTGCAGTTTCCCAGCTCCTAGGCAGAAAATGTAGGGAGAATCCATACAGAGACCACTGCATAAGGTCTCACATAGGGAAGGGCTTAGTCTAGCCCAGAATGACTGGTCTCAGCTGTAGCAGTGCTGGGCTTGGGTTTGTTCCTGATTAGTGATGGAAATCCAGCGTAGCGATTGGTATGAATCAGGGTAATTTCCGCATGGGCTATCTCTGCCCTGGGCCAGTGCCCATTCCTGCTTCAAGCCCACCAGGGCTGAAGTACCTTTCAGGCACAAAACTCCCTGGGTCTCCTTCAGTCTGAGGTCAGGAGGGAGGAGGGCTGGCTTGGGCAGACTGTGGTGGCTGCCCAGCAGCACCTCTGGCACCTACAGTGGGAATCACTCACCTTCCTGGCATGAAAGAAAAGAGGGGAGGCAAAATCCAGGTTGGATGTACAGCAAAATGGGAAAGGTCTGGTTAGCCTGGGTTATTTAAAAGGTCTATGAACAAATGGGTGACAGATGTAGTCTCCATGACAACCCACAGCTGGCCGGGTGGGAATTAAAGGGCACTGTGCTTCAGTAGTGTTAGCATCTCAGATTCATCTACTCCTAGTGACTTGGATAATTACGGATGCATTTGAAAGTGAGCAGATCAAACCATGCTCTTGTTTTAAGCCCTTTGGAGCTAAGCAGACACAAGGACAATCATACAAAAGGCTTCTTTTCTGCTAGATCTCCTGGCTCCCAGAAGCGTGCCTCCAGAGCAGTCATTCCCTGGGCATTGAGGGTGGGACTGGTGAGACCTTGTCTGTTTGTTCTCTAGGAGGAGGAGAGCTGCTGGTGACTTCTGGGTTCTGCTGAGTTGTTTGGTAACCTGGTGGTTTCTGAAGAATGCTCCAGGCTCTGAGCCAAGCAAATTAGCTGTGATAGGTAGAGAGCAATTAATGGCAGGTCTTACTGAACACTGTCTCACAAAGGCTCTGCCCCATGGCTAGGGCTTCCCTCACGGTAAGGACCCAAGACTGAGGGTTTCCTTACACCGGGGGAGGTTTGTTACCAAATGCCTGCTCAGCTCTGCACGAGGGCAGAATCTGCCCCATTTACATTGGTGAAGGGATTTCATCAATGTAAGGAAGAAACAAATGGAGACTGGCCTCTCCTCTGAAAAAATCTTTTGCCTGTTATTACTATAATAAGTCTCCAAGTCATGTGTCTGAACGGGCTGAAGGGAAAAATCTATTTTTCTCCCTGTTTTTTTAGGCTGCTGCCTGTGTGATAGTCGCTCTGCAGTCGCTGTGCTGGGTTCTGCGTAGAGGTAGCCAGTTTTTCCTGTTGTTTGTGTGGGTTTTTCACATGGCAACGGCAGAGAGAAAAATCTTTTTTTTTTTTTGAGAAGCAGCAGCAAATGTGATTGTAAAAAGCATCTCAGATTTGCAAGGAAGAGAGGGGGAAAGGGGCAGGGACACAGACATCAGCGCACCTCACTCCTTTCTGCATTTTGGGGCCACTGTGGTTGTTGTGCTCTTCTCAAACAGCCAGGACTGGGGATGTTGTCTTCATCATCTTCTCCAAGGACACCCAAAAACGAGACCGCAGCCTGGGGCACCCTGGGTGTGTTTCCTAAATCACAGACTCACAGAATCACAGAATGGTAGGGGTTGGAAGGGACCTCTGGAGATCACTGAGTCCAACCCCCCTGCCAGAGCAGGGTCACCCAGGGCAGCCCACACAGGAACAGATCCAGATGGGTTTGGAAAGTCTCCAGAGAAGGAGACTCCATGACCTCCCTGGGCAGCCTGTTCCATTGTCACCCTCCCTGTGAAAAAGTTTCTCCTTATAGTTTCCATGGAGCCTCCTCTGTTCCAGGTGTTCCAGCTGGCACCCATTGCCCCGTGTCCTATCATTGGACATCACTGAGCAGAGCCTGGCTCCAGCCTCCTGACACTCGCCCCTTACATATTTAACAACATTAATGAGGTCAAGGCAGAAGCAGGTCAGCCTGAGGCTGAAATTTTGCAGGGAGGTTCTGGGTGTGCTGTGCAGGAAAGGATTAGGGGTTTGAATGGCTTTGTTCTCAGGCATCCTTTGGAAATCTTGAGGTAGGAACCAGGAGAGGTCTGGCTCTGCCTGGCCACCAAGAGCTGTGCAGGGCCCTGAGCTGGCAGGGAAGGCACCCGCACTAATGTGCCCAGTGCCAGCACAGCTCTGATGTGCTGGGTGCCTGGCTGGTGTCCACAGGGGAAGGTGCCACCCCGACCCCTCTCATGCAGTGCAGCCACGTCTGTCCCCTCTAAGGGCCATGAGCTCCTCCCTTGCTGCTTGTTCCAGGCTGCTTCTTCCCAGCGCTCCTCGCTCCAGCCCTGGCCATGGCTGGAAACCACGTGCAGGCACCAGACTGGCTGTTCTGCTCCCTGCCCACCGGGCTGTAACAAGCCGCCGTGCTCCCCTGGGAAACTGTTCCCTTCTTTGGTCCATCACTTCACTCCCACGGCTGATGCATGCGTCACTTTTTTCCCCTTTCTTCATACAACTGCCCTTTAGATATTTATATAGTGTTATCATGTTCCCCCTCAGGCATCATCTTTCTAGGCTATACAAATTAAATTCCCGTAGTCTCTGCCCATAAGTCATCCTCGCCAGTCCTTGTATCAATTTGGCTGCTGTACTCAGGGTGTTATTTTCCTTTTCTGTGTGCAATGTCTCTCTCTCTGTAAAAGCCACACTGAGTATTGTAAGGCATATTTACTACCACAGTGTAAAAATAGGATTAGGACCTGTTTTGTCCAGTGAAGAATCATTCTGGGCTCATACCTGCAAACAAGCTGCCTTTCAGCAGGCTGGCAGCGCTGTGCCACAGCTCTACTCTCTGGTCCATGACTGCTCTGTAGGTGACCACATGGATGCTTCTCCCCCACTGCCTGTCCTTCTTCCCGGCTGGGAGGGTCTCAGTGTGAACCCTGAGTGCCAGTCTTGGTGTACCCCGATCGGGACGTCCTGCCCGCATCTCCCTGGGTTCCTTCTTGGCTTGCGGTGGCCATGAGACGCTCCTCTGCCCCCTGGCTTCTGGTAGCCCCTCATCTGAGCCCTCCCCCAGCTCGTGTGCCTGGTGCCCCCACTGCAGACAGCTGGGCAGTGCCCTGTGAGTGTCCCACCTTGGGCACAGGGGGAGGTTCTCTGTTCTGCTGGACACACCTGGCTTGGTCACCGAGCGGGCAACTGGGGAGCCCAAGGGAAGGTGGGGTGGTCAGCTACAATTTCCAGTGAGCAGGTTGCTTGCCAGCACTTGGAGAAGGCAGCTTGCAGGAGACCCGACTGCAAGAGGCCATCAGAGCATTGGCTTGCCCTTAGCTGGTGGGTGAATCTCTCCCTGGGGGTGCCTGTGGTTAACCCCTTGCACTCTCTACCTCACACATCTGCCTGCCTGCCGCTGCTGCAGCCTCGCGCTGGGCGGTTTCCTTCCGAGGACACGTGGCTGTGGCAGGAGAACGGACGGGGAAGGGAACCTGTTAACATGGCCCAGCCTCTGCAGCGTGACAGAGGCCACGGCAGAGCAGTAACAAGTGCTTGACAGAGAATAAACTCATTCACACTGCAGCTACATTCTATTTGATTCATATTTTCCTCTGGAAAATTAGATTTCACCTCCAGCTGTTGCTGCTTTTATACATTCACTATAAAGCTAACTGAGTAATGTGTGCTAACGGGGTGCCCCGAAGCAATGCTGGCAGGGTTGTTGTGCCTGCCTAGTAGAGAGCCTGGCTCTCACCACCTCTCCCACTCTGCTGTGGTGACCATATGTGGTCACAGAGTGACCTCTTGGAAGGAACTGTTGTAGATTTGTGAGTTCCCGTCAACCAGAACGGTTTCTGTAATTCCTGCCACCATGTTTGGGGTTTGTCCTTGCATTTGATCCGGCTGCATATTCATCTCATTGTACTTGTGGAGGGCAGCCAGCTTACTGGGGTGCAGTGAGCTGCCTTGGGGCTCTGGGCACTGCCACGGAGAGAAAGGGGACGAGCCGAGTCGTGCCTCCAGCTGGTGGATTGGCAGCCGTCGTCCTTCCTCCTGAATGATTTTCTTCTTCTCCCTTGATCTCACCCTTGTTCTCCTCCTGACCTCTCCGTCTGTATGCCAGCTTGGGCTTCTCTCTTGGTTGTTGCCTGCGGGATGCCTTCTGGGGTGGTGGTGTCTGAGACCTGCATAAGGAGTGGGGAGGATGGCTCCATCCTTTAATACCCTTCATGCCTTCCTCTGCCCGTGTCACTTGCTGGTGACTGTCACCTCCCCTCCAAGGGCTGGTGGGTTGTTGATGCAGCATCAAACACATCTTGCTGGGAGAGACTGGACCTCAATCTGCACAGACACTGCAAGCTCCAGTCACTCCCAGGGCCAGCGTGGCAAGAAGAGGTTGTGTGGCTTCAGCAAGTGTAGCAGGAGTCTCAAAAGGAGGAGTCACAACCTCACACTGTCAGGAGGTTTGTTTGGGAGCCATCCTCCTGTTCTCAGGACCCCACAGCTCCCACAAGGCAGGGAGGCCTCACGCAGCACTCAGTCCTCATCACACCCCCTGTTCCAGTGTCAATGCTCTGAAAGGGCTCTGACTGCCCATCTCCAAGCACCCGTGGTCCTGCCTGCACCTCCCCAGCTGCTGCTTGGTAGGGACTCTCTGGACCACACACCATCCCAGCAGAAGGGGCTGGTTTCCAAGCACTGAGCCCCCTGCAGTGCCCTGGGCTACCACAGCCTTCCCTCCCCATGGCACTGTGCCCCTCCCAGCCTCACCAGCCCTGAGTGATCTCAGGTATTCAGAGTCACTTGAAGCACCGCGTGTTACAGTCTCTCTTTCATCCCTGGCATCTCCATATGTTTCATCTTGGAAGGCTTGATATTAAAAAGCATCTCATGAGACGTGGTGAGAGGATTATAGAGGTCAAGTTAATAACGTGTTTCACTTTGCAGCTCCCCTTTAAGCAAAAGCCAGGGTGAGTTGCCTAAACAGGTGGGGACCCGTGAATGACAACATACGGACCAACTTGTCCGGCTCATAGTTTTGCAAGGCATTAAAGTTAATCAAGTACTAATTAACTGAAATACTCTGAAGTATCCCTATCATAGCAACCTTGTGTATCAGAGTCTGTCTATAAGTTCGCTCTTTATATCAAGGCAGCCTACTTTATGGATTCACTGCAGCTTTGCCTTGCACATCTGACCTGCCTGGAGGCTGATGGGTGGGACTGGAGCGTGGCCCCGATTCAGGAAAGGAATCAAGTGTGTTTATAGTTGGAGAGCTGCGTTTAGCTGAATGGAAGTGAAGCATGTGCGTGGGAGTGGGCCACGTGCCCATCACGGCCAGTAGAGCTCTCATAGGGTCCCAGAGAGCCTGCAGGACCTGGCCCTGACTTCCTCAGCTCTCCTCTGAACACATCTGAGTGCCGTGTTTGGTGGTGGAGCAGGTCTGGATGGAGCAGGTCTGAGTGCCTCCAGGGGACGCGCAGCAGGCGCGGTCTGGGCAGCGAGTGCCTGGCAGCACGCAGCCCGGCCTCGCTCGTGCACGGTGGCATCCTGCATATTGAAGACTGCCTGAACCCTTCTGCTTTCATCGTCTTTTCCCTTGAAGGAGAAAATCTCCACGGGATTTGTCCTTTCTTAAATCTGCCGCAGCAGCAGCCCGAGTCTTTGCTCTGCCTCGCTGCTCCTCCGACTTCCACTTGCCTTCTGGTCACATTGGATTTGACACATTCTTTTGATGTCTCTGTTTCATTCAGTCAGGTGATGCCAGGGAGGCTTTCTGCCAGCCAGAAAGCAAAGAGTTACCTCTTTAATGGCTGTGTAAGCCTTTGGGAAAAGCGGAGTTGGGAAGACTAATCCTGAAATGAAAACCCCGTTCTTTCCATTGACAAGGCTGGCTGAAGAAGGAAACCATTAAATTATGGGAAAGGCAGCCACTCTGGGGAAGGCAGAGAATCGGGGTAGCCCATGTAGGCTTGGAAACCTAGGAGCAGAGGACGGCAAGGAGGAGATATGATATGTTTTAAACCCATCAAATTGATTCAGATCTCAGTGGCAGGAGTTTCCATTGGAAGTTGAGGATGCCAGGTTCTTCCTGCCAAGCCAGAACTGCATCCAGCTCTCTGGATTTCAAGGTTGTTGTTCAACCTCTTTAGATTTCTTTCCCTGGCACTTGTGAGTTTCTGCTCCAGGGATAAGAGCAAAATGAAATCTTGTTTCCCAAGCTCTTGCAAAGCTGTCAGCACCAACAGGGAAAGTACAGCTTAAGGGCAAGGAGCAGAAGCCTGGCTGGATCAACCCCCACCTCTGCTGAGTACCAAACCACACAGGCAGGGCAAACTGAGAGTCTGCAGAGTTCAGCCCGGCGAGTACAACAGTGACAAAACTGCTGCCTGAAGGGAAAATCCCTGAGTGGGACACTTGGTCTCCATTCTTTTGAACAGCACAATTTAACCATCCTTTGCTTTTATTCAGACATAAAGCATCACTTTAAGAAGGAAGAGAGCAAGGACACATATTGCCCTGAATGCAGGAGAGAGAACAGATTTTCTGCAAGACTGGCAAAGGATAACTACCAGTTTAGCCATCATCATCTGATATGTGCCCTGCCCTGTTCCCCTCCTCCCCCGTGGTGTGTGCAGTTGCTGCGGGTGCCCCTTGCCTGGCTTCCTGCCCTGTGGCACACACACTGTCCTGCTGTGCTTTGTTTTCTAGCTGTCCAAGGAAGCTCATCTGCCCTGGGGTGCACATCATCCCAGGCACCTTGACGTTGCCAAGAGAGGGGCCAAGCCAGGCTCAGACCCAGGGAAGGAATGGATCTCAGTCGATAATGGGGACTAGAAGAGGGCAGTTTACAGGCTGTCACAAACTGAAGGCTGAAAAAACCTCAGGGATGTTCGAGACATCTACCAGGACCAGGCTCCATCAAAGGCACGCGTTGAGCAGCTCTGAGGGTCTGACAACTATCAGAGCTAGAGAGGGGCTTTGCAGCTAGGCCTGAGTCCCAGACCTGCTGAAGAAAGACATGACCACATCAGTGCTGGGCAGCTCCATCTTCTCAAAGCAGATCAGCCCTCTCTGGTACCCATCTGAATCACAGTTGCTGAGTTCTTCTAGGATACGGTGAAAGGGCTGTGTCTGCTGGCAGCGTTACTGGATCTGAGGTGGTTGGTGCTGTCAGACTGGGATGGGAGCCTGGTGGCACAGGGGCACCAGGCTGAGTTGATCCCTGGGTGACACTGAGGATGCTGGAAAGGAGCAGCTCTCCAAAGGTCAAGCTAGCACTGGTCAGAAAAACCCTTTTAGTTTTCAGAGACAGAAACTGTCCTACACTAATGCCAATTAAATTTTACAGGCATCTAAAAATTTAATCTGAGTGTAATCTCCTTTGCCAAAGCCACGGGTCTCTGATAAATAATTTGTTTTCTCCAAGAAAAGAGGCTTTGGAATAATTAAAGCAAATGATGAGTCCTTTACTCCACCCAGCAGAGGCAAGGCCACCGCTCATCCCCCAGCTCTCATGCTTCCCAGCCTGCTAAGCCACACAGCACCCAAGCACCACCCGGCCAGGAGCTGCTCCCCTCCTGCCCCACCGAGCAGCTTACCAGAGCTACCTCTGGAGATAACCAGACAGGTTTGCTCCTTGCTGCAACATTTGAGGAAGGAAGAGAGAAAGGCAGATGAGAAGGTGCTCTCCTGGTGTGAGTGAGAAGAGCAGTGGGTGTGCTGAGTGCTGCCAGCTCCCAGCTCATCTTCTCCCCCTGCCCTGGCTGCAGGCAGCAGCTGTTGGCACAGGCAGGGGCTGCTCCCAGCAGGGAGAACCCCCCATGGGCAGAGGCAGTACCCGGGGGGTGCAGAAAGGAAAAGGGGACCCCAAACTGCCCAGCCAGGGGTCCCAGCCCAGGGCGGGGGAAAGCTGAGGGGTCACAAGGGGCTCTCCCCACTTTGCTCAGCTTGGGTCCTCTTCCTGTTTCTTCTTATGGCACCTGAGGAGGACTCTGCCTGTTCTGCCTTTGATCCCATTCTGTGTGTTCCTGAACCCAGCACCAGAATCCAGCTCCTGAACACAGCTCCCATCTGCTGCTGGGCCCAGTCTGGGACTCTCCCAGTGCCTGCTCCACAGCACCAGTGGGGACAGTGATGTAATTGCCATCAGGGGGTTGGGTTCCATACTGGTTTTGTATATACTTTTATATATTCCATTTTTTATTATTATTATCTTAATTTTCATTCAAGCTGTTCTAGTTCCTTTTCTAATTGCTGAGTCTCTCCCTCATTCCCTTTTCCTTCCCCTTTGGGGAGGGAGGGTGGTTAACAGAGAGTGGCTGTTACAGGTGTAAGGGGCTGCCCTGACCCTAAACCCTGACAGAATTTCACTGCTTTCTCTCTGGAGGGTTCATTTTTCCCTCAGTGAAAGCAGAGGCTGCTTTCCTCGCCCCTGGGAGGCTCTGCTTGCAGTGCGCGCTGTCCCGCACACCCCTGGTTCTGCTCTGCTCCAGGAGGGAAATGTCAGAAAGCGTTGGTTTTTGCCAAAACCCTTTAGAGATTACGGGAAGTGAGGCAGCAATTAGAGATGCCATAGGTGGGACTTCAGACAGGGAAAGATTCCCACCTTGCTAAGGAAGGGAAGACTTTTCTGCGGGCTCGTGGTGACAGTTTCCTATCTGCTAAATGAGAAACAAGAGCTGCAGGAAGGTGAACGTGAAGGCAGCCAGCTTTCCAAAGAGGGCACGTGCAGTCCATGGTGCCTGAGCTTGGCGGAGCCTGGCTGAGTTATAGTGGCTTTGTCATGGACCGAGTGGCTGCGCTGAGCAGAGAAATGCTATTGTCACGAAATCTCTATAGAGGGAGTCCATGAAAGTCCACTCCTTGCAGAGGGAAGGGAGGCATGTCAGCTGGCATAAATCTACTTGCCAGCGAGAAGAGCAGGAGGGCTGACAGCGTTTGCGTTGGCAGAGAGTGAGCCAGGAGGGGTCTGGAGGAAGCAAACTGGGACATGAACACTTCTGCTGGGAAGTCATTCAGCTGACCTGTGTTTCTGAGGCCCTGGGGAGCCAGCCCCATCGCCTGCTCCAGGAGGGAACCGTACTCACCAACAGCAGCCTGGCAGAGCTGAGCTGGGAAGGCATGGGGAGACACAGCTCCTAGCATGACGGGCAGAGCACATCAAAGGAAAATCAAGTGTCTTCCACTCACCCCATCACCAGGCTGTTTGTCAGAGGAGGTGAGAGCAGGCTGTCATGGATGGGTAGGTGTCAGGGGTGAGCAGATGTCCCCCCCCACCTATCAGCCGAACTCAGCACTGTGGAGACCAAGTAAGGCAGCTTGGTTGGGAGCCCACAGGCAAACCAGAAACCCTGCCAGCAGCCCCCAGCTTCCACCATGATGTTCCTCCCTCTCCACTTGCCCCCTCTCAACCTCCGCCCAGTGATGCCACCAGAGCTGTCACAGCTGTCAGTCACCACGGCAGGACTGGTCCAGACCCCTAAGGCTGGACTCCAGTGCTGGGTGGCAGGGTGGACAGGCTGAGTGTGGCAGAGCCATCCCCCCGTCCAGGGACTGTGCAGAGTCAGGTTATTGTCGGGTCACTGCAGTGCCCACCCCCAGGGTGGGTGTAGGACCTCGCTCCCCCTGCCTTGCCCTGCAGGGAGGAAAAGTGGCAGGTATGTCGAGCTCTGTGCACTGTTAGGGTATTTCTTTTTTCCTCACAGATTTCAATTTTTTTTGGCGCTTGAGGGTAGTTCTTGTAAAAACAGACATAAAGAAGTTAAAAAGCAATGTGCTGGCTCAGAGGAGTCGTTCAATATCCTTATTAAAGATCCGCAGTACTGGAACCATAATAGTACTTGGCACTCAGAGGGCACTTTTCATCTTATGAGTTCAAGTCACTTTACAAGCACTAATGAATTAAGCTTCATAACAGCCCCGCATGCAGAGTCTCACAAATGAATTATTCATCTGTTCTCACAATATAAGCATTAAATAATAATAATAAGCTGGTTAATTCTGTCTCTCCTCTAGTCTGGGGATTGTCTCTGAGCTGATATCAATTCCTTCCCATTTATCCAGCGCTAATGGTCAGTATTTCTAATGTGCAGGATTAGGTGAGCAGGGGTTTGCCGGCATGTTTGACAGTCAGACAATTGGAGTCACACCAGTGGTTGATGGGGCTTCTCCTCTTGGCTCTTCTCTGCTCCAGCCAAGCACTGAGCCTCAGATCCTGCCAAGGGCTGAACTCTCACCCTGGCCCAGATGAGCTCTCAGCCACCGCCTTTCCTTACGTAGATGAGTAGCACAGTTAATGTCCGGGGATACGCACCTTCCAGCAAATTCAGCATCTTCTGCAAGGCTTATGTGGCTGCAGGTTGAGTTATCTGGTGCTTCAGGGATGAATCCAGAAGCAGGCAGTAGGCACTGTGCTCACTAAGAGATACAGGAGCACTACTGAATTGTTTCAAATGCTTGAATTAAGCACAGGTTGGAAGGATCCTGATCCGTCAGGGTGTGGCTGAACAGTCCGTTGAGATGTTGCCCTCAGAGAGTTGAGGTTGAGTGCAGGACGTCCTGGGGCAGTCCTGAGAGGTCCAATTGCTTTGGACCAAAACAGAAGAAGTGATGCTTCTCAACCAAGTAAAACACAAAGGTGCCACTCTGAGGTGTTTAATCTGGTGGAAGCCGAAGGCCCTCCTGCCCCTGGGCACTACCTGATTGTTGTGCCCCTGGGCACTACCTGATCCTCCTGCTCATGCTCATTTTCTTTTAATATGTGAAATCTCCATGTTAAAGTCCCAAACCTTGCAGTTTCAAAACAGCCCATTTAATGTTGAAAAGGTGCAGCTGTTTCCAGCACACCCTCCACAAAAGTAGGCACTTAAAACCAATAAAATGCTTTTCAAATTGAACCTCCCCTCCCCCGTTTTTGGCCAAAGCTCTTCACCTGGTATGTATTAGAAGCAACTAGATTTTCTCTCTCAACAGCAGATGCTGTCTCTTGGTAAAGGCAGACTGTAGAAAGGCGTAACCTTGTCTTTCCCACAGTGGCAGCACCTTCCTGAAGGCACGTGGAGAAATGGTAGGGGCCTGAGAGAGAGGGGGCCAGACAGCGGGTCAGGCAGAAGGTCCTTGTCCCAGTTATTGACCTCCAGGACTGTTGTGTTGTCTCTGGGAGGAGGCAGCTGGAGGCTGAAGGCAGGGGGAACACGACTGGGCATCTCTGACAAGGAGATCTCCCCATCACTTACAGAGAAATAACAAACTGTCTTGACTTGGTTGTCAGGCCTGAGCCACTGGTACAACGAGGGTGAGGGCAGCAGCGGGAGCTGCCCCAGCATTCCCAAAGCGAGGTGCTCCTTGCCCTGTGCCCATGCTGTACCAGTGGAGAGCTGACGGGGGAGCCTGGGACCAGTGGCACTGAGCATTGAATCACGGCACATCAGTTCCAGCCCAGAGGGCTGTGGCACAGTGGGAAATGTGGAAGCACAAATGGTTGGTACCTGTCCAGGCCCCTGTTCCCTGAGAGTCATCAGCAGCTGGTAAATGGGAGCAGGCAAAGTCAAGACTGAGGCATGCTAAGAACCATCTGCCTGTGCTGGAAGCTGAGCTGGTTGGGCCACGCAGCTCAGGGGTTGCTGGGGTACCTGCTCTTACCTGCCAGCACAGGCTGGACAAGGAGAGCTCTGGAGATCTGCCCTTGCAAACAGGGGCTCATGGAGCTGCTCCAGAGAGAGCAAAGCAGGAATGAGCCACAAGCCAGAGCCATCTGTGAAGCAACCTAGAGCCAGAGCAAACCTTTTGCATCCCAGGATGGGCTCAGGCTGTCTCCCCAGGGCATCTTGCAGAGTCCCTGGGCTGTGGAGGTGGATAGCGGGGATTCATCTTCGTGACACCTCATGCTGTCCATGGGGACACGACACTAAGGTGTCCCTGCTCCATCCCCTGTGGCAGCACATCTGTAGGGATGGGAGTTACCCCAAAAGCAGTAGTGGTGACTTTGTGGGCATATGTGCCCTGTGCCAGCAGGGTGGCATGGTCAGTCCTCTGCAGCAGTGGGACAGCTCTCTGACAGCCGACCAGACCCATGTGGTCCTGCCCTCTGAGGGCACTGGAGGTCATTCCTCCCACCCCTACCTGGGCAGCCTCCCTTTCTCCTGGTTTCCATAGTGCCTATTTGGGCAGTAATTATAAGGATGCTGATGATGAACTCACTGCTATATTCATTCATCTGGGTGCTGAGGTCACCACTTCACACTGTCAATAATTATAGCAATGAACACACAATAAAATAAATCTCCAGTTGAAGTCCAAGTCTGGAGGGAAAAAAATCCCAAAAGCTGTCTCTTTGCAAAGACATGAGATAAAGAATTCTCCCTGCCAGGGCTCTGCAGTGTTCTCCCTGTGATCTGGAGAATACAAGTGTCTGATGTGTCTGAAAGGAGGGGTACAACAGGGACTGACTTAGCCAGGGGTTCACACTGCCAAAGCTAGGTGGAAAGCAGATCCCAGAGCAGGGTGCTGTGCCTGCCCCAGAGCTGGGGGTTGGGACACAGCGGCCCTGCTGGCACCGAAAGCCTTGGCTGCGCCTGGGCGGCGCAGGATTGCTGACTCAGCACAGTGCCAGCAGCGAGGAGTCGGAGCGAGCGCGGCAGGCAGATGTGCCGGAGGGGTTTGCAATGGCTTCCCCCCTCCTCTTGCTGGGAATCCCAGCTCCCACTAGAGCTGACAGCTTCCGCTCAGCCCATGACCTTGGACAAGAAACGCGTCCCCACCTGCATCGGGAACAAGGATGCTCCCGCCAGTTTTGATCACAACCCAGAGGTGGAGGCACACGGGGGTTTGTGACCCCAGCCCGGGGTGCAGGGCTGCCCTTGGGCTCACTGGTGCTGAGCTGGTGGCTCCCCTGGGCTGGCGGTGGGAGGAAGCAGACGTGTGCCCGTAGGTTGGTGTGGGGCTGTGCGGGCGGGCACCAGCTGGGCACAGGTAGCACTGCAGTAGCGGTGATCTGGGAGCTGGGGCTGGGGCACTCAGCTCTGCCCCACCACAGCAAAGGGCAGTGTTTGAGGAGCGCTGGAGAGCAGAGCCCCTGAATCACAGCTTGACCTTGCCTGATCGTTTCCGTGTGTAATGACTGGAAATCAAAATGATTTCTATGCCATTCTGAGCCGAAAAAAAAAAAGTGGTTGGGGACTGGGAGTGGAGTATCAGCGAAGGGGTAAGTGTGTGTGGAAATAGCATAAGATTAATTACAGAAGCAACAGCTACTATTGTTGATAAATCAGCTCCCGTTAGGAGAGTTCCCGTGGTCCTGTAACTATCTACCATTCTCAAGCTGGGGTGAATGAACTAGCTAATTGTTTGCTGTGCTGAAAAGCAATCTTCAGGGAGCAGCACATTACATTAAATGAGTCAGCTCCGTGCTGGCAGGACTATTATCAAATATTACAATATTTAGCTGGACGATTTCTACCCAAGCTCAGTGTCAATGGAGAAGGGTGTTGTTTTCGTCAATGTAAAAAGAAAGACAGCAGATACTATTTGTTTCCTGATGACTGGAGATCTGGCAAAAGATGGGATCATTTCACTCGTTAGTGCACTTTTGAAATGAGTCATGTGTGTTTCAGCTCTGCTTCCAGAAACTTAATTGAAAGTTCTGCTGTCTGTTGTTGTAAGAGGAGAACCATATGCTATTGAAAGACATGACTTGTTCTTTATAGTCCAGAAAGATTCTAACAGCATCAGATCCCAACTGTGGTGGCAGTGCCTTCAGAGAGCAGGAATAAATCTAGGAGTTTCTACTGTAAGGACATCAAAAGCCAGACAACAACAACAAAACAAGAGACTGTTTGTGAAAACACCACTTCCTTGTGCTGCTTGGTAGTGCAGATCATCGCTGCCCACGGATCTGCTCGGGGCGAGCAGCCGCGGGAGCGTCTCCCCCGAAGCCGCGGGCAGGACGTGCCGTACAGTCGGTTGTTTGCGAGGTGCTCGCGCTGCTGGCAAGGCTTTGAAAATCCTGGTTAATCATCCCGTGCCATCCCATTCATCCTTTCGTATTATTATTATTATTTGCAAAGCTCTCTTGGCTGGAAAATCAAGGCAGTGAATAACATGCTGGGAAGCAAACAAGCCTCGTGCTGCCAGACTCCGGCAGTGCCAGGTGCCAAGCCGGGAATCCGCAGAGAGCTGGGGGGGTGGGGAACAGTGCTCCCAAGATCCTCATGGAAAAGCTTTCCTGAGAAGAGCTGGAGTCCCTGCGTGGCCATCTCGTCAAAGACTGCGTGCAACTGCACCGCGGAGGGCTTGCTAAGACAGCCCCTGCAAAATGATCACGGGAAAGCAGAAAGCCTGAGGATAGAAGCTGCACTGGCTACGGGGAGCAGTGTGGGTACCTGAGGGTGTTCGTGCAGTGTTATCACAGAGAGACTAAGCCCTCTTTCATCTACTGGAGATGTCCACGTGCACACGGTCTGCCAAGCATACGTGTCACAAGTCAAAGTAGCTCAGTTTATTTGGCTGTGAAGTTCCAGGCTGTTAGGCGTTGGGTTCCCGAAGTTTGTGTTTTAGGTTCAGCTGGGATTTCTGTTTGGACAGACTGTTAGTGGCTCTGCTGCTCACACGGCAATACCAGCACAGCCTCACATCTCTCTTGTGCCTCCTCTACCCACCATTTTACATTTAGACCTTTCCTTCTGCAGGTCACCTTCAGCAAACCACTTAACCAAAAGTATAATTTTAGGTATCTGCTTAAAGCCCAATAGAACAGCACCTGCTTAAGGCAAAAACAAGTGTGTTGGGGATGACAGGGGCTGTTTCCCCATCAGAGGAGCATGGGCTGCACTGCTGCATCCCAGGCAGGAACCGGCTGGAGCAGGAGTGGCTTCTGACCCTGTCTGCACCATGTGGGGAAGGAGAGAATCCTTGCAAAGTTCTGCTGTAGGCGGGACTGCAGCAGACACAGTAATGAAATAATAACAGCCCCGTCAGAAGTGGTAACCTGCAGGCACTCAGCCTTTCCCTAATTCTGCAATTCCCTGGTTTTTATATACACCATATGCTACAGTAGCATATGTCAGAAGAGAAATTGCATGTGGCAGAATAATATGTATAACTTGAACGCAGGCTTGCTATTGTTGATGGATTTCTTCTTTTTATTTCCCTCTCTTTCTCTTCCTCCTTTGCCATGTTTATCAGTTCAGAAAACCTCATTCCGCGCAGAGATGGCCCAGACACTTGCAGGGCTATTCACTGAAAATGTATCCAAGGGTCGACAAAAATGAATACAATTAATGAGTGAAACGGGGGAAACTTGTACAAAGTATTTCAACTTTTAAATAGGGCGATAAAATTGCTCCTTTCAGTGGGCACAGATGGTATCCTCAGGATATTAAACCAGTGAAAAGAGAAGTGAATGCTCTGCACTTCTTTTATGTCAGGAGGGCCCACTGGGCTGGGCTCCTGAAGCAAAGATACTGAGGTCATTTTAGGTGCAGGTTACCCATCACCTTAGAGGGTTCCTGGGAGATCTTACAGGAACTAAAAGGCTGCTGTTATTTCTAGTGCTGTAATGGGAAACCCAGTTAGCAGGGGAAAAATGTTGGTGGTTTTCTCCATTTTTGTCTCAGGCAGAGGAGTAAAATTTCACCTCTGAAAGAATGATCCTGCAAGATGCTGGGTGCTACGTGGAAGGTGGTGGGGCCTCAGGACCTCCTGGGATGCGCTTAGCAGATCGAGTGGTGGCCAGAGTAGAATAAAGGTTGGCAAAAGCCTGGTGTGACCTAAGGGGGACAGTGCTGTGATCCACCTGGTTGCTCTCAAGGCATCCGAAGTTCAGCTGTCTATGACACCAGCTGCTTTGGGAGCCATTCACTCAATGCACTGAGGATGCCCTGTGAGTGTCTCCTAGACACAAGTCAGAGCAAAGGGGCAGGAAGAGGATCTCTCAGAGCACTTTTCTCCTGGAGTGGCACTGAGCTATGGAAGTTGTTTTCAGGTACTGTAGTGGGCTCCTCACAAGTGTTAATGCCAGGTCAGGCCAGGACAGAGGTGAGATTCCAGGCTGACTGTCAAGATTTAGGGCCAGGGCTGTCCACTAGACCTGTAACAGATTCTCTAAGTGAATCCCCTTCCCTCCCCAAGGTGGAAGAGAAAGGGAATAAGGGAGACTCAGCATTAGAAAAGG
This sequence comes from Todiramphus chloris collaris, assembly GCA_025345505.1. Classification (NCBI taxonomy): domain Eukaryota; kingdom Metazoa; phylum Chordata; class Aves; order Coraciiformes; family Alcedinidae; genus Todiramphus; species Todiramphus chloris. The sequence continues at coordinate 285,154 of JANVCC010000271.1, forward strand.
AGCTAGAACAGCTTGAATGAAAATACTACTAATAAAATTAAATATATGCAAATATATACAAAACCAGTATGGAACCCAATCACCCCCAGTGGCAATTACCTCACTGTCACCACTGATGCTGTGGAGCAGACACTGGGGAAGTGCCAGACTGGGCCCAGCAGCAGATGGGAATTGGATTCAGGAGCTGGATTCTGTAACTGGATTGAAGAACACAGGGTTCAGGATCAAAGGCAAAACAGAGAGTCCTCCTCAGACACCAGACATTGAAGTGTCTTGACCCTGGTGACCCCTCAGCTTTCTACCGAACAGTCCATGGGCTGGAATCCCTCGCTGGGCACTTTGGAGTCCCCTGTCCTGGCCACCCCCACCCTACACAGGTGCCACCTCTTTCTGACTGCACCCCAACGTGGGGCACAAGCCTGAGCAGTGACCTCGGTCTGCACAGCAGCAAGCACCAGCAAGAGCCTTTCTGCCCCCCAGTCCCTGGCAGTACCACACTGTCCCCCGGGCTGCCATGGGTTTTCCCAGACATTCTTCCTGGCAGTCACACTCTTCCTCCTCCAGGGCTGGAAAAGCAGGGCTAGGTGAATATTTCTCCTCTCTGCTGCACACGTGAGAGCAGCAGGGGCACCAGCAAACCTGAGGCCATGCAGGAAAGGCAGATTTTTAATGACTTGATGGGTCTTTGATTCCAAATTTTTATATATATAAGCATATATAGCAGCATGAGTCATGCTGATGCTCTGGGAGCACAGAAGGACAGTGAAAGGAGTGTCTGATCACTAGCTAATTTGAAGATCTCCCCCTGTGCTGGATGCTCACCAGTGCCGAGACGCTGCTGACCTAATGGGTTGCACAGAGTTTTGGGAGCTCAGCAGCTTCCAGGAGTCAGACTGGTCACTGCACTAATCAAAGAGTGGCCTGAAAAAGCCCCCAGGTACCCGGTCCATGCCAGGCACTGAAGATTGCCCTCTTGCCTTTCATTGTAAAGCAGCATGTTGGTTTTAAGCTGCAAAAATGGGAAATAATGTTTCTGAAATGACCAAGCATCTGTTGCCTCCATCTTTTCTCCGTAGAGTGAAATGCCCACCTTGCAAGGGGCTCACAGAGGGGCTGTGCCCCTTTTTCATCTCCCAGTCACCCCTCTGTGCTGTAGACTGTTGTGGAAGATGCAGTGGCTCTGGTAACCATTACTGCAGGCACAGCAGTCAGTATTCCTCCTGCCCCACTCTCCTGCAAGCCCAGAGGAGCTGCCCAGCCCCGGGGAGGCCGTACTCTTGCAGCCGTGTTAGAGCAGGGGGGTTGGGAGGATGGCACATCCAGCTGTGCTCCACTGGAAACACGCTGAGAAGCAGGACCTCTGAAGGAGATCTCTGCAGGTGGCTGAATTTAAATTCCCAGGGACTAGGACAAGCAAACGGATCTCAAGAGGCAAGTTTTGAAGATTTATCTTGCCTACAGAAGCAAAGCCAGCTGCAAAAATTGCAAAGTGCACATTTGGCAGTGCCAAATAAGCCCATTTCTGCCTTGGGGCAGGCAGGGGCACTACAGCTGTAGTAAGGCTATGGTGGAGGAGGAGCCTTAAACCCAAGCTTGGGTCGTTGCCCCTTTGCCTGCCAGGTTTCAGCCCACATCTGGCAGCTCTCGCAGGCCCAGATGTTGCAGGCTCCACACGACAGGTGGAGACCCTTGTGAGACACAAGCAATGGGTGCCTTTCTACGTCCCTCCCCGTGTTTCCTGGCCTGTGCCAGCAGCTGCCAAAGCTCTGTAGACATTATCACCAGAACACTGTCACAAGGAGGGTTATTTTCACTCCTGATGGAGACTCAGACACAGCAGCCACGAGGCTCAGAGCCACCTGGCAGGGTGAAAGGCAGCATGTGGGCAGCCCTGGGGTGCTGGTGCCTCTGGGAGCACCCAGTGAGGTACCCAGTAGCACGAGGCTACTTTGCTCCCATTTGAGGGCAAATTAGTGAAGTGGCTAAACTCAGCCACTCACAAGCTATTGCCAAGCAATGCTCAGCATGCTTCAGTGAACCAGATTGACATGTTTGCTAGAGAACAATAATTTGCCCATGTTGCCAGGTCTCTTCTCAGTTAGTACTTACATTTTACAGTGCCCCGAAAAGAAGAATGAGCTCAAATCTGTCAAGAAACTGCTGAGAAAAGAGATCTTGTGAAGGTCAGAGGTGATCATTTCCTTTACTGTTTACTAGTTGTGTAAGGTCTCTCCAAGAGCTTCCAAATTATGTTCCTGTCCCTCATTGTCTTTTGGGGTAAATCACTGTGAGAAAGCACAAGCTACAGTCACTCCTTTCTTGCTGTTGATCATTTCCCTTGCTGCAGCTGACACACACAGCCCAGAGTCAAGGTTTGCTGGGCTGAAGGATCTATGTCCAGAAGGTCTCTGTGTCTTGCTGATGTAATTTCTAGGTGGATTTGTGTAGGAGACCTGAGAAGGCAAAGTCCCTCTGAGAAACCACCTGGGAAGAAATTCCTACCCATAGGCAGCAAGACAATAATAGTGTATTTTCTGAGTTGCTGAAGCAGGAGTTGGTTAGCTGTGTAAGATAACACTCTTTAGTAGCCTTCAGCAATGGCACACGCCTTTGGTTCCAACACAACAGAGTATTGTCCTAAGGGCAAAACCAATGAACAGAGGATACCCCATCTGCCCTGCCTGCAGCAGATGTGCCTGTGACACTGGCACATCTCTGTGCCTGGCCTCCAGCCACCCCGAGGGCTGGCGACCGAGTGTGCCCAGGACCCGGTGCCAGGCTATGAGCTGGCTCCTGGAGAAGACCAGCTCCTGCCCTGCTGGCAGCATAAGGCGGGGCTTGCCTTTTTGTGGCTCTTCTGGGGAGTTAATGAAAAGAGCCCAAGGGATTGCAAAGAGGTCAAGGAGAAGTGGCATTGCTGGGGCTCTTAAGAGGAAGGTCAAGCCAAAGACAGAGCAAAGCTCCAGGATTTCTTAGCCCCAAGGCCAAGCAAGAAGGATGGCCATGGTTGAGCGGAGGAGGCTAATGGCATTCACAGGCTGGTCTGGGGATACCTGGGTGCCTTGCTAGCTGTTGGCACGAGCATTACCTAATATTGAACAGCAGCAGTTTGTGGAGGTTGAGCCTCACAGGAGCAGCTCCGTGGCATTTCTTCGCAAACAACACAGGGCTTCTGTGAGAACCTCCAGGCTCGGCTGCTTAAGCTGCACCACTGGGTATTTACACCTGTTTGCCGTCTCCTCTTCACAGTCACTTTGATTCCGTGAGCAATTAGCAGGTCTGGTGCTGGGAAAAAGTGTTGTGGCGGGCACTGTGGGACGGGAGCAGGAGTTATTTTTACGTCTGTAGAGCTACTGCTGTGCTGCACTGCTGCCCAGAGCAGCACTCTGCTGCCTGTCAGGATAGAGCTCTGCCAGACGGGGCAGGGGGCTGAGCCAGTGGCCCCAGCAGCACGGAGCTTGCTGAGGCCCGCACTGTGCTGCAGAGCTGGCACACGCTGCCAGGCTCACTTCTCACGGGGAAATGCTCGGGGACTGATGCTCAGTGGAACACCCAGGGGTGCCTTTTGGGGCGGGCAGGTGCGGCAATGCAGAAAGGCACATTCACAGCCACAGAGCGAGTCAGTTGGTCGGTCACCACTGCGAATGGGGAAAGGCTACAGCTAAACGGGGTGCTTTTTTTCATCCCATTTGTAAAAATAAATAGAAGTCTCTGAGCTCCCTGCTGCAAGCCCTAAGCAAATTTAGACCTCATGCATCTGAGCCTGTGGTTCTGAATGTCAGCAGATGGCCCTGGAGCTGCTTCTGGTACACGATCAGAGGTTTGCAAGCCTTCCGCACCTCTCGCCCCTGGAGCTACGGAGTGCGTGCCTTCTCAGCTCAATCTGGTCTGAACACATCTCAGGAAGGTGACTTGGAACACACTTTGACCCATGGAGCTGGCAGGAACAATGTGGCATCCTGGGCATGGCTCAGCAGACAGGACCCTCAAGCATGAAGCTGGATACAGTCCCAAATGCAGCCAAGCAGTGAGCTGGAGCTGACAGCTGTCTGCAAGGGCCGAGGAGCCTCAGTGAAGGAGCCCCTTGGCCATTCAGGGGAACTGTCAGCATCCCTGTGGCTTCAGGAGACTCTAAGAGCAGCTTTCTCACACTGTGAGACTGATTTACCAGTGGTGCCCTGGCCTCCCTTCTGGCTGGTGGGATGTGGCATGCTACGTTCTGCCCCTACGGGAATCTTGAGCTGGCTTGGCCCTGAGTGCTGAGACTCAGGAATAAAAAACCAAACCAGCTGGAGAGCACTGGAGACCATGGGCAAACATCCCCGCAGGCATGGTGCAAAGCCTTTCCTACTTCCACCAGCCAGTTGTGGCACAGAGGAGCCCAGCTGGGAGCAGGCCCTGACCCATCCTGCCAATGGTGTGGGCTCCATTTGCCCAGTCAGGGGATCGAGCTGGGGTACATACAGATAATAAACAATATTTGTTAATGAAGCTGTTGTCATTGGTGGCATCAAGCTGTTGCTAACAGCAGCGTCACTAGCTCACACACAGCAGCTCCCTGGCTGATGCCCCAGCAGGCAGTGTGGCTCTGGAGGGTCAGGGTGGCGAGCTAATGACTTTTAGGCTAACAAAGTCAATCAAGGGTTCCTGCTTTCATCAGATGTAGACATATCCTGCAGTCCTGGGCTGCAACAGCACACACACAAGAGCCCAGGGCAGGCATGTCCTGCCAGGCTCCCAGCACATGCGCTTGGTCCCCAGCCCAGCAGAGCCAGAAGCCCTGCCACCCCCCACGCCGTGCCTGCTGCCCTGACAAGATTGGTGGGGCAGCTAGAAGTGTTTGTAGCTGCCTTGTAGAAAGCAAGCATATTGTTGTCTTCTGCAACCCACACAGCATGGGCTCAATCCCTCCTCTCTACACAGGCCCTTGGCTGCTGCTGCTGTGAGTTAGTGCAGTGCTGCAGTCGTGGATAAACTCCATACAAGCTGCAATGTGGCTCACAAGATGACCTTGATTCAGGGAGCATTTCATACATGCCATCTTCAGGTCAATGGACCATCCCCGTCCAGGCTGCTGAAACCTTCAGTATGTTACTGTACTGCATCCCTACACTGCTCCCAGAGGATATGAATTCACCCCAAACTTCTGGGACAAGTTTTGCCAAATCCAAGGTGAAAGCCTCGCCGCAGGGCAGCCTGTGCTGCAGCCAGCCTCGTGCTCCAGCAGGCACAGGAGCCGCTGTGTCACAGGAAGGAGGACACAGTGGGTAGGAGGTGGAGGTGAAGCAGCAAATGTGCCTCTTTGGAAGCAGGACTCCAGGAGTCAGGAGCAGGCCTGGTAGTTCATCTGACCCAGTTGCAGCAGGGAGTCAGACTGTCCTGAGAGACATCTGTCATGGCATCTGGAGGGTCCTGCCGTTATTTACTTATTTAGCCTTGCACCTCCCGATGCAGATCCCAGGAGTAAGATGTCTAGTTAAAACATGGATCTCCGTGAACTTGTCAGCTTAATTTTCTAAGACTGAAGGTCAAAGAACAGCTCCGGCTTCCAGGAGGTTGGAGACATCATGATAAAGTAGCCAGGGGTGAGCAGGAATAGTCTGGAAAACACGAGAAGAAGGTAAAGGCAGGCTGGATATTAAACATCTTGAAGTGAGCCCTTGTTTCTGGTCCACAAAAGGCAGACCCAACAGAGATCCACATGGAGCTCAGCACCATTGTGCCCAGTGATGAAGCAAACTAGGGTTGTGAGGAGAGGGTGTTCTCAGAGTTGTCTAAGTGGGACTTGGAAAGGAATCATTAACTCTGCAAAAATTCATTCTGGTGGCCAAACTCCCAGGGGATCAAACCCAAAGCCTCAGCAGGGTGTGGGTCCTGAGGTGCCTGGAGTGGCTCTTCCCCTTTGCTTGCTCCATCCATGCCATGCTGAGGTGGTACAGCAAGTGGCACCACCCAGGATGGCAGCAGAGCAGCGACTGGGTCAGGGTTGGGATTCCTGCAGTCTGTGGTGACACAGCAGCTCTCCTGATGCTGTTGCAGTTGTGTGAGCACTGAGCTGGTGTTTGTTGGGAGTGAGGCTCAGGACCCCAGCATGAAGTGTCAGGCTGAGTGCTGCTCCAGGGGACAGCAGGAAGCTGTGACTGATGGGGTGAAGGTGTGACAAGCGGGGTGAAGGTTTGATGGGCAGGGTTCAGGATCAGTGCTGCAACACCCCAGCACGGGGACAGCATCCCCTGCACTGTCTCAGTGGCGGGTCCTGCAAAGCCCAGAGGGTGGGTTGGCAGCACGGGGAGAAGGGTCCCAGCCCTTGCAGGGTGGAGGGAGGGACCCGGGCTGACGCGCATAGGGCTGTGACAGTTGGAGTGCCAGTGAGCTGCCTGGGCTCTCTCCTCATGTGAGGCTGGGTCCCTGTGCCCTTCTGGAGGAACAGGGGATGCTCTGAGTGCCAGCGAGCGCAGCTTCACAAAGGGACACGGTGCCAGTGCTGCTCCGGGTCACCAGGGAGACTGCTGGGAGTGTGTGTTGCTTTGATGAAGACAAATGACCACATTTGTGTCAGCTCCAGAAAAGTAACATCTGCATGGGGCCTTAATGAAAAGCCAGGTACCTGGTAATACAATTACCATTTGGATTGTCAGCAGCACATTAATCCCTTTTTTGGCTGTGTGCTGATGTTCCTCTGGGGGTATTTTCCACAGGTAGGAAATCAGCAGAGCTCTTGGGGCTCAGAATTTTGTTGTTATCTGGGGGGGGGAGGGTGTTTACTTTCGTGGACCCACATTTCTCCTGTCCCTGGAGCATTCAGCCTCCGGCTTCTTCTGATGCAGCACAGGCACAAGGGGCAGCTTCACCCTTGGTGCCCTGTCCTGCAGAGATACTGCTGCAGGGGCAGTCATGCCTCTATCTTGAAGAGGCCAGGTTTGCAGATTCAAGCCCTGCTCCCAGTCTGGGCAATGGGTCAACAGCAAGAGAGGCCTTAAGGCACATCCCGAGGGAAGCTGAGCATCTTCGGCTCCCAATGAAGGCAGAAGCTTGGCTGGTAGTAGAGCTCAGAGTCCAGGTACTGATGCAGAGTGACTGGTCTGCTGCCTCGCTGCTGCATCCTGCAGGGAGACCTCAAAGCAAAGGAAGGTTTAATGTGCTAATCGGGGTTCCAGTAGCTCCTAGGTCATGGGGACACCAAGTCTATGTTTGCCAAGGTCCTAGCTTGCTAAGTTAAAGTTGGGACCAGCATCTCTCTGGAGTCTCAGTGAGGGCCATACAGGCTCCCAGCCAGCCCCATGGCAAGACCACACCAGCCTTGTGGAGCTGAGCTTGTGGAAGGATGTAGCGTTCCCCAACCAGAAAAGGTGCCCATTGGCTTGCTCTGGGCTCAACCTCCCTGCCCCTGTCACTTCACCATCTCCACTTCCAACATCAGCATCTTCAAAAAAACCCTTCAGCTGATGGGGGATCTCGGTGGGCTCCAGCAGGAGCCCTCTAAGCTGGGAGGGACTTGCTGCAGCTGCACTGCTGCTGCTCAGGGAGGTGGGAGGAGGAGAGCTGGCAGCAAGCAACGGTGAGTCTTTGCCTCTTACACTCTTCCATGCTCCTTCTTGTGCTTCCGACTCCCTTTTCTGGCCATGCATGACATTAACAGCTGTTCTTAGATAACCACAGATGCACAGGGAGTCGAGGCAGCTGACAGCACCAACATCCAATCTCTGCCCAGCACTTTTCCTTCCCCTGCCTGGTTCAGTTCTCTGTCCCTCCCCGATGTGGAGACCGGGGACCTCTGGCGATCATGTGGCTTCCCTTCCAAAAAAATATCCTCTTGATGGCAAAAAAAAATGCTTTGAAACATGCATTTCAATGAGTCAAGCAATATTTTTAGAGTGGGATGCAGTCATGGGATGAATGGGGAGGGGCACAGCACAGCCTGTCCTGTGTCCGGGAGATAAAGTGTGCATGTCCCAGAGCAGGAGGAGTGGCTCTGGTGCTCACTCATCATGCAGAGTGTGTTCCTTCTGGCTGTGTTTGCTGATAGATTGCTGCTGACCACAGTTCCCCAGAGGATCTACTTTTCAAAGTGCCACAGCCTTAGCCTGTGTCTCCCTTCAGCCCTGGACCCCAAGTGCAGTGTGAGAATTTTCAGCCCAGGCTACAGCAGGTCTGGCAAGAGCAAATCATTATGTCCCAGTGGGCCTTCTGAAGGGCTCAGAAGCACTGTGAGATCTGTGGATCAACGGAGCTTGTGGTGAAAGGCTCATTGGCACTACTGCTGCAGAGCAGGGGAGGGCTGAAGCAATCACCTGCAATGTGCAATGTCCTTTCACCTTCATTTTGTTGCTACATATTCAGGCAAAAGCCCCTCCCAACCCTCTGCATGCTAGTGCTGACCAGTGGTGCTGGCCACAGCCTGGGGCATCTGGTGAGCACTGTCCGTCCATCAGAGCCCATCACCAGTGCACAGCACCAGCAGCATGACCTTGTCTAGCTGTAGCCTGTGCAGGAGAAGGGCTCTGGCTTCTCCTGCCATACACACAAAGGGCGGCTCAGAGGTCAGCTGTAAATCGTGCTCTCGGAGTGGTTGGGAGATGCAGGGTGGCAAGCACAGTTGCCCAGGACCCTACCAAAGGGCTGGAGCATTGCAGAGCAATGCTGTCAGCTTCCAGACTCCCAGCCACCAGCAGGACACTGATCCTGGGACAGAGCAGCCCTGTAGACTGGAAGGGCCAGACTCGGGCACAGGGGCATGAATTTGCCCTCCCAAGTCCATTGAATGCTTCTCACGAAATCTTGAATGAGCCACTTACTGCTAAACCTGTGTAAGGCAAGGGTGGGGCATCCCTGCCCCATGGAAGAGCTCTCATCTCAGAAAAATCCTCAATAACTGGAATGCAGTGGGATGGCCGTGTCAGCTCCTACAGGGACTGCGCTGTGTGCAGGGGTGCAAGTGGGAGATGGTCAGAAGCCACTTTAGGCTGGTGGCATCTTGATATTATCTTGTCTCTGGAGGTGTTTCTGATGATAAGTCAGCTCACCCTGCCTGGTGGTACATTACACTTCCCAGACAGCAGCACAAGATGCCCTGATGATAAAGTTTCAAAGGCAAGACTAGGTAGGGCTCAATATATTATCATCTTACTATTAATACAGCTTCAGGTGCCAAAAAGCAGCTTTCCTGGCACGCTTTCAGAGCTGTTATGCCAGACCTGCATCCCAGCTGCAACTTTGACAGTGATGCTCTTGAGCTGTACTTATTCAGGTGCAGCATGCAAATAAACCACAGAGCAACCGAGCAATTAGCAGGATCCTCAGCCTGTCCTGTCCTAGATGTTATTTCTAAGCATGTCCTTGGCCAGGACTGTTCAGGGCGGTTCAATTCTGTGGACTGAAGGTCCCAGGGATCTGGTCGGGATAAGGAACTGCTTCATACCAGTGTTGCCAGGTCCTGCCATCAGCAAGGCTGATCCAGATCCCCGCTGGGCACACACCCTGCAGGCACAGCCGGGTGCAGACCGACCAGTGCAGGAAGCAGGGCAGTGCCCGTGGGATGGGTGCAGACAGAACGAACAGCCCCGTCCTGCACCTGAGGCTTAGAGCTCAGAGAAAAAAAACCCTCATGAGCATCCTCATTATCCACCTGCCAGACCCTCAGTCCCTCTGGGGCCTGACTCCAGCACTGCCTGTCGCGCTTACTGGCTAGTCTGGCTGGAAGTTAACTGGTGGATCTGGACCACACGCACACAAGAAGATGCACACACAGGGAAACTAAGAAAAGAGGGTAGACTGTATGCTTGTTCCTCCCTGTTCTCCCTGCAGCCCTCCCTTTCCCCACCTTGGACCCTTCTATAACAAGTATTGCGCAATCCCCAAATTCCCTGGTTCAACCCCCAAACTTCCCCCAGGAGCCCCCCGGGAAGCCCTGGGCACTTTGTGCAGCAGCCCTGTTAGTGTGCACACCTTCCCAGAGGGTTTCTGCTGCTGAATCCCCACTGGGAGGGTTGCCACAGAGGCAAAGGTGTCACTGCTCAGCCGTGGTGGTTTAGGGCTGTTTCAGGGTTAGCTGAGGTCAGCACCAGCTCGTTTTCTCCAGTCACTCTGTTTATTTGCATCATCTTCACACAGCAGTCCTCGAAGGACAGGCACCAGGACGCAGCAGGGAAAGTGTAAAAGAAGGATGTTCATCGCAGGTTTAGCTGAGCAAAGCTCTCGTTTGAGGTGCTGTGCTTCTGTACAGCGCAAATATGTGTGAACACACAAGCACCATAGCAGCCCTGTCTTTGAAGGCTATTTGTAGCTTGTGCTGACCCCTTTAGCAAAGAGTCAGTTGTCAAATAACGGCACAGGATAAATTGGCATCTGTGAAAACTGGAACTGAGACCACCACGCTCGTTACATGGGAGTGCAATTTGGAGTGACGCGGCAGCCTTGGGAGCCTGCGTTGTGTCATCCCTGCTTAACTCCCATCTCTGAGAACAGGAACAAGTACCCACAGCATCGTGTCTCTCACCACCAGACACAGCACAAGTGGTCACATGAGTCCATAAGGAGCCCAGGGCCCCCCTGTGCAAGTCGGACACAAATTCGCATTCACAGACTTTTCCAGTCCCGGATGGCTTATGAGCTATCCTGGTAAGACAGGCAGAGAAGATACCGTAAGCCTGGCTTTACACGTGGGGAATTGAGGCACCAAAAGGTTTAAGTGACTTAACAGAGATTCAGAGAGGAGCATCTCCAGAGCCCAAGCGCAGAAACTTCCCTGGAAGAAGGTCTGACCTTTCAGTGCCCACTACATCAAAAATCCGGAGTGGCACAAAACAAGAGGTTTCAGCAGCTATGGAGGAGCATCCGCGCTGCCAGCCCAGCTCCAGCGTGTCCCCAGCTCCTCTTCGCTGCATCAGGCTGGTGGGATGCAGGCAGCCCCTGGGGACAGTGCCCTGGCAGAAGCCTGTACCCCCTCCTGTTCTGCTCCGGTGCGGAGGGTCTCATTCCCTCCTCTGGGCAGGGTGCACAGAGGCCACCCAGATGGGCATATAGGACACTGGTGATGCTGGCACAAGGCTGATGACAAGGTTAGGAAAGCAGCTAACCTACTGCCATGAGTGAGGCCCATGAAAGCAGCCCACGTGGCCACACACAAGCCTCTGGAGCCCATTGGCACATGCAAGGATTGCTCTAGAGATGGAGAGGGAGCTAAAAGATCCCAGGGAGCTCTGTAACCCTCTTTGTCCCCAGCTTGCCTCTGTTGCCCTGAGCCCTCCTGGGGTCTTCTCAATGTATTCGTCTCCCTTTTCTTAGCTTCTCCTTCTCCTGGGTGCTTTCAGTGGCTTGTGTGACAGCCTGGGGAAGGGTGTCAGCTGTGCCATGTGTGCACCTGTGTGTACAAGTGTGAGTGTCAGCACGGGTGTGCATGCACGTGCGTGCGTGGAAGAGGGGAGGCAGTCCTGTAACCTATATAACCGCACGTAACATCTCCCCAGCACTGCTCTTGAGAGCAACTGGGCTTTGGAAGAGGCAGTGAGGACCACGGGCAAGAGCATCTGCATGGGCAGGAGTGTCTGGGGTGCATACAAGAGGGGTGAACTGAAGGAAGGGTGACGATGGCATGTGCTGCCCATGCTCGCAGTGACCAAGGTGAAAGCCAGTGCTCCCAGGCAGGAGCTGTGCACCACCCATGGGATCCATCTCTGGGGACATTCAGGTCAGGGCTGGCCCACCTAACTTGCCCATGGCTCCCTCCATCTTCAGTAGTAAGAGGCATACCTGCCTCCCCCTCCCCAGCTCACCTAGGAGCCTGTGACCCCCAGGGGTCAGGCACTCAGCACCCTTGTTAGCCCCAGCTTCCTCCATCCTCCTGACACAGACCAGCCCACGGCCCCAGGTTTCCTGAGCTCTGTAAGACTTTGGAAGGAGGTCAGCAGAGAGGTACTGAAGTGCTTTTAGAAACACCTTGTGTTTCCAGACGTGGGAGACGAGGACAATCAATGCTGGCTGCTCAGGTGTCACGTTTGGCTTTCTAGAAAGCCAGAGATAGATGAAAGATTTTGAAAGCCCCACATGCTGAGATTTATTTGCTTCTTTCTGGTGTTCCAAGCTGTTTGGCATGCTGTTGTACCACTGCAATCAGAAGTCCAGGGCTTTGCTACTTAAAATACAAGAAAGCAAGCTGAGTTTTCACATAAGCCCGTGGCTCCTGGAGCATGTGAAGCCCACACCAAATCCTGTGAGTGCAGGAGTTGGCCAGGTGCTCTGGGTGTCTGTGAATTAATAAATTGCCTGCTGAACTCTGAGCTGCGGGGAGAGCTTTGGAAGTTTCCTGCAGAAGTGCAAAGTGGCTCTGCAGCGCGTGCAGCCCCAGCCGGGAGATGCTCCTGGTCAGGCAGGGCTCGGGGAGGGGAGGCTGTGCCACCCCTGGAGACCCGGAGGGGCTTCTGCGGGCTGAGGTGTGAATTGTTATGTGGCAAAACAGCCTCCCACCTGCTTCACAGCCTCCCCAGCCGGGGTAGAGCCTGGCCAGGCTGAACTGGCCTCAGGGCCCTACAGCTGCAGGGTCCAGGGCCAGTTTCCCCATCGCTGCCAGTGGCAGCAGCAGGCTTGGCTTTGCAAACCAATATTTGCAAGAGAAAAAAAAGAAAAAGGTATTTGTTGCTGGTTTGGGTTTTTTTTTTTTTTCCTAATGGAAAGCTGTAAGGTGCTTTAGCTACAGTGGGGAAAGGAGGACTTGAGGAATTGTGTATGAGAGCAGGTGTGTGGCAGTGTCAGCTGTAGCTGTGAATCCTGGTTCTGCAGGTGCTGCTGGGGGGATTTGAGACACATCTGCTATAAATTCGGGGTAAAAGGGCTTTGGTGGATTTTAAATCTCCTTTTCCTGTGAGGAGTTCACATCTCGGATTTGTCTCAGTGAATCATAGGATGGTAGGGGTTGGAAGGGACCTCTGGAGATCATCGAGTCCAACCCCCCTGCCAGAGCAGGGTCACCCAGGGCAGGCCATGGGCTGTGTCCCTGCCCTGTCCGTGGTGAGACCAGGACTGCTTCCAGTAATCCCTCTCTGTCTTGTTCTTTGCTTTTCTTTGGGACCAAGCAAGTGTTTGTCTCTGTGGCTCTCCATTAATATTACATACTGTAGGTTTTTGAAGCTCTCCTGTGGTTTGGCTTGAGGTTGTGGAGTCTCCTTCTCTGGAGATGTTCAAAACCCGTCTGGATGCGTTCCTGTGTGACCTGCTCTAGGTGGTCCTGCTCTGGCAGGGGGGCTGGACTAGATCATCTTCAAGGTCTCTTCCAATCCCTAAAATTCTGTGATTCTGCAATTGGCTGAGGGCCTCACTTCATACCTGGCTGATTCCTGGCTCAGAAGGAGGGTTATCAGGTTGGGAAGCATTTGGTTCATGCCAGCATCGTGCTCAGGAGCAGATGTCCAGCATTCAAGGAACGGGATGTCAGAAGTGCAGTAGGGCAAAGACTGAGCCCCCAGACACCAGGGGCAGATTTGCCTGAGTGGAAGAGGTGTCTCTACAACAAGATCCTGAGGCCCTGATGGAGCTAGGGCTGGGTGCTGGATACTTAAAGCCCGACGTGGCAAAGCCCTGGGTAGCAGCCCTGCCAGGGATCCCCACTGCCACTCCCTGAGAGGGTGATCCTGAGCTGCAGTCCAGTGTTCATGAGAGTTGCTCTGCTGAAACTATTCCCAAGGACCCAAAGAGACCCATCTTGCCAAACTGCTGCACCAGCCTGGGTGTAAGGGGTTACGTACACTCCTTGGGATTTGCACAGCGACAGACTCCTCGCTCCGGGCTGCAGCGAGGGGCTGTCTCCAGAACTGTGGTCATCAGTGCTGTGGGGTTTGGAGAGGGACTGCCCCCCATAAGAAGCTGTGTGCGTGGTGGGACCACAGAGCCCCCTCTGAATCCCACGCCCCTGCTCTCTGAGCTTCAGCTCAGCAGGTCTCCTTTGCCCAGCAGGGCCAGCCTGCCCTGGCTCCCGCAGCTGCAGTTCCCACTGACTCCTCGACTCTTGCAGGACGTTAACTCCTGGGAGCTGGTACAGGGAGCTGTGATGTTCATGCAGGGAGTCAGCTGGTGGTAGCTGCGCTGGCCCTCTTCACAGATGTCTGCGGGGCACACGAGCCCAGCACAGCTGCCCGCCTCTCCTGTCCAGTTTTATGTCTCAGAAAGAAGGAAATAAATGACCCAGAGTGAGATTTTTCAAGCTGAAGGGTGACCGTGTCAGATGTGGTCCTTTTCAAGGCATTCATGACATCTGCAGCCCGGAGTGGTGGCTTTCCCGCGGGAGCTGCTCCAGCTGTACCTGGTGGGTGGCTGCACCCTGACTTCCCAACCAAGGCAGCGTGCCGACCTGACTGCCAGCAGGCTGTGCCCACCTGGGCACCCCACAGCTCGAGAGCCTCGTGCTCCCGTGCCAGGGCTGGGGACAAGTGCTCCTCTTAAGGGTGTGGTGTTCCCAAAGCACAAAGGGGTCCGCAGCCTGCAGAGATCTGCTGGTGTCCTCCATCTGGGTTGCTCTTCTGGTGTAGATAGCACTCGGATCCTTTTCTGTTGCAGAACCCTGGGCTTTCCTCGGCTTCCCAAGTTTGCTCTTGCCTCTGCTCCAGCATGAAGTGCAGACGTGCAGATTTCTCCAGGGCCTGCTGGGGAGCTGACAAGGAGGCTATAAACCCAGTGTTGATGGGCCCCACAGCTGCATGTCAGGATCAGTATTCTAGTAGTCTTGGTTCATCCCATTTCTTGCCATACCACAGACTGAAGCAGACTTTTCTGGCTTCCTGGGGTGATGGTTAAATGACTTAACCAGACAGGGGTGGAGAGAGAGATGGACATCTAGTTGCAGCATGAGTGTGCTGGGTGGGCCTCATTTTACCCCTCTGGGAAGAGGGGACAGCATGAGGAATTGCTGCCAGACAGGCACCCAGAGCAGGGTGCTGGGCTGAGCAGAGTAAATGCATGACTTTAGCCACCCACAGTTCTTGCTGGAGACCTCTGAATCATAGAAGCATAGAATGGAAGGGGTTGGAAGGGACCTCTGGAGATGATTGAGTCCAACCCCCCTGCCAGAGCAGGGTCACCCAGGGCAGCCCACACAGGAACAGATCCAGGTGGAAAGTCTCCAGAGAAGGAGACTCCACAACCTCTCTGGGCAGCCTGTTCCAAGCTCCATCACCCTCACAGTGAAGAAGTTCCCCCTCGTGTTGAGTTGGAACCTAAGCCTATCATTTTCCTACACCCCCTTCCAGACAGGACACAGCTGGTATGAGAGCAGAGAGGAGCCAGCACCAGCACTGCTCCTGCTGCAGAGACCCCTCCCGGGGCTGTGCCTTGCACTGGGGGAAGCAAAGAGGTTGCACTGGGGGTGCTGGCTGGCAGCTGGGGACCAAGGCTGCAGCACATCCTGCTCACCAGGGCAGAGCTGCGTGTGCTTTGTGTTAGGAAATGGCAAGAATGGGATCACTCTGCTAAAAAATGACCTGTTAGAGAGAAAGGAAAGCCCACAGCTCCCTTGAAAGGGCCTTGGGTGCCTGGAGCCTGTGTGCTTGCAGGCAGTGTTAGATGTCCTTTCTGATTAGATTTTTCTTTGGAAAAGTCAGGATTTTAGGTTTTGTCACAATCTGTTTTGGTGAGGAACTTCCTGGGCTGCCAGAAGATTAGGGCACAGTGTTTGTCACCTGGCAGCTAACTGCCTGGGGGAAGGGCTGTCTTGCCACCCCTGCTCATCTTGTATCTTCTCTTTCCCCTCTTAGTGCATGCCGGGGCACTTCTGTGCTGTGCCAGGCCAGGAGAGTTCGGAGCTAACCTCATGGGGAAAAAAGCCATCACTTTCTGGTAACCTGGGTCCCAAACCACCTCCCTGGGGGATCAAGCAGGATCAAGTTTTCTCTTTCCTTGGTCTTCTCCTGTTACTTGTATTGGGCTCTTTCCCTGTGCCATCCAACAGGATAGCCCCGTCGCCAACGTGCAACCCAGAACTGGCATCTGCTCAGAACAAGGAGCATGATTTCCCGGGAAGGGGCTGCACGGCAGCTCCAGCATCACCACGTAAAGACAGAGGTTTGGCAGGATGGTGGACATCTGCCTTGTAAGGCAGCTGTGAGACATGGTTGGTTTGGACAAGGAAGGTGTCACCCAGCTGCACGTGACCATCACCGAGCTGGCCATAGTGTTTTCCTGGCCTCCAGGGGATGATGCCACAGGGATGAGGAGTCCCAGGCATTGAGCCTGCCCTGCAGCAGATCACTCCCATCTTCGCCTCCATCTCCATCTCCCTGTCCCTCTGGGTGTTGCCACATGTGGTCTCAGGCTCTGTGCTGGGCTCCCTGCACCAGCTCCTGCCAGCCTGGCGGGCACTGCCGCGCTCCCCGCTGCCTGCGAGCGGGCTGCCTGCTGCCGCCGGCCAGCAGGGCTGGGCGGGATGCCCACCGCGGGGATCCAGCGGATCCAGCGCCTCATCTCCTGGCAACGGTCCTTCCGTAGCAACCGCAGAGCCGCCAAGGGGAGCGGGAGCTGGAGGGCTGCAGCCGGGGAGGAGGAAGAGCAGGAGGCCTTGCAGACCCCCCAGGTACGTGTGGCTCTGGCTGGGCAGTGTCCGTTGCCGGGTGCTGGCCGGGTCCCGCCAGCATCCCCTCTCTGGCCCCAAGGCTGCGGGGGCAGCATGGGGCGAGGCACGGCCACCGCGCTGGGTGCAGCTCGCCCCGTGGGTGCCCAGGGTGGCCAGCAGTGAGGAGCGGTGTGTGCGGGATGCCAGCTCCCAGACATCACTCGGGCAGTGGAGGGTGGGTGGTGGGTGTCCCCCAGGCATGCCCATGGCCTGCCCAGCCTGTCCAGTGGAGCGGGCACTGGACTGGTGGAGCTTCCTCAGAGGACATCCTTGCCTTGTCCTTCCCTCAGCTTTGTCAAGGTCAAATCACCTGCTATACTGACTCGTAGTGTCAGCGCCTGGCTACAGTGGGGTCTTCTCCAGCTGCCCCTTAGCATGGAAAGCCAGAGCCCATGGACCAGCTCTCCCAGTAGCCAGACAATCCCATGCCCCAGTGCATGGGACCTCCCCTCCTGGTGAATGCCAAGGTATGTCCCTTAGGGCTGGTCCTCCTCAGCCTGTGGCCCATCTTGGTTTTTTGGTTGCACATGAGTCACAGTGAACATCTCCTTGACTTTCATCTGCTCTTGTTCCTTCTTTTGCTGCCAGCCTATTTTAATCTGTTTTGCTTTGCACTCTTAAGTTGCCTCCCCTTTGTCTCACCGATGCCCGCACCTGCTGAATGCAGCCCAGTGCACTCCACCACTGCAGTTTAAGGTCAGCCTTTTGGTGCTCCCCACACCTCTCCAAAACCCTCCCCATGCACATCCCCTCCACACCATGCCCATGGGTGAATGCATTTCTTGAGCTGAGGCCATTCCTCTCCCTGGGAGGAGGGGGCTGGACACCAGCATCTGACTGTGGTTCAGGGCTGGGTTGTAGCGCGGGGGTGGTGGGGACATGACCAGGGAATTTTGTGCCCCTCTTCACAAGGCTCACATACAGGACAGGGATCCTTGCTGCTGTTTGCACTTAGGCATAACTGTCGCCCTATGGCACCCCCCCAAAGCCTTGCTATAGAAGATGCCTCTTCATTATGTCTGTGGTTCCCACCCTTTCTGCCACTGCCACTCTCCTTTCTCCATCCCTGGCAGTGCTGCCGTGCTGGTGGGTGCAGGGGTCTTCCCGTGGGGGCTGCAGGCTCAGGCTGCCCCAGCTCGTGCCACAGCCAGCTGAGTGTGTACAGAGAGCTGGAGTGAGAGCTGCAGCTCGCAGCGACGTGAGCTACCACCCTGCCTCTGAGGCAGACAGCACACAGGCCCCCGCGCAGGCATCGTGGCCAGAAATGCCTCTTTTTTGCCTGTGACAACAACAAATGGCATTGAGTTGAAGACAGCGTGCACAGCGGGCACTTGGAGGACCACGGCCAGAGAGTACAGGTGCCGGAGGACACGGGGAGGAAGCGGAGCTGGGGTGATGCACCCGCAGGCAGGCAGTGGGGGAAGGAGCTGGGATGCAGCAGGTTCCTGCAGGCACAAGGTGGCTCTGGGCATAGATCTGGTGAGGCTGAGCCACCTCACCCCACTCCCTGCCAGCCCAGTGCCTCTACCTCCTTATAAGAAAAGCCCCATGGAGCCGAGGTGGACTGAGCAAGGGATGGAAGGTGTAAACAGATGGTAAGCAATGTCCAGTGGACACTCAGTGTTGCCCTGGGGCTGTTGTGCATCTGGACACCGTTTCTAGGAGGAGGGCCCCTGCACTGACATTGCTTTGTCCCCGTGTCTGGGGACAATAGGACTTGCCTTTCCCTGGGCCCTGCAGATGCTCATATGTGGGACATTGGTCAGACACAGCAAGCCCCAGAGACTCCAGAGCTGCTTGTCAGGGGTTCCAGTGCCATCCCCAAGTGAAATGTTTGATCCAGCTCTTCAATCTGGAGATTGCCAACCCCAAAGGTGACATCCAGGACCCCTCCGATTTCTTCAATCTCTCTGCTCATCCCAGGTGAACAGAGTCCTTGTGATTCATTTTCATTCTTGAACTTTGGGTCAGCTCTGCCTGGAGCAGGGAGGGCAGTCAGCTCAGCCTCTGGAGTACATTCTACTCCATAAATTCAGCAGCTTCCCACCCTTTCCCACCCACTGGCCTCTCTGACTTGGAGTGGCCAGGAGCTAATCTCTGTCACCGGCTCAGCAGAGGCAAAGGCAAGACAGAGCACTGAGGTCCCATTTTCCCAGGGCTCCTCTCCACAGCTGAACGTTTGCACAGTTCCCTGGTGGGACAGAGTTCTCCAGGCAGGGAGAGCTGGAGGTGACCAGATCTGGGGCTGTTGCAGGAAACACAGCAGAAGAAAGAGCGAGACATCTCCGGGCCAGTGGCAACTGACCTGAAACCTTCAATCAGTGCTTGATTGGTGCAAGGCCCCTGGGAGGACCAGGAACTAATTGTTCTGGAATCTGTCTCTGTAGGCAGAAGGAGCAGAAAACACATACTCTTCTACCAAGTGCACCTGTGTCTGTCTGAGACAGCCTGCTCTGGGGTGGGTTTTCTTCAGCCTTGTCAAATTGAGCCTCCCAGAATTAGATGTAGCCATCTCCAGAAAAGATCAGTGAAGTGACTGTAAGATCTCATGCAGATGGCCTGTGTCTTTACAGACCTGTGGGCAGACGAGTGGGAAGAGTCTCTGATCTGTTTTTGGCCTTTGGATGCTGCTGTGTTTAAAAATTTAGCAGCTATAATTTCAGGCACAGCAGGCAAGTCTCCCCATGATGCAGTTGGACCGGTGCAATTGAACTTCACTCCTGAGAAAACAGCAGGATCTTGGCTTGACTTTGGAGATCCCAGACCCCTGGGGATCCCCTGAAATAGGCTGGAGAAGCCCCCGAGGCCAGGCACAGAGAGCATCAACTGTCGAAAGGTGACCCAGTCCCCCCCCAGCCACAGTGGCAAACACAGAGCAGTTCCACGGATGGATCTGCATCGCTTGGCACCGAGGGTTCACTGCAGCCAAAGCCCTTTCTAGCAGCCGGCTGCAAGGAGCACCGAGTGCAGGGCACTCTCTGTGGGACTGGGCAGTGGCATCTGGCACACAGTGATCGCAGAAAGGTTTTAGGAATAAAGGGAGGGGAAGCATTAAATGCAAGATCTCAGCAAGGCCAATCCTAAGGGAGTCAACCTGCAAATCTCGGGGATGCTAGGCTTCTTTGGACTGCTAAAAGAAAGGGGATGTGACAGCTGTCTGGTGCTGCATGGCTGGGTGAACACCGGAGCAAAGGCAGAGTTCAGCTAAAGGACACAAGAAATGGTACATTTGGAGATGTTCAAGCTGGAAATTCCAAGCAAAGCACAGATCAGCACTGCAGGGAGCGCGGGGCTCTCACACCCAGGGGCTCCGTGCGTCTCCCCCCTGGAATGTGTAGCGGGAATGGTGCGATGGCTCCCTCCCCACACCTCCCAAAGTCACTGCTAAAGCAGCTTTGTTTCTTTATGGGTTTCATGTTCCAGATAGAACACTAAGAAACTGCAGACAGAAACTGTCTTCCAGAGAGAGAATTAAAATGTTCCGGGCAGGATGGAGGGTGTCATGGTCAGAAAAGGCAAGAGCCAGCAGAGACAGGCTGGTTGGTCCACATGGCTCATTGCAGAGGACTGACAGAGGCTAGGGGTTGGGAGGTGAGGCTACCCATGGCCATGGAGGTGTGAGAGCTTCTGCACAGAACTGAGGCCCAGGTTGTGGGCTCATTACAGGCGCAGCCACGTGGACCCTCCATCCCAGGTGGCACAGGACCAGGTGTGGGAGCAGAAATGGTCCTCTGCTCCCGCTGTCTTCAGACCTTGGACATGGAGGCCACGCTGTGTTACTGCTTCATGAACTCCTAGTGCCAGGATGATCTTGCTCCAGCAATAATAAAACGCGGCGATAATGAGAGATAATTGCAATTAGAACTACTGTGCTGTAATTAGGATGTTTGATGCAAAATGGCAGAAGAGGCAGTGTTGATGGCCTGGATGGGTTCACTCTTGAAGCCACACATGATAGAAGGGACTAGGACCAGGAGACTCCTCTCAGCATTCATCAGCTGTGGAGGGAGCTTTAAGACTTGGCTGGTTCTCCAAGATGTGCCAAATACCTACTGCAGATGCTCAAGAGGCCTTCCCCATGCTCCCCTGTCCTGTCACCCAGTGGTGACTCTCCTCTCCCAGCCCTTGCTGGCCCTCAGCGAGCCACACTGCATCTCTTCATCTGAGCCTGAAGACCTGACACCAGCTCGTCTGCCCTGTGGAGGGTTGTGGAGCAGCAGGTGACCTGAGGTTTGCCAGCCCTGGTCCCCACTGGGCCAGCTTTGAAGGTGTCAGCAGCTCCTACAGCGTTTGCCCACCAGCTCTGCCATGCTGTGTTGACAAGAGCTATCTGGCTGTGCCCTGCCAGCAGCGCCCGTGGGCAGGGGGTCATGGGAATGGGCTCCCCTTGCCTTGGCTGGGGCTGGTCTGAGCACCAGCCCCGAGCAGAGCATGGCCAGCCGCTGACCTCCTCTCACCCAGCACCCAGCCCTTCACTCCTCAGCAGCAGCTGCTGGTGAGTCGCAGCCTGCCCCTTGGGTGTCCTGCAGGTCTCACCAGCCTGAGGGGTCTTGTCTGTGCTGGTGGTGGTGGTGGTGGAGGGCACCTGGGCTTCAGGCAGCCCTTGCTGCCACTGTATGATTCAGGCAGGGACTGGAGGATGCCCCTGTCTTGCACCAGGCAGGAGAGCTGTGAGAAGCAGAATCCTTCAGACAAAATATTTTCTTTTACTTTTTAAAGTAGGAAAAAAAACCCCTACCTTTTGAATTTTTAGATCTTCTGGGGAACTCACCTGCCAACTGAGCAGGACGAAATCCATCTTTTTTAAGTCAAAATGCTTTTTGTCAGTACTTTTCTCCAGGATGCCTCAGCAGCACTGTCAGAGTTTCCTTCCATTTTACTCTGTGTGATGCTTATAAAATTTTGTCAAGGCTGGAATTGAAAGCTCTTGCTTGAGCCCAAATAAAATTGGTTTGACTTTCCAGGTTGCTTCAAAAAACTGTTCATTTCAGTGCTTCTCAGCTCAAAATGATCTTTTTGTGGTTTCTGGCTGTGCAGCTGCCCCTTTGACCTCTCCCAGTGCAGGAAGAGCTGTTGGGCTGCCATACATCTCTGGGGTCTTCCCAGGGAGAGGAGCCCCTACGCCTCCTGCAGCACAGTGCTGCCCTGCTGTGCTTCAGCAACCACACATCCCATCTGCTTTGTCAGTGCATTTTTCCAGGGGAGGAGGGAAGTCCTTGGGGATGGAGAACTCTGAAGGTCAGGTAGCGCAGGCTGAGGACGAAGGGACTTTTGGTGGCAAAGCATCACCCTTGGCTCACTGCCATGCCCCTCGGCTATAAGGGACATCCCTTGCATGTGCTTCTGCAGGTCCCTTCTCACCGCTCTCTTCTTCCAGGGGAGCTGCTGAACTCCCCATCCTGCAGCATTTGCCCTTACGGCAGTCTGACTGTCTGTCCACGCAGAGAACAGGGCTCATTTTCTTCCATTCTGCTCTAGCTTGATCTCATGTATTTCTGCAGCACTCCCTGTTCTTCCCTTTGCTCCACCTCCTCCTCCTCCTCCTCCTCTGTCCACCCTCCAGTGTGTGCGTACAGCAGCGGATTGCCTGGGACACATCCACTGACTCACAAACCCTGCAACATTCATCAGGAAGAGCAGAAGAACTGGCATGACCTGCCCGTTTTGCATGTCTGGCATCTCCTGGCCCATCTATCCTTCATGTTTATCAGACATCTAAAATAAGAATCATGTTAATATGTCTCTTCCTTCCAGGACTGTTGGGAGGATTCATTAGTTAATGTTTGTACAGTGCTTTGAAGAGAAATGCCAAGCAGGATGATGATAGGAGTAGAAATGGATCCTTTCATCTTGTCTCCTTCCTTGTTTTCACGTGGGCTAATGGTAGCAGCCAATGTGCTCTTCCTTCGCTAGATCACCTGGTGGGGACGTTGCTGCCTTTCATGGCAAACCGCCGTGATGAGACGGGCGTCAGCAGAAATCACCACCGAAGAGTAAATAAAAAAGCAGAGAGAAAGCAACAGGGGTCAGCTCTGGTGGGGCCTGGTCATCCTGCTGAGTGCCATAGCCCTGTGAGGTTGCCACCAGCTCAGACCAGCTCTTAGCCCTTAGGCTGGGTATGAGCTGTGCCTGGGATCTCTCTGGCTTGGGCGGGAGGGGGGATTGCAGCGCTGCCCCCTGATACGGAGCCTGGCTCATTGGTGCCAGCAGATTTGCTACCAGCCAGCTCAGTGGAGACACCTACCCTCTGGACAAAGGAGAGGCAAACCCTCCCAGAATGACCAAGGCCAGAAGGGCATTTGGCATTGCTCAGGCAGGCAGAGCTGTCTTACTGTAGATAGGCTGGTGCAAGGCCTCGCGTGGCTCGGATTCTCCCAGAACCGAGGAACCCTCCCACTACCATTCCAATCAGGGAACAAGCCATTCCTGTCACGCTGTGAATGTCCCATCCAAGGTGTCTCTCACTGTGGGTCCTACCACCAGCGAGGATGGGTTTCCATATCCCAGCCTCCCCACCCTCCTGGTCAGTTTGGTCTCCTGACTCCTTTCCCTGGCTCTCCAGCTGGAGAGATTTGGGGTTTTTTAAGCCTACCTTTCTCATAAAACCCATGTAGCAAAGCCAGGAACAAGGGGCTGCGTGGGAGACATGACCCCACTGGCACTTTGGGAGAGCTGGGCCAAGTGGGCCCCTTCCCAGGAGCTAGAGACAAGGCGTGCCCAAAGTGTAGGACAAAGCTTTCTCTGGGTTCCCACTCCTAAGGAAGTTTGGGTGGAGGACAGTGTGGGACAGACTTTGCAGGGCACAGCAGGGCAGCATGATGCTCATGCTCTCTTCACGGTGTGACTTGCTCCAGAGAGTGCAGGTCAGCGCTGCGGCTGAGCCCCACGGCACTGGTGCGGCTGGGACGCTCTCCCACACTCATGCCTTCCTCCACCTTGGCCACACCCAGACCCTAAACCACCCTGAGGACAGTGCAAGAACCATCCTTGATTTCCTGCACGCCACATAGGTGCACGTGCTGGGGAGAGGGAGTCTCCCGAGTCTGTGCTCGGAGTGGCTGGGCTGCCCACACCACTGCCCCTGAGAGCACAGGGCTGGTGCTGGGCAGCCCAGGTCTGTGATGGGCAGCCAGCAGCTGCCCCCAGTGTGAAAGGCTGGGGTGGTATCTCCATCACATCAGGGAAGGGGAGGCCCTGGGCACCAGCAGAGTGCAGCACTGGGAGGCCAGCATCCGCTGGCCCTGCCTCGCAGGCCAGGATTCATCAGGTGGTGGGCCTGTGGTAGCTGGGATTAAGCTGCTTTTGGACACGGTGGCCATCTTCTGTGATAATTCCAGGATTCTTATTGTATATTTTACCACAATCTCTCTCTGGAATGGCCAGCACTCTTCGTTTACCAAACCCACATTTTTTATGGAAATCTCAGCATGATTTCCTCACGGAACAAATGAGATTCTCTTGTGTGGAGTAGTGCAGGGAAGTGCTTCACCCACAGGGCCCTCTTCTCTTCTTCATTTCAAACTCTGCAAAAAGGAAACAAACCCCTGTTGTTTCAGCAGATCTCTTGCAGTGACCCGTGCAGCTGCCCTCCGAAGCAGCCAGCTCCGGGGAAGGCCACAGCAGCTTCCCCTCCCGGAGCAGTACAGGGGGAGCTGGGCAGAGCTCCCCTGCCTGAGCAGGACAGGGCCAGCGTGTTGTGCAGCAGGACTGAAATTCCAGGCTAGAGCATTCCCACCGGTCCTGCCCCAGCCCAGGCTCCGTCTCACTGTACATCAACAGCGGACAAGCTCCGGCTTTGTCTGGGCTGGGGAATATATGTTGTAGTTAGGGATGTTAATTAGGTGGTAACTAGAATGATGGAGATTTATTTTCAGGCTCTCTGCTAGAAACTGCTTATAGACATCTGGGAAATTGAAAATTGACCTCCTGCTTATTTCCTGTCTTCTCCAAAGCAACAGTTAATTATTTTGGTAGCCTGCAGAAGCTGTGGG
This sequence comes from Todiramphus chloris collaris, assembly GCA_025345505.1. NCBI lineage: Eukaryota > Metazoa > Chordata > Aves > Coraciiformes > Alcedinidae > Todiramphus > Todiramphus chloris. The sequence goes on from JANVCC010000271.1 coordinate 309,736, forward strand.
GTAGGCTCTTCCACTCAGTGCTCCCTCAGGAAGCACCTCTTCAGCCAGGCTCTGGAGCCTGGTCCTCATCTCCCTCCATCCCAGACCCTGATCCAGGCAATCAGCCATTAAGCTGGCTGGGGGTGGTCTCCCAGTGCCCCTTCCTCACCTTTCTCCCACTCCCTAGGGAAAGGGAGCCTGCTTATGTCTATGGGGATCTTTAAGCCTGGAAAAAGGGGGATGTGGTCAGCACAGGGGTGAATAAGGAAGATCTAGGCTCAGCTCAGCACTCAGGCCATGCCACACTACATCCCTGGAAGTTCTTTGCACAGTGGGGACCACAGGAGCTGGGACTGGGCAAAGTTCAAAAGACTGGAGGTCTGTCCCTGTCTCTGTGACTGATCTTCCCTATCACATGCCTCGACTTGCCCTGAGTGAGGGTGATGCATTGGGTGAGGGTGACGGGTTCATCCTGTTGCTGCAGAAGAGCCCAGCAGCACTCACATCAGAACCAGTGGCTCCCATTGCTATAGGATGCTCTGGTTTTCCACACCTGTGCAACATGAGCAACTCTTTGACTCTTTCTCCTCTCCATCAGGCTGTGTATGGTCCTTCTGTCCGTGCATTGTGCAGCAGGCAAGTGTATGGAGCCACTGGCTACCTACAACCTGATTGCCTGCATGGAGCTAACTGGGCTCTGCTGGGCCACCCTGGAGAACTCTCCTGTCTCCTGGGCCAGGTGGGCTGTGAGATCCTGAGGTGGGACCATGCCCACTCCCTGTTTGCAGGAAGACAGATGATGCCAAAGGGGTCCAGGCTTGGGGAGAAGCAGCAGCTTCCTGGGAAAGCACCAGCCTGTCTGGCTTAGTGCTGGGGCTGCAAGCTCCATCTGCTCCCTGTCTCAGGCAGCAGCAGAGGGGAGGCTGCCATGGGGAGCTGGGAGAACAAGTGGCACTTTGCTGTTAGGTACTTTTAACCCTTGAGTTTCAGGTGACCTGCGAACAAAGCCCAACAGCCCACACACAATCTCCTGATTAGTACCAAGAACCAGCACAGCGGTTGCCCATAATGCTTTTATAATCTGCTTTCTTTAAGATGACTGTTCCCACAAGAAAGGGAGGGGGAGGTGCGATTAATTTTCATTAGCCTTCTAAATAATAAGCTTGTTTCCGCTAGGCTTGCCCTGTAATTAAGGCTCTGCTTCCAGGGCCCTGCAGAAGGAAGCTGAGATTTGCTGGTGACTCACAGGAAGCCCAGGCCAGCCTGGACATCCCACCATGGACCAGGAAAAGGAAAGTGGCTGGGGCCCCCTTGGAGAGACAGAGCTTCCCCTCGCTCCGGAGGTGCAGGCAGTGAGGAAGAGTGGTCCTCCAAGAGGAGAGGGAAAAGCCCACTCGACCGAGGCATAGGCTGAGGTTTGCACATCAGTATTCAAATGAACATGAAAGCAAAACTTCAGGTTCAGAGCTGGCAGCTTCTGCACCAGTAGCTGGATGTTGAATACAGATACAGGATGATCTCAGGAGGTGTCAGTGACATGGAGATGAGGTGAGGGGATTTGAATTGAATCTGTAACCGAGTGACCTACAGCCACCAGCACCCAAGTGCAGTGGGTGCCCAAAGCACCATGGAGACACTTGCTCATGAACAAGCCTCTGCAGCTGAGGACACCACTGTGTCTGGGAGGGGGCACCACACAAGGATGATGTGTGTCATTGTTGAGATGGACTCGACACATATACAGTTTCCCCAAAAGCAGGTGATTGAGGGGGCTCTAAACCTCAGATGAACTCAGGGGGACTTTGTGGGTTTCCATTTCTATTTTGGTGCCTGCTAAGCAAAAAAATATTTCAATTTTTAATGCAAAAATACTGGTTTGATATATTTTAAAGAAAGAAAGATATTTTACAACAGAAAGATCAAACAGTTTAAAAACCCAGACCAACCCAAAAAAGTTTATTAGAGAAATCCCCAAAAATGGTCATTTTATGCCAATTCCTTGGGAAATCCAAATAAAAATTTAACTTAAACATTCCTTTCCTACGTTTAGCCAGAAACTGAAAAATTTCTGTGTATGCAGCTCCCACCCCAAAGAAGCTGGATGTAAGGTCGACCTTGAACCCAGCTCGGCTGTGCCCAGGCTATGAAGATCAGGGCTGGAGCCTCATCCCAGTCCTCGCACATGTGTGTGGAGTCCGTGGCAGAGAGGTTTGCACAGAGAAGTGCCTCCCTGTGCCACATGACAGGGCTCGTGCAGGACCACAGCAGAGCTGTGGGCAAACAGCCTCATTCAGAGCAGTTTTCTATTCAGCTGGCTGCTGCCCTGTCCCAAAGCTGCCTGATCCATGTCCCTACCCCAGGCACCTGGGGCACAGCAAAGGAACATGAGGCACAGTGTCCTTCATCACTATGTCCCCAAATCAATACCTTCTCTTTGACAGGATGAGCCTTGGCCCTGCCCTGCCATAAACCCTCTGCCAAGCAATGGTGCCACACTGGCCACCCACGCTCCTGTTCTCCCCATAAGGGAACATACAGAATCGTGGAATCATACAATCATTTAGGTTGGAAAAGGCCTTCAAGATCATCAAGCTCAACCATTAACCCCACTCTACCAAGTCCACCACTAAGCCATATCCCCAGGCACCACATCTAGACAGCTTTTAAACACATCCAGGGGTGGGGACTCAACCCCCTCCTCGAGCAGCCTGTTCCAGTGCCTGACAAACCTAGTGAAAAAATGTTTCCTAATGTCCAGTTCAAACCTCCCCTGGTGCAGCTTGAGGCCATTCCCTCTTGTTCTGTCACTAGTTACTTGTGAGAAGAGACCAGCGCCTACCTCTCTACAACCTCCTTTCAGGGAGTTGTAGAGAGGGAGAAGGTCTCCCCTCAACCTCCTTTTCTTCAGACTGAACAGCCCCAGCTCCCTCAGCCTCTCCTCATAAGACTTTCTCTCCAGGCCCTTCACCAGCTCAGTTGCCCTTCTCTGAACTCACTCCATGCCCTTGCTGTCTTTCTTATACTTAACGATCATGGAAAGTGATTTTTCCACACGCACAAATCACCTGTGGAACTCACTGGGTGCTTATCCCTGGCATGTGCCAGGAGAAGCAGGACCCATGCCATGCTCCACACATCAGCCCAGTCCTACAGCATCCATGAGAGGAACCTCCTGCTGAAGAACTAAGACCTAGACACTTCTAGGAACAGTGTTTTCCCAAGTCAGCAGATGCAGCAAAACTGCTTCTTTAAAGAACAGTTTCCTAAGGAAAAACCAATTGGCACACTATTTAAAAGTGACTGATTGAAGGACTGAAAGGGAATTTTTCATCTTGGTATAGAAAGGCACCTGCAGAGCTCTTCTTGCTGTCAGGGTGACAGCATCCTCCATACCAGGGAGGACACTGCTGCTCGGCAGCGGCAAGCACACAGAGCTGCGCTGGCCCACGGCACGCAGCCTCTCGCCCAGCACAGCCTCTCGCCCAGCACAGACCCACAGCCACCAGCCCGGCATGGCCCCAGGAGCTGCAGCAAAGACACTCCCTGCAAAGCAGTGCTGGTCGGTGCCTCTCACTGTGACAGCAGGTGGCATGGCATGGCATGGCATGGCATGGCATGGCATGGCACAGCATG